>VZRS01013827.1:104668-291046 GCA_013398055.1 Ifrita kowaldi | reverse complement strand
AGGGGGCCCGCGGAGGCTGCTGCGGCTGCGGTGCCGCCCCGGGGTCCGCGGGGAGGCGGCGGCCGGGGGCGTGAGGGTAGCGGCGGCAGGTGCGGGACCTGTGCCCGGCGGGATGCGGGAGCGCCTTGGGGAGGGGAAGAGAGGGCGGAGGATGGCGGGAGAGGCCGGTTGGAAGATGGTGCTCCATCCCCTGGGCGGCTTTTTCAATTTTTTTATCTTGAAAATGTTGCCTCGGAAGTGTCAGCTGGCTCCGGCCGCTGCTAGCCCGATGCTGAGAGAACTCGGCTCTTTCAAACTGTCTTCAGAAGTTCTGGCACTTCGCAGGCCCCAAGGCTCACGTTCTGCAAAGCTGGGTGAGCAGGGCTCGAAGAAGTTGACTCCAGAACTGGTTCCCTCACTGCGAGTGTCCATCTATGAATTATTTTCCTAAGTCGGAGAATAATTCATGGTGGTGCAATGGTACCGTGGGGGAAAAACATTTGGGGTAAGATGAAAAATATTCGTGTAAGAGATTTAGAACAGCTCAAGAGATGTATCTTAAGTGCATTTTTTATTTGAAGCTAGAGCAACCTGTGGAGCATTGCTGATAACCATCTCATGGGCAGGTAGCTGAAGTATTCAGTGAAGTTTCCAGTGGTTTCAAATTCATACGAAGCTGCAAAATTTCCGTTCTGAAGCAGTAAAGAAAACTTTAAGTTGTTTTCAACTGTTGAGGAGGGAAGAGAAGGTGGTGTGGCTGCATCTGCTAAATGATTATTCAGTGGCAAGAGAACTACTCTTCTTATTTCACATTTCAGTGAGCAGCAGTGGACAGCTCTAGAGAACAGCAGGGCTGCTTGTGCTTCTGATGCTGCCCTAGTTTGCTGTTCCCAGTCCGTGCTCTGGACTTTGAGCATGTTATTTGGATGCAAAGTCTTTTCCAGCTTATTCAAATATACTAAATAGATTAGGGGAACTGCTGATGTACAGCAGCATGGTATGTAATTATTATGTTCCTCACCAGGAATGATAGTGATAGGACAAGAAGTAATGGTTTCAAACTGAAAGAGGGGAAGTTTAGGTTAGATACATGGAAGAAATTCTTCCCCACGAGGGTGGGGAGGCCCTAGCACTGGGTGCCCAGAGCAGAAGTGACTGCCCCATCCCTGGCAGTGTCCAAGGCAGATTGGATGGGGCTTGGAGCACCCTAGTATAGTGGAAGGTGTCCCTGCCCATGGCAAGGGGTGGGGCTCTTCCAGCCCAAGCCATTCCATGGTTCTATATTGTTGTCTTATGACACTTACCACATTTCAGTAAAAATGATGGACATGTTAAGAATTCAGGGCTGCTTTCCTTGGTATAGAGAGAGATTTCCAGCTGTGCAAAAGCATGGTGATGAATCAGTGAGAGCATTGGCACTTTTCAGATGGAGATCTGCATCACTGATAGATGAGGGGGTGACTTTTAAGAAACAAAAGAACTTTTGGACTTGCAGAGACAGCAGTGGGAACCATGTGGAGGTACCTGTTGGTTTTCAAAGGTGTGGCTCCCAGGATTTGCTGGGACAGCAGTGCCTCCGCAGTCCATGGCACAGACCATAAAAATAAGTGGCACTTACAGTGAAACCCTAGTTATGTTAACTAAAGGGCAAATCATTACTTTGAATACAGTATCTTTGCTAGAAATGCCATTATAAGTATGGTGTTTGGAGATTCCTGAGCTGGTGCTTGTTTTATAGGAATCCGAAGAACGGCTTTCTACCAGCGCAGCATGGAAGGTGGGGAAGAATGTTCCAGTACTTCTGTGCATTTGTATAACACATCCATTTTTTACTATTGAAAGTTTTCTTGAGAATGGAAGGGAAGTAAAGGAGAAAGTCTTTTTCTGTAAGAACTGAAATGGCTCTGGAAGTCCATCCTGCAGTACAGTGATATCCCCATTTCACTGTTACACATAAAAGCCTTGATCCTTAGGGGTAAATAAGTAATATAAAATGTATTAAAGGGAGATGCTGCTTACTGGGTGTCTCTCTTGAAACCAGAAGTTCGGAGAGGTTTAGACAAGGCAAACCTGTTTAAAGTACTGCAATAGCTTTGCTGTTGAACTTGTTAACATGGAAAGGGCAGATATAATCCTGATACTTAACCCCCCAAATGACATAATTTCTTTTACCAGTGTATTTTTTCTCCACTGAGAATAAGCTGAAAAATGAGCTGAAAAATATTTCTTCTCCGCCTCTGTATATAACATGCTGTAGTCAAAAGTGGGTGGATGAGTCCTGTGTTGTAAAAGGAAATGACGGAAATCAGCTTTTTCACGTAGTAGTAACTCAGCAGTGTACTTATCTGAGAAAATTTTCATTGGGTTTTACTGCATTTGCGGGTCAAATTAAAGTGCACTCATATCTGAAGATTGGAATGGTGTTTCTGCATATTTGCATTTGTTAGAGACTGTTATTTTCTGTTGACTTCTCTTGACTAATTGCTGTTTGATTAATAAACTTGGGGTTTGTGTTGTGTTGGTGATTTCTTGGCTTATTTTCTTGGTTACCTGAATAAACCTTCCTGAGGTATAACAGTTTATTTGGCTGCGTGGCAGTAAGCAAAGCCTTTTTTCTTACTGGACAATAGGCAATAGATTTTAGTGTTCAGAAAATCGTTGTCTGCCCATTTTTCCTCTGTTCGTCTTCAGGCAGCCTTGGGTAGCTGAAAATGTCTTTGCATTTAAGTGGCTATTGATAGAAACAGGGTGACCTGTCACATGCATATTTTAATCTTTCAGAGTTAACATGAACTTTATTTTTTTTAATTGGCAAGCCTTGTTTCACCTACTGCATGGAAAATTCGTGGATGAGAGTATTTCAGTTTTGAATTGAAAATATGTAGATGTCCTGATGTTTAAAAAATGGTCATGTGCTGCAGCAAGAAACTAAAACAAAGCCAAGAGCTGTGCAGTATCCCAGCCTGAACCCTGGTCATTAGGAAAACAGGCCATGGAGACTTTCAAGTTGTTCCTGGTTCTCTAATGAACGTGTTTTTACTGGAGCAGTGACGTAATGCATGTCCCATTTTCAGCTTCCAAAATAGGATTGATACTCTCATGCCTGGTTTTTCCTTTCTCTGAATTGGAAGCAGCATTCTCTTTCAAAATGCTTTTTGATTCTGGGATTTAAAAAAACCCCACATAGAGAAATTATAAATCTAGCTTATAAAATCAGAAGATAGTCTACTTAGTAAAACCTAGGAATGCTTACTAGTCTGTTTCGGTCTGATTGAGTTGGAAAGGGATGATCTGCAATGCTGGTTTTGAATAAAATTACTTGCTTTTATTTGCAGACTTTATTCCTAAGAAGTTATAGGTTTTCTAAGGGAATATTTAAAATTCTGAAGCACAGATTCAGAAAGAGCATCAAAATACTTCTTGCTTTAAGCATTTTTAGAGACCACAGTGTTTCCTTAAATACAAACGCCTTGTATATTCTTACCTGAATAAATATACTTTGTTGCCTAAAACTGATAAAAATAAATTTTTCTGAAGCTGTAAGATAAGATGATGCAGTAGATCATCTTTCTCTTATTTGTTTCCCAGATGTCTTGAGTAAGTGTATAGAATTTTTGTACTCATGAGATACAGCAGTAAGTAGTAGTTTAAAATCAACATGACTTGGCAATGTTTTCTTAGAATTAATTTTGAAAATTTAGGTTGCTGGTGTGCGTGCTTCACTTTTGGGATAGTTGGGTAGAACCTTTGTTATTATTTTCTTAGGGATTTCAGTGAATGGCTGAAGTTCACTGTGGTAGATGTTTTTAACAATATTCAGGTCTTTAATAGTTTATGTTGCTGTTGAGTTTGGAGGAAAGGTTGGGTGAAAATACTTGTTACCTGTATTTGATGGAGCTGCTGAGTGACTTTTTCAAAGTACTGATGCAGTTGTGGACTATTGCTAACTTTAAAACTGATCTAATAGGGCCATCATTGTGCCTTTAATAGATGACAGATTCCCCTGATGACACATCAGAGCAGTGTGGTTTTCTTCGGGGCTTTCCTGGGAAATCTTGCACAGGAGCTGACTCTGTGTACCTGGGAGTTCATTAGTGTACGGAGCCAGAGCTTGTTCCTGCCTGCAGTGATAAGAGTAAAGACCTTGTTGGTGCTCAGTGATTGTGCTGGGAGCTAATGTTTGGGCAGCAGTTGTAGAATTCACTTCATACTTTCTTGAGTTTGTTGAACTTTGTGTACCAGAAGTTAAACCCCAAGTTAACTGTTACAGATACTTCTGTTCTTACAACATTTCATTTAGGTAGAAAGAAAACTAGTGGCTGTACACAAGACTGTGTATAGTATGAATTTTATTTCTTTTACAGTGCAATTAATCTTGCTTTCCACATAGTTGAGTTCCCTGTTAACAAAATAAATGATGTGGAAGAAGGAAAAAAATGTAGAACTACAGGTACAAAATTTTAATATGAAGTGTGTATTTTAAATTAATAACTTTAAAAATACTTGTTGAAGCTTTTGGTTTACTACAAATTTAATTTCTCCCCTAATTCTGTTTTATGCTCAAGTGGTTCCACTGGCAATTGGTAGTTGAAAGAATATAGAAAAGTACAGTCTGTTAGGAATCTGCCTAAACTGTGTTGTGTGGATGTTTAACTACATCAGTATATTAAGATTTGTTGTCATCTCGTAAGAAATACCATTGAGAGGCTTGGATACAACCAGTTTTAGAAAAGTTGAATAAAATATTTACAAAATTTGTAAAAATATCATTATTTTTGTTTTGAAAATTCGTTGTTAACTACTAATTCTAAGCAAAAGAATTTTGTATTAGTATATGAAAAAGAAGAAAAGTGTATTTTTACTGCTCAAATGAAACAAAGTAAGAAGATTTTGTCTGCTTTTCAAATTTTTTAAGTAATTTATTTAATAACTGGGCTAAGAAAGTTCAGCTTAGAGGAAATTTTCAGCTTGACAGGACTTTCCTTTAACTCTGCAGCCCATCACTTTATTGATATTTACTTATCTCAGATTCTACACATTTAGTGGTGGATAGTGATGGTGTTCAGTGTTGGCTTCTGTGAGACAGTCCTTTAAATCCTTATTGTCTGTGTATATCTGGAACTTTGGGCTAAGTGCAGTGTTGGAGGTGAGGTGTCTGCTTCAGAGGACTGTCATTCACCACTGTAACATGGGCAATTCCTGCACTTGGGTTCCTAGATTTCTTTCCAGATTTGTGATCAAAAGTGATTATGTAAACAGCTAAGCCTGTGGTATTGAGGGAATTATGATCTTCTGTGAGAGGGAGGAGAAAAGGTAGAAACAGGCAGGTGAAGATAATAACAACATAAACTTGTGCCATGGCCTGGTGCTCCTTGGGCTGTGCTCCTGTGTCCATAAAAGGTTCTCGCTTTTCTTGACTTTAAGTGAGTAATTGTATAAAAATATTCTAACAGTATAGAAAAATGAGACATTTGATACTAAAAATAGGTTGGGTTTCATACTAGGAAATTATTTGATGCCTCTCTTGCTATGCAAAATATTTCATTTGTAAAACGATGTTGTGTGGGTTTTGTCCCAATGAAAAATGAATAAGAGTGCTGGGTTTTTTCCTGATGTTCAGGCCTCAGCTCAAGTACAGAAGTTTATACTGACTCCAACACTGAAATAAGTTAGGAAGTTAGTAATAATGCATTCCAGAAGGAAGGCTTTTCTTTGGATGTGTACAAGCTGTTCAGATGGAGCTCCTTATCCCATAACTGGCTTTTGCTGGCAAACTTTAAATCCTGCAGAATCAGCTGCGAAACTGGAACCGAAATACAGATGTTGCAGCTCTTTGTTTAAATGCTCACGTGGTATGGAAACACCGGGACAAAAGGAGTTAGTCCTGGAAGAGTTGTATACAACAGAAATATCATTTCCAAGGATATTTTTCCTTTTCTAATGGATTTCTTAAGCAATGTAATATTTGAATGATACTTGGCAGTGTTGTCACTTTTGCACAGCATTAAGAATTCCTTCAGTGCAAAGATGTGAGGGATTATGTGACATATATTTGGAGTAGATTTTACTTGAACTTATTTTGAATTAAATGTTAGTACTTATGCAGATTACTTAGTAAAAAAATTCAGTTGATCATTGTTATAGCAGGAAAACTAAAGACAGAGAAGAAATAGCAGTACTTGAATAAAGTGCTTTAAGTGAAGAGGGACCAGTTAACTTCCAAAAATGGGGACGTTAATTTATTGAAAATTCTGTATGTCAATGGGACTAAAAGTGATTACGGCCTAATTTGCAAAAAGGGCTGTTTTGTATGTGTTGACAAGGAAAGGAAGTGAGTTGATGTCCTTGACCCTTAGGTATGGCATCGTTCTGCTTAGTTTGGCTCAAGTTGTGAGTTTCCAAGTTTGATGCCTACTCGAACTAGGAATTTTTGTCAGATACCTTTTGAAATCTCAGGCTTCTATTAAAAAGGAATGTAAAATGCATTAGTGTAATAAAATACCTCAATATAGCTCAATTTTAAGGAATATTTTCCTGTTTTAATATGGAAGAGTAGAGACTCAATACATGCATTTTTAAAATTTGAAAACCACATAAGGCCTTCCATAATGCTTTGATTAAAATTCTAAAGAGATCTGACTTCTAAAGTTCTTAAAATACTCAATCTTGAGGAAACTGACTTACTATAAAAAACAAATGGAACAATCTTACCTGAGCACATCTGTTACATCATCATTTAAAGTGGGAAAAAGATTAATGCTACATATCCATTTTGAGATTATTCAGACACATTTGAGCTGTAATAACAAAGCTGTAGCTCAGAGCAGATTTTCTCTGAAGCAAAACGCTCCTTTTCTACAGATGATTTAGGAAGAGAAACTACAGCCCTGTGTGTACTTTCAGTTCAATGTAAATTTGTACATAGGTACATATTACAATTGTCTGTTTTTCTTTTTAGGGTTCATGTAATCAAAGGAGTTTCTTTGTTGTGTGTATCTTTTCAGAACACAACAGGAATTCAAAATGAATCAGGTGAGTAGAAATGTAAGACTTTATCAAAACACTTAGAACAGTTAATTATTAATAAGAAAAGTAAATCATCCACTAAAAAAATGTTCTTTAAAATCTTCAGTCTCATTAAATTTCATAATCATCCATTCTACAGCATGTGTGCTTGTGAGATGTCTGTTATTTCATGGATTCAAGGTTTTTGTGAATTCCCTTTAGCAGTGTATAAGTTATTACTCCTGGCACCTCTTCTAAGAATGCCTCTCCAGAAAATTCTATTTCCTCCTGAAGCTGTACGTAATAATTCAGTTTCTTATAAAAGTGGCTTGAAAATTGAAGGCTTCCATTTAAAAAAATCTTTTTATAATCACTTTCCTTTTTCAAATGTGCAGTAAACAGTCTGCCACAAATTGGCTGAGAAATTTCACACTTTTCTGGAATCTCCTGGAACCAAGTGGAAAGATTGGGAAAGCATGTTTCCTTTGTGGAGCAGCACTTTGCTGTATGGAGTCACGAGTATCCTGACTGGAGGGTGTTGTTCTAATCAGCACCAACTGTGCCGCATTTTATTCTGTATTTGTTTATCCAAGGAGGAATTGTCCATTGGTTGGTCTGTCACACAACTGTATTACTTAGAGATATAGAAAAAGTACATGTTGCCTCAAATTTTTCTCACAAGTCCTTCTCTCTCTGGCTGATTTTACCAAGCCCCTTTGGCATGGGAATGTGACCATAGGATATCACACTGCAGGAAAGCCATTTCTACTTTGCTGAAAAAGTCAGCCATGAACAGAAGTTTTATGAGTCAGAAACAACCACAGTACACAGTTTTATAAAATGCTTTGTATACTTCAGTGCCTGTAGCCAGTGTGTGCTTTTTTTATCCTTATTTGATCAGCAGCAGGCCCGAGTACAGTTGGCATTTGCTGAAGTGTGTTTTCTGTGAAGTCATAGAAGTATATGCATAAGTAATTACAGCATGGATTGGGTTGGTGGGATGTTTCCTCTTGCTTTTTTTTCTCTGATTTAAAGTAAAAAGTCTTCTATATGTTTGTACATATTAAAAAGGTAAAAAGCAAAATACAATTTCTATCAGAGTGTTGAAATACATATTGTAACAATACAAATATAGACAAATACAAATTATAAATATAAAATAGAAATGACATTTGCATTAGCACGCTTTTAACCCTTAATAGTCTATTTTGGGGAGCAGGATTAGCTGTTTCTTCAAAATTTCTGTTGAGACTTGAAATTGTTTCACCTGTATGATTTGTTTTGATGCACTCAGTGGCATAAAGCCAGCAGCCTATTGCTTTCTCTGCTTGAGGAATAATCCTGCTTTATTAGTCATTCCAATAAGCTTTGGATTCTGCTAAAACTCTGAAAATTGTAGATCCTAATCTGTAATTGTTATTATTGACTGTTTCCTTCCCATTTGTGTGTCTATGTCCCCTCGTGGCCTGTCTGTTGTTGTGTTCCTCCACGCTGATTTGTTTCTAGAATTAAATCAGATTTCTGTGCTGTATGTATGACTGCAGTATGGTCTCATTTATGCCGTGCTGTGATGTGTGTCATCTTACAATTAAAGGGTGAGATGGCCCTTCCTCTGGGAGTTCTTACAACACCTTAGGGTCCTCCTTGGTGTTTCTGGCTTTCACCTTTGGTTTCCAAAGCACATGGAGCCCATATGGCTTTTAGTTATTCGCTTACCATTCATATTAATTGTGTATTTAGCATCAACCCTGTGGTGTTTTTTCTTGCAGTGCCCTTGTCATTTCATTCACTGTTGACAAGTTGTAGTGCCAGGTCTGTATAAGAAATGTTTTTGCCTGATGCCAAACATCTTTCAAGTGGTTTGTTCTCATATTTCTTTGATTCTGCTTGTCTCTGCTTTTGGTGGGGCTTGGGTGACCCTGAAACTGACTGGGCTGGTGTTGATTCGGTTTATGTGAAAAGACTGTTAGTTTTGTGGTTTATCCTACAGAAATCTTGGAGTAGTGAAGGAAAACCTTTGATAAGACCTTCTTGTTGTAAGGAGAAGGAGGATTAAAAAAACCCCATCTGTTGTTGGAATTTATGGTTTTGGGTTTCTTGGAAGATTGCTGTCTCAGGATAGGCAGTATGTGTCCTCTTTTAGAAGGAGATCTTCCTCTAATATGTAAATTAGCTTTGTCAGAATAGCTGAATAATTTATTTTAAAAACACCAAGCAAACATGGAGTTTGATTGGTAGCATTTACTACATTTCAGACTGCCATTAGACAGAGTAGGAGGAATTTGGGTGCTACCTGGAAAACAGCATGGGCAGTTACTTAAAAAGTGCTGAGGAATACAGGAACAAATGACACCTGCACTTGTACTGAAACTTCCCCCCCCATTCCTTCTGAGTTTTTCAATGATTATTTCAAGTATTTCCAATACATCTTTAATTTTCAAACACACAAATAGTGCGAAATTGTGGCGAAGAGGGGTAGCCAGGTAAGGTGCCTGGACAAGGAGAGACCTTTCTGCTTTCTTGTGCTAGCTGGCACAGCTACTCTTCCTCAACTACCTCTTTTAACTTCTCTATCTCCTCTCTCCCTCTTCAGTGGTATCCTTTCCTTTATCTTCTCATTTATCCTAATGCTGTTTCCACCCTAACGTGATCTGTTCAGGATGGTTTCTTTCCTTTTCACTCGGATCTCTGATTACCTGTAAATAGCTTGTTGCAGGTGCCTTTTCTACTCTGCTTGTTTGTAACATTATGGACTAATCTGTGGTTGGTTCGTAAGTGTAATTATATTGAAAGTGGTGTAAAAAGTTGCTTAATGTGTTAAAAGGTACCATCAGAGTGTCTGAACTCTGGATTTGATGCAAACCTGAAAAGATCGTTTCAGTTAAGGCACCACTTCAGCCCTCATATGATCCTTCGGCGTTGTTCTAAAGACATTTCATATTGGCTCATTTAAATACTAGAATGTAATTTTCTGATTAACTTCAGAGTAAGAAGCTTAAAAATGAAACAAGCTTCAGGTGTTTTTGTATTCAAAACTGCAGCCTTGGAGGGAGTGAAAAATACTGTGTTAAGACTTCACATAAATTCAAAAGTTGGCTGTAGGACGTGCACAAGTGCTCTACCCTTATCAAGAGGTGGATTTTGTAAACAGGAAAATAAATTTAAATGTGATTGTTAAGTCTTGGTAGAAAAGTGATTGAAATACAGTATTTCTTTTTGGTAGACAGACATTGCTTGGGGACAAGTTTTGATCTGGAAAAATTTTCAAGTAGCTACATCTACATTGCAGATGAAAAGAGATTGCACTGATTTGACTGAACTAAATTGTTTATTTTACTGTTTTGAATTTGATTACTTATTACCATTCATTTGAGGTGTGAAATGTATTGTTGTGTAAAGGCCATATCCAGTTTTCTAGTACTTATGAAATGCATTAATATGACAAGTGTTGGATGTGTCTGAGTGTTCTCTGAATGTCCTGCTAATCTCTGATTTATGTAGGTAGATGCACAATAAAGTTCTGATTGTCCACTACTCCCTACAAATACACTTCTTAAATGGTAGAACAGTTTGGGGATATTTGCAGTTAAAAGGAGGTGTGACTATTAAGGAATATACCAGGAAAATCAGAGATGTATCACAGTGCTGTACACTTCTGTCTAAATCAGCTGAGTCTCATTTTTTGGCTTTGGTATGTTAAAGTTTATTTTCAGGCTTGAGATTTTTAGCCGTTCGTCAGCAGTTGAGATTTTTAACTGCTCATCAAAACCCCAAACCAAAACCAACACTCTCCAAGGAAACAAAACCCCCAAATGAAACCCAGCCGAAAAACCATCCCGCTTTTAGCTTAACTGGAAATGCACCATTCTGAGAGCTGTCAGCCACCCTCTTCTATGTCTGTATATAACTTGTTAGAAACCACTGGGAAAAATAGGCTCGGTTCTCCCCTGATGAAACTCTAGGGTAATGTACTGGAAAGATGTTTAGGTTTCTTTGATATGCTGAGAAGAGCATGTTTCTTTTTCAGCTGAGACATGGCTTCTTGCATATCAGTTCAAGGCAAACAGATGTCTGCAAATCAGGCTGCTTTCATCAGTGTTTTTCCTTTTGGGTTGTTGTAAGAGCAAAATAAGGCTTTGCTCTGCTTTGAATAGACTTCAGCTATTCTAACTAATGAATAAGTATTTCTCCTTGGTGTCTTCACTCTTGGACTGGAAGGGATTTCTGGCATTCTCCCTTCCATGGTTTCCAGCTTGGGGGTCTTTCTCCCCTACAAATAGCTCTCCAGGAGCTCTCTGTGCAGCTGTTAAGGCTTATGAAGGCAGCACGAGAATAACCTTGCTCTGACTCCAGTTTTGTCATTTTCCTCGTTGTTGCAGTTAAAACTGGCAGATTTGTTCTTGTAACTCCACTGAGCAAATTGGGTTTTCAAACGTAGCGAATCATTGCCATAGCAGCACCCTAACGAAGACTGGGTGCTGAGGAGCAAAGGCTGAGAAGCTTTGTCTGTTTTGCTTTAGAGATAAAAACCATGAAATTTGATAGCATATTGAGATGCATTTTAAAATACATTTCCAGTAACCTTTCAGCATATTTCAAAAGTACTCACTGGAAAATACTCTGAGTATTACTCAGTATATGAAAACTGCTATTGTATCTCTGCTTTATAGGTAAAATCCAGAATAATTTCCAAAAAATCAGAGTTTATTTGGACAACTTTCTCAGTTTAACCTCTCCTAAAAATGGTTTCAGAGCTCAACTATAACATCCTTAATATTAGAGTTGTTCCTGCCATTACCACCAGTGTTTGTTCCTGACCAGAATGATTAGAGCTCCATGTTAGAGGGCAGGGAGTTTTTTTAGGGCATGTGGTTCAATAAAGGCCTAGTTCTCACTGAGTACAGTTCTTTCAGAATGTAGGCACATTTTATAGGAAACTTTGCATTCTTGTAACTTTCAAATTCTGGTAATTTTTATCAGAAATTGTGTTTTGTTAATTATAAGTAGGTAATAGGGAGCAGGTTGTTTTATGACAAGTGTGAGTAGTAATAGTATGAGCAATACTATAAAAATAAGATTGAACCTTGGAGGCTCCTTAAAATGGAACTAATCACTTGCTGGACAGTAAATAATTTATTAGCTTTATATTGCCTATCAAACTTTAATATAAAAGTATCTTAAAACTTCTTGTATTAATTATAAGCTGCTGGCTAAAGTTCTGAGCTGTTGCTTGATGTAGGAAATGTGAGTAACATTTATGATACTGAAATAACTACTTAAACCCTTTTATTCTCTTTAAAAGCTGCTTTTGGCTTACTCTCTTTGTTGCAGAGCAGTAAACTTGACATGCACATACTTTAATCATCAAGAGCTGTAGGGACAGGCCAAGGGGGAATGGCTTCACGCTGCCAGAGAGTACGTTTAGATTGGCTGTCAGGAAGGAATCCTTGACTGTGGGGGCGGTGAGGCCCTGGCACAGGGTGCCCAGAGCAGCTGTGGCTGCCCCATCCCTGGCAGTGTCCAAGGTTGGGCTTGGAGCAACCTGGGGTAGGGGAAGGTGTCCCTGCCAGTGGCAGGGGGTGGCACTGGATGGGCTTTAAAGATGCCTTTGAGGGGTGTCACTACTCCAGGGAGGAATCTCCACACACACTGCAGGAAGGGGTGTGTCAGAAGACCCTGTTCAAAAGTGGGCCTGGGCTTTTCTAGGATGAAGTGCTGGACTGTCAGTCAGGTGTCCCCAGGCAGCTGTTCCAGCTCAGCAGTTTTGGGCAGGTTATCAGTAGTATCACTTGTTTGTTCCTTTATCGGGTACTTTATCAGCTCTGCGACATCTCCTCACCTTCAGGATGTTTAACTTTGGGATTGTTGAGTCTGCCTGGTTTTAGCATTATTCAACACCAAAAGCAGCATGACCCCACCCCCCTCCATTCACCACTGATAGCTTTGCAAATAGGGCATTGTCTTACCCCATTCCAGGCAGAACATCCTGCTACACTGTGGCAGAGTCGATGGTGTATCCCAAGTGCAAGTTCTGGTGTCTGCATTGGAGTAGTTAATTTACTGCAGCACCCTCACTTTCAACGGCAGAGCAAATAACTTCGGGGTTTTTTGATTGTATGCACTTGTTGGAACTTTGAGTCTGGTTTTCTCCTGAAGGTACCTTTTAGTCTTTCTCACAAGGGGTACTTTGTCACTTAAGGCAAGATGAGAAACTATTTCAGTTTGGTTTTGGGGGACTGATTAGGTTAAGTGTGCCTGGAAGTCATCCTTTGAAAAAGGGAAATAAATGATTGCTAATTTATATATGTGGAATCATCTTCAGTTTGGAAATTTTACTTTAATTGCAAGTCAGAAGGTTTTGAAGCTCCTGTGGGTTGATTGCCTGTTGTGTAGCTGTTTTTGCCTGTTAATGGTGGTTGGCTTTTTGACTTGTAGAACACAACTGACTCTCCTGTTGCTGTGGAGACCTTGGATGATGTTCCCGAGCACGTGCTTAGGGGCCTTCCTGAGGACGTGAGGCTCTTCCCATCTGCTGTTGACAAGACTCGGCTTGGTGAGTGCTACAGCTGTGAAAAGAGAATGAAGATTTTTACAGTAGCTCACATAAATTGGACTTGTTGTGAAAGCTTGCTGCCCTCCTGTGCTGGGTAGAGATGATGTCTGGTGTATTTGTCTGAAATAATTCCTCTTGGGAAGAGTGGACAGCTCCCCAGTCCGAGAGACACATATAACAATCTTAAGAAATATGAATTATGAGTAGAAGATTTGCCTGAAATAACTTAGGTTTGCTTTAACTCTTGATACATGTCTCCTCAGGTGTCTGGGCAACAAAGTCGATTTTAAAAGGCAAGAAGTTTGGACCATTTGTCGGTGACAAGAAAAAAAGATCCCAAGTTAAGAGCAATGTATACATGTGGGAGGTAAGAAGCAGTCTGTAAATGGAAAAATGTGCCTGTCACCGGGTCAATATTTTGTATTTAGCTTTTACTTTTTCCAGATATTTTAGAAATAGACTTGATATAAGGTAATTGCCTTCTATTACTGCCATTACTAACAGTTATTTACGAACGTTTGGATGGAGCAGCCATTCTGAATTATAAAGCTTTATAGCATTGTTTGAAATTGCTGTATTTTTTATATGCTGTGTGTGGATCACACCTGTGCTTAAGAGTTTTTTGCTGATCTTTGCTTGTTGGCTTGAGTCCTGAGTGCAACTGAGTGCTATCAACTGCTTATGAAATTAGGAGGATATGGAATCTCTTAAGGAAGCCACATCACTCCTCCTCATTTAGCTCTGTGAAAACCAGCTTTTGGAGTTTTTGTAAGAGTTCTCAAGTGTTGCAGTATTTCTTGTGCTGGGCTTGCCTTGAAGCAAGTGTTGTCTGGGCAGCTGAACAGCTCTGGAAGCTCCACTGGTAGTCAGGAGACCTTGGATATTATGTAGATTTCAAAATGTAAATGTCATAATGTGGAGCTGAATCCCATCTACAGTGTCCTTAAGGCAGTTCATCACCACTTCCAAAGACTTCTTCAGTCTTTCTGAAGACAAACGCTGCACATGGTTTTAGCAAAGTGAATAGTCAAGGAGGGGAGGGGTGGAGGAACTGTGGCATAGAATGTTGTGGAACATGGACTTTTAGGCTAAAGATACTGATAATGGTTGTCCATCCTTCTGTCCCCTTGCCTGCAAAAATGAAACTCCCTAAAACACTGAAAACATGCACAGAGCCTGGTGTTAACCTCTATCAGAGGAACTGATCTAGGACATTCCCATGCAAATTTCCATTTAGAAAAGCAATAAAGTTTTCAACTATAATGTTTGTTGCATTGAGCTCATGCTACCACAAACTCCACTGCATAAGGTATCTCCAGTTTTGATCTGGTACTGGAACATTTGGTGAGATTGAATCAGTCGAGTAAATTATTGACCTTACAATTGTGTTTCTCAGTGCTGGATGCTGAATGTTCATGGTGGATATTTTTTCAGTTTGTGTTGAGAAAAAATAGTTGCAAGCCAGCTGTTTCAGAGTTTCCTAGTGTGCAATGCAGGTGATAATGGGAACCCTTGTTAGATTCCAGACTGATTGTGTGTTGCTTTAATAGTGATTTTAGAGTTAGAAAAAAAGCAGCTAAAATGAGACTGCAACAGTTGGTCCCATATGCTGGTACCTGAAACCAGTCCAGAATCTCAACTGGAGAAAATGTGGTTTGTAGAAGGATGGTGGTGTGTAGGAGCAGTTCAGTATACGGAGACTCAGATTGGGGAACAACCTTTTCCACAAGCATTCCATTTGCTTCTTTAGTAAAATTAATCTGAATAAAAAGTAAGGCTTCTAAAACTGGCATCTCCAGTCAGTTTTAATGATTTTGAACTGTCATACCAGAGGCTCATTGTAAAAAAGATGAGTTGTGTGTGTCAGTATATGCCTGTGGTGTCTGAGGAAAGAACATATTTTCTTTTTCTCCTGGAGAAAAGCCACAGTTGGGAAAATGAGAACAAGTGTCTGAAAAGGGAGGGAAATGCTGGTTCAGAATGACTGGCACAGCTGTGCTGAGTGGGTTTTATTGTGGGTACAGGAATCACTTAAAGTCATAATGTTATAGAGAGGAGTTGGAGCTATTTTCTTTCTCACAGTGCACAAGGCCTTTAAACAATATTCTGTAAATTAGACTGTAATGTTCTGTAAATTAGAAAAGCAATAAAGTATTTTGGTTTGTGGAAAACCCATAATAAAGTAACATAAAAACATAGTAAGGTTATATATATATATGTATATATAAAAGTAATCAGTAATTACATTTAGACATATATTCGATATTTGTTTAGCTCTCCCACAGCATTCTTTGGCTCTTCTCTTCCATTTTAACCAAAATAATTGCTTTTGCAGTCTCATCTGGGACTCTCTTTATGCTTTCATGTTGCAAGGGCTGGGTGTGCTGGTGAACATTCTTTCAAAAGTCAGCTGATGAAATCCGTGCTGGGTTTCATAATTTCATTTAAGTAAGGGAGATATTTTCTGTTTGCTTGGAAAGAAACTATAAGATGGTTGTGGTATATTTATTAAAACTTCACTTTTATTGATAAAATTCTATTTCATTAAATAAACAGTATTATCATCACAAAAAAAGAAGAATTTATTAAATAGGGGTTTTTCTAAGCTGTTGTGGAAGTGTACGTAAGATTGAAATTGGAGAACCATTTGAAAAGCCTTGGAATTACTTGTAAAGCATCAGAAAATAAAAAGATACAACACTGTAGATTTTTTCACTTTTAGAAAAACAGAAAAGGAAAAATACCCACTGATAGCTCTTCTTATAGGCATCTAACTTGGATTATAAGAAGAGTGGGAGATGCATAACGTCTTGAAAGAGAAGCAGAACTGCCTGTCATCAGGAAATAGTGAAGATGTCAGTCCCCTTCTTGCTTTATTGCAGGTTGTCTGGAAATGTAAACCAGGAGTAGGTGTCAGCCTTTTCCCCAAGAACAGAATCCAAAGAGTTTACACAGCATCTTGGAACATGCAGAGTTTTATTGACATGGTCAGTTTTTTAAGGTGGTCACAAGATTTCTGAAAGGTTATAAAGTTCTTTTATACTCTAAAAAGAGATTAAATGTAAAGTATGCTTCCCCATATCTTTCCAAATAAAGCAAATGCTTCTAGCTTCTATACAGTTACTTTTTCCAATTCCTCAGATGGTAAAAATAAAGCTCTGTGGCCTTCATATCTTAAAATCAGTCATTTTACTAAATGCAAAATCTAAAGTATCATTTCAGGCTTGCCAAACTGAAAAGAAAGTGTAAAATGTTTTAGGGATTTTGGCTTTTGAGCCCAGAGCCTTCAGAGATGAGATTGCAGGCCACAAGTGGTTTTTTTTCTAATTGTAGCCATTTCTCTAAGAGGTTGCAGAAGAGCAGCAACACTTTGCCCACTCCAGCCCTGTCTCTGCTGTGCCCTTTGTGTTGTCTCTGGCCTGGGGTGGTACCAAGTCCTTTGTGTAGCTGTGAAATGCAGCGTTTCAGTGCAGTGGTGTGAGCAGGTGTCCCTTTGTCTGCTGTGTCTCTCACAGGTGTATTACCCAAACCTGGGCTGGATGTGTGTGGATGCCACCGACCCAGAGAAGGGCAACTGGCTCCGCTACATAAACTGGGCCCGCTCAGGGAAGGAGCAGAATCTCTTTCCTCTGGAGATCAACAGGACCATATACTACAAGAGTTTAAAGGTATCACTGTCTGAACAGCTGCTGCTTTGTTATCATTTGGTATTAAAGCTCTTTATTCTGCTTTATTAACAAACTTTTTTCTTTCTACTTATATTAAACAGAGTTTGAAACTTTTAATGAAATATATTTAAAACACTGCAAATGCTACACATCATTGGTATAAGTTCTTATCTGCCAACACATCTGACATTAAGATTCACTGTTAAACTACAGGTTGTTTCAACAGTAAGTCTGTCTTATTGGCTAATGATTTGCTGTAGCACCAAATTTGATACAAACTGGAATGAAAAACTACGGAGTATATGAAATAAATGTTATTCTATTTTTGTAGATACCAATACTTTTTCTGCTGAGGATGTTTTTGCAGTAATCAGTTACTTTTATGGCATGTGCATCTTATGACAAAGTTTGGCTGTCAGGACACTTTTATGGGTAGCTCCATGAAACTATTTCTCATGGTTCTATACCATTTCAGTTTTGTTCAGGGAATGAGGGGGAGGCAGGGAAAAAGATGTAGTTCCTGGAGCATTTTATCTCCCAAAACAAGAAAAGAAATGGTTTAACTATAGTGGTAGAGCATGTTAGGTTAAGAATATTGTGGCTTTAAAGTATTTCTTGAATCCCTGATCAAGACCTCCTAGCAGTGAGTGTGTGTAGCTTGACTTTGGTTTTATTTAAAATACTTTTGGGGGTTTTGGGTATATGCAGCCTTGTTTTTGCACTATTGCTGTTCCTTCCATTTCTTTGTGAGGCCAACAGTATCTGTTAGTAACTGGTATTTGCTTAAGAAAAGAGTAAGTTGATCCCATGCAGTTTTGAAGTTCATGGAGCAGTACAGCAGTAGGTAAATGTTACATTTTAGGTCACTCAAGCTAGATTGAAAAAACCCTCTAAACATGTTCTGAACTTTCTAATGGCATTCAAGTAGAGATTCGCTATTGCCAGCCAGACTACTGACTTCTCTGCAGTGTTTATTCCCAGAGGGCAGGCTCCCAATGTGTCTCTGTAGCCAGCCTTGATTTCTCTAGACCCTTTATTTTAGATTTCCTCTGCCTTTGCCCACAGTCCCACTAGCTCATTAATATAAGTGTGCTTTTGGAGTCATTCTGACATTTTAAATTTCCCATTGAATCTTTTCTGCAAAAGTTTTAGTCCTGACAAAGACAAGCATCCATGTATTTAAAATTTATTTGATGGATGATATTGCACTTTGGAAAATTACTGCTTAAAGAGGCTGAGCACTGCTGACAGAATAATAAATACCTTGTCTCAGCACTGGAATATCCTTTTGTTCCTTTGACTGTTGTCTCTTGCAACTTGATGAATTTTATCCCAGTCACACCTTACTGCTAACTGAGACAAAGGAAGGCATGTAATAACATCTTAAACGTCCTTATCTTCTGCAGATAATGTTAGGATCTCTACACTGCCATTTCAAACCTGCTGTAAGTTTACCAGCCCGGGTATGAACACGTGGTTCTTTCCTGATCTTTATCATAATTCATAAATTTAGGGGAATTCCACTTGCTGACAAATAAACAGCACAGATTTTATTTACCACCAAAGGAGAATTCTAGTGGCTTGTGTGTATTTTTGTTCTGCTTTACCTCGAGGCATTGAAAGTATAGTCATGGGGTCTTATTTTTCCCAAGGTTTCCTTCAGCTTTTTGTAGGTTTTTAATTTGTAAGTTAAACAGGCTGATTTCCAAGCCTCATTGCTAAGATAACAGAGTCCAAATTTGCTTGGTGTAGAACCACCTCAGAGCTGTAGAGCTTTAACTTCCCTGTTCCCTGCTCTCAATGAATGGTTACAGAATAAAGCTTGTGTGTGAGCACAAGCAAATGCAGTGCTCTTTATCTTTATCTTTACTGAAGGGCTGAGGGTATTTGTAAGCTGCTTTGCATCTGCTTTCCCCAGGATGCCTGTGTGAGAGCTATTGCAGGGAAACAGCTTAAACTCATGATGCAGTTTCAGCTCTTCCTGCCTCTGCTCATGAGAGGAGCTTGCTGTGTAGTGTTGTTCTGCACACAGGACAGAACTTGAATTCTAGAAAAAGTAAAATACAGGGAAAACTCAGTTTCAAAAAGTCTTCTAAAGAAGCTTGGCTATGAAACTGTCCCTGATTAAAATGAAATTAATTTTATTATGGAAGACTGTTTTGCCAAACAGGTTTATAATAACTCGAGATCCTCCCTGTTACATAGGAGAAAGCAGCATAACGTTGGGTTATAGAATGTGAAAGAATGACACAAGTAGATGTTCACTTTGCTTATGTTTGGTCAGATGAGGCCACACCCAGGTGCAGAAGCACAGTATCACAGTAAAATGCAGTGTCTGTGGCAAAAAATAGGTACTCTGGTAAGGTTGGTCAGGCAAATGTCCATCTCAGTCTGTACAAGACACACTGCAGTGCTTGAAAGTGCACAATTAATTGACTTTTAGGCAATCTGTGCTAGAACCTGTTAGGTTACTTAGGTTAGGTTAATAACTTGTTAGGATATTACTCTTGAAAAATAACAAATTTTGAACTTACCGAAAGCCTTTTGAACAGAAAATACTCAGATTAAGGACTGTTAAATGTTGCAGTTAAAGCAAAAAGCACAAAAAAGTGTGTGGGAATTATTAACCTCATGAACCTTCCCAAAATTCATACCTTTTTTTAGCCAGGCTGTTCCGGCCTGACACTGCTTCACCAAGGATCTGTAGGGAATAGTTTGGAGGAGGTTGGGTTTTGGAGTTGTTACTAGAGGGTGTCACGAGGAATAGTGGTGGTACAAGTGGCACTTGCTCAGTGTAGTCCTTCTCTCATATTGCTACTGAGGGAGCAGCTTTTATTGTCTGGTTTTGAAGCTGCTGCTGCATCTCATTTTAGAAGTACAAGGTTAGAGGGCTTAATTTAGATTCTAGAGCAGTCACAATAAAACTAAATTCATCGAGTTGAACGTTAGCTCCAGCCATGCAGCCGACAAATTATGTGCTTGTTACCACCCTGTGTTTGCATTGCCTGAAACCTCAGCCAGATCTTTGCTCTGGCTTTGTATATTTTTTAGATGATAAGGGGTTTTTTGCATCAGACAACTCTGCTGCATTCCTTGCTGCTCACCAGCTACAAGGCCATGCAAATAACTTTGCCACTATTTATCCTATCAGGCCTCTGGAACTCAAGGAAGCCAGACCATAGGCTCTGCTTATAACTTAAACTTTTCCCTTAGTTGTTGGGATCTTGCACCTCTTGTTGTTCCAGTGTCTGGGGGTATGATGATAATTATCACCTTTATCATGTGCTGTGAGACCTACTAAAAAATGGGCTGTAGAAGAAAGAAATCCTATTTTTGTTCTTGATACAAAATTCCCCTTTGGCTTCAGACTGGAAATAATAGTCTGAGGACACCCTTTGCCCTGATGTAATGACTAAAAATAGGATCTGGTCTCCACCAGCCCCATGTTCATTAAGCCCTGAAAGAGGGGGACTGTAGTTAAGGCATTTAAATTTTTCTCGGTTTTGGGTAAAATGCTTCAGGAAATGGAGAAACAATGAGGAATATTTTAAAAGTAAGTAAGAATACATCTTTAGTCTGCCAACTTGGGGACTTAGTAGTTTGAGTCTGATAATATTTTAATATCATGTGAAATGAAGTGATCGATAGTTTCTTTTATTGCCAGTGCTGGGAATATGAGTAGCATTTGCAGTGATGCCCATTTGACTAATTTAATCTGTGGTGTTTTGTTTGTTTTGTTTGTTGGTTTTTTTATTTGATTAAAAAGAATAGAAGTGATCAATTCGGAATGGCAAGCAAACCTTGATTTTTGTGATCAAGTGGATGTGTTGAACATGTTGTAATTATCTGTATTCCCATTAAGGCACTGCCACAATCTTTTCCTGGATCTTTAGATTTTGTTCCAGATCCCTGCTGCAGTGGCTGCCTGAGCAGTTACTTATTACTATATTATAATTAGTTAATGTCATTTAATGCTTTGTATAAAGGTAGGTGTGTTTGTTCCAACCTGATTGCTCTCTGAAAAGAACTAACTGAATATCCGTAGAAGTGAACACTGGGATTTAAATCAATGTCACTATTTGAGGCAAACCACAATTTGGGACATTACAGCTGAAANAGGAGCTGTTGGTGTGGTACAATGGCGAGGACGACCCGGCGATAGCGGCCGCGATCGAGGAGGAGCGAGCGAGCGCCCGCAGCCGCCGGCACTCCCCGAAGGCCCGCAGAGGTACGGACCGGACTGGCCCCGCCGCCGCCAGCGCGCGGGGGAACCCGGCCTGCGGCCGCCGTGACCTTCCGCAGCCCGGGAGAGGAGGGAGGGGAGGGCCCGGCCCGGNAAAAAAAAAATAATAATAATGACAGCTGTGTATTAATTATTAGTGCAGGGACTATATTGATAATTAACTATATAACTGTATTAATATTAACTATAACTGTATTAATATTATCTCTATATTGTCAGGAACTGTGATGATGGGCCAGGGAGCAATGGATACAAATTGAAAGAGGAAAAATTTAGGTTAGATGATAAGAGATTCTTCCCTGGGAGGGTGGTGAGGCCCTGGCACNCGGCGGGAGCGGCGCGGGAAGGGGGAACGTCCCGCTCCGGCGGCGGGACACGTAGGGCCGCCGCAGCCGCAGCGATCCCGCGTGGGGCGGGGGCCGAGCCTGCGGCAGCCGCGATCCCTCCTTGGGAAAGGGAGCGGAGTCCGGGGCCGCCGCGGTCCCTCCTTGGGAAAGGGAGCGGAGTCCGGGGCCGCCGCGGTCCCTCCGTGGNCTTTAAGGTCCATTCCAACCCCTTAACATTCCGTGATTTTTCTGATTTTTTTGTGAGGATTTTTTTGTGATTTTGTTTGTCTTTTTTTCTGATTTTGTCTTCTTTTGTGATTTTTTCTGTTCTTTTTTTTTGTCATTTTCGGGGGTTATCTTTTATTTTGGTCTTTTCTTGTCACTTTTGTGGGGTTTTCTAGATTTTCTTGTGAATTTTTTGGGGGGTTGTGACNGCGGAGTCCGGGGCCGCCGCGGTCCCTCCGTGGGAAGCGGGAGCTGAGCTCGGGGCCGCCGCGATCCCTCCTTGGGAAGAGGAGGCTGAGCCCACGGGCCGTCGCAATCTCTCCTTGGGAGGCGGGAGCTGAGCTCGGAGCCGTCGCGATCCCGCTTTAAAGAAGGGGAACTGAGCCCGGGAGCGCCGGGATCCTTTGGGAAGGGGAGGCTGAGCCCGGGGTTGGGGGTACATCAGTCGAGCCAAATGAAGAATTCCTGTCCTGTTATTCCCTGCGGTTTTTAATTTCTTGTTGTTTCTAGGCCGATTTGTTGGTTATGGAATTTCGTAGGCGGTGGGAATGGCTGCTCCTGGGTGACTTCGGCCGAGGAGGGAGGGTGGGACAGGATTTCGGGTGGTATAAACGCATTATTCCCTCTGTGAATATGTATGTCAGACCAGACATCCATTATTTTTTCCATGACTAATTCAGCAGCAGGGTTTTTTAGAGTGCGTGTGCCTCCACGCATGGCCTTATATAACTGACATTTTGACTAACGTTTTAGGCCAAAATTACAATAAAGCCTTTAGTTACAGGGTGTAGATATAAAAGGGAAATATTCATAGTTGTAGCACAGATGTATCAATTCCTCTTGCATGGGAATATGTACATTTTGTAATTCTCTGGAGATTACAGATGAACCGAATAAAGATAATATTTTAAGAAGTAACATTACAATTATTTTAAACTTTAAATGTAGGGCCTGATCTTACAGGTAGTGCAGTTGACTGTGGAACTCACATTGGAAACAAGGTCAGATACTGAGAACAGTTATTGTGTAAGTTTTTTATTTGAGATTGGGGGGGGGGGCTGTAATGCAACACAATTAGTTATTTTGAACAGTATTTCATAGGTTAAGCAAACACAAGCTGAAATTCAAGTACTGAGTTTTATTTTGTAATGAAAAGTATATTTAGCACATATATAAGCAACACTTGGTAAATTGCAGGCTGTATTATGGTTTTTTCCTGAATCTGCATTGTCTTAGCACATGGAATTTGTGTGCCTATGATTTACCTGAAAGGCTAGAAAAACAACCTGCAAGAATTTGATTATATGATAAATCAGAAAAGCCAGACAGAATAATTTCTAAGGTAATTTTTCATGGTGTAGAAGTTTGATTTGCATTCATGAATTTATAGGTAAAAATATCAGTAAACTAATTTGGTTTCTGGGTTTTGATTTTGTGCTGTTTTGTAGGTTTTATGTTTTAACTGTTATGGATTTTACAGATTTCATAATTAGGAACAGTAAATATTTTCCTTCTGTTTATAAACAGAAGCTCCATACCGAGGCTCACAATTATTAAATAAAAAGCAACACAGCGAAAACCAACTCCAAGCACAATATTGATGAAGTACTTTAGAATAACCAAGAATAACCTATGTATGGAATTATATTCTTGTCTCATGAAGCAGAAAGACCAAATTCTTAGTATATAGTTGATTTGAATTGTTAAAAGTTTCAGCTCTAAAATGATAAGGCACTTCATTGGATATTTTGAAATTTTATAGTTCTATTTTTCATAGGTTTCATTGGAATTTTTTTTGCTCTACATTTACTCACAGTTATTTCAGTGTTTGTAGTAACATCTGCTAATATTTGCAATTCACAGCAATCTTCTTACAAGAAATACACGCTTTTTTCCTGCAGATTTGATAGCAGTAGCTGCAGTGAGGATTCCAGAATGGTTTCTACTCATATCCCTGCTTTTGTAGATTCAGCTGTATCCTTGGATATGGAGGCTTCTTAACCCTAGACTTGAGGGGTTTTGGGAAATAAAGGAAATTATGATGAACATGATTGATATGTAATTAATTTAAAAATAAATAATTCTAATTATATGATACAAAGGGATGGGCGGAGAAAGATTTTTATGAGTTATCTTTATGCGTGTGAAAAATTGTGAGTCTGTATAAGGTAGTATTTGAATTAAATAGCAATTTAAGAAATTTGCTAGAGGGTTGTGAAATTTGAATTCATTAGTGACCTAAAGGGATCAATACATTTTTTAAATTTTATTTTGGCCTGTGTTGCATGCTGTTGTCTTACACATTGGGAAGAGAATATAACCAATTAAGAATTGCCAAATTCTAACAACTGTGAGTGAGTGTGTCTTTAGGAACACGTTTTCCAGAAAAGTAAACTGACAGTTTAATACCTTGGGAATGACTACACAACACGTTATTTGAGAGGTGTATTATGATTTAGTGATGCAGACCATGTAGTTATTAGTTGAAACTCATGATTATTCTGTATTCAGTAAAACAAATATCCTTTTGAATTTTTAATGCGTCTTAGGTCATATGCTTGAACAGTTAAGATAGTTATCATTTGACAAATAACCTAGCTCCTGCTGTTTATTTAATGAACTCTTGACAGATCAGAAAAGGTGGCCATTTCACAGGTATTAAAAATGGGTTGTTTTGCCCAATCAGTCGATCAAGGCTTTCATTGCTGTAACATGTTCGTGTTGCAGGAGGAATCCTCTCTCTGAATGAATGACGGAGTCCTGTTGTGCTCTAAGTCAGACTGAGTTACCAGAAGAGGCAGGACAGACTGAAGTTGTGAAGTGTAGGTGAGCCAGGAGCTGACCAGGCCTGGGCAGACACAACGTCCACACTGAACTGCTCGCCCTGACCTTGGGCTGCCCTGTTTGCCAGTGATCCCTGACACAAGGTCCATAATCCCCTTTAGAGTGTATCTAGGATGGCAACTGGCATTTCCTCCAGGTCCCCATCTCCCTGCTGGATATTTTTGGTTTTGTGTTCTGCATTCAAACTACTTCATATTCTCCAGGTGTTTGTGTTTGATGGCTCCTGCCTGGCTTGGCCGTAGCTGTTCTTAGCTGGAATAAGTCCTCTACTCTTCCTTCTGCCATGCACAGCAGCTCAGGAGTCCTGGAGGGAAAAGTCAGTTCTTGCTAATTTATTTTCATACACTGAAACACTGTGTTGTTCCTAAGGTGTATTTGAGATTTAGAAACAAATTTAGTAGGATAAAAAGGTACTGAGAGGGGGGAAAATGCAACCCCCTAAAAAGGAAAACCTGGTGAACTTGGGTACCGTCACAGATTTTTATCAGAGCCAAGCTGTTATCTCTGCCTTAACTACACAGTTCAGAGCCAGCAACTGCCAGTGCATGGCCAACGATAGCTGAAATTAATTTTTTTGTTGTTGCTTTTGCATTTTCTCAAATTTCATTTTTTTGTGAACATTTATCATTGTTTCTCCCAGGTTGTAGCTAATGTGCTTCTGTTCTGCCTGCCAAGCTTGTAGGGAAATTTGCTCAATCAAATGCATTAGCGCAAGATCTTTCAGTAATTCTCCTTCTAAGGAAATAAAAAGAGAACAGCTTGGGTTCACTTTGCAAGTTGGGTTCATGTGTCCTTGAGAGAAGTAGTGTGGATTTTTTTTTGTTCCATCGGGGCGTTTCTTCCTTTGCTATATGACAGGAATAATTTGTAGCAGTGATCAGGAATAATTTGTAGCAGTGAGCAGTAACATTGACAGAGTGTTGCATTCAAGAACACGTGAAGGCTCTGGCTTCAGACTCACTTAGTTTTTTTCAAAAAAAGTAACTTTTCAGAACCTAAAGTTTTTTGGTTTTTTTTAAAGAAAGGATGGTCATTCAAAAGGTGGTCATACCTAAAGATAGCCAGTTTTTTTATCAGGCTGTAATCTGCTTTAAGGGGCTGCATAGGCTCCAAACGGTGATCAAACGAGGCTAAAATCTCATTTCTGTTATGGATTATGTGGCAGATCAAAAGTCTGGTTTTGAAGGAAGAAAGATACTGATGTTACCCAGGATGAAAACTTGCCCTGCTACATGGTTGGGAGTAATACCTGTAAAGTAGCCTTTTCTGGGGAGAGAAGAGGACAGTGTTTTCTTTCTCCCATGCTTGTTTCTGTCTCTGGAGGTGCTCTGGCCCTCACTGTGTTCCCCTCACATGAGCCAGGCCCAGGGCTCCTCAGTGAGTGCTGCGGGTGCCTCCCTGGGAGCTGCTCCGGTGCCGTCAGGCTCTCAAGAGGGGGAACAGTCTGTAATTTCATTCTTCTGAAAGCATATGCTGCATAATGCAGCTGGAGTGGGTTGTGAAACCAAATGACCTCTCAGCCACAGTTGTGTCAACTCCTAAAATATTTCCCTATTGTAGTGCAGGCAAAGCACCTGCGTCAGGGTCACCTGTGTTGTGGACAGCCCCTGGTGATTGTTCAGTATGGTTTTAAAGTCTCAAACCATTGCTAATAAATCTTTTAAAGCTTTGTTACCTTAAATGGTTCTATTACTAATGTTGCTGCTTCCCATAGTTCTTACCGGGTTTCAGGGAGAGCATGAACTATAGGGATACTCATAGTAACTAACACTGGCCCAGAAATGGTGTGAGATGAAGGTGGGTGAATTAAGATTGGCTGTTACAAATGTTGTTCCTTGGTTTATATCAGGCTGAATGCAAAGTGCAACTTCAGGCTTCTGCTTCCGACATCGAAATGAATTCTGTCATCCTAAAAGTTACACTGTTTTTTCTCTTGTCTGAAAGTGTGACTATTGCTGAAACAGTGTCAAATGGCTGCTGGGGAACAGGAAAATGTAGGGATGAAATATGCAGGTTAAATTCTGTGATAGTGGGAATCCTTGCAGTTTTTCTTTTTTTGTTAATGATTTCTTAGGCATTCTCATGTAGTTCCAAATAATTAGCTGTACTTGAGAGTGCCATAAATATGCATCCTGTTTATAAAAGGTAGGCCTTGGATTGCCATCTGGATGTCATCCCAAATGGAAATCATGGTCAAATGATGACCTGATTGTCTGGTTCTTAAGTTACACAAATTTATTTGGCTTGTACTTGAACTAAGTTTAAAAGTTTGTTCCTAAATAGAAAAGAGCTTGCGAGGAAAATGATTGTGTATGAGTTAGAAAGTATCTTATAGAGGAATGTGTAAGTTGTACATTTGTAGCAAGGATATAATGAAGTTATATTATTATCTAAGTTTTATTTCCAGTACATTTAATGAAAAACTCAGATAGGAGTTCAAGGCTTCAAAATTTCCTAACCAATGACTGGGAAAAGATGGGGAGGAAGGAAGAGGGCATCAAGATCATCTGGAACAAAGTCTTAAAATGGCATTTACTTTGATTTCCTCAAATCACATTGATTTGCAAGAAGGTTTATACAACTGCAGTTCAGAAGCGGCATTTGAGATGTCAAGGGACCGTATCTCTCATGGAAGCATCTGTCTGGGGAGTATCTCATACATTTGAGGTCTTCTAAGCAGTGCAAATTTTCTTTTAAACCCCATATATGGGGGCCTTTGAATGGGAGACTTGTCTTACTTTAAATTCCCATCTTCACCTCTCCAGCAGTGCCCCCATTTCCTAGGACAGCTGCTCTGAGCTTTCAGAACAGCCGAGTGAAATTGGTATCACTCATTCCAGCCTTTCTCCTGCCTGTGGATTTAAGAATGGGAGAAAATAAGCCTTCATTTCAGGAATAAGAAAATAAATTACCTATATTTAAGAAAATTTAAAAATTCAGCACTGAATTGCCTGTATTGGCCCCTTAAACTCTGTGTTTCTAAGTATAAACTTTTGGAAGTACTACAAGCACCTTGCACACACTGTTATTTTATCTCTGTGGGGTTTTTGTGTTTGACTTAAAATAACAATATGGCCTTCATGGTTGTTACAAGTTGTATTTCTAACTGCTAACTTAGTTCTGCTTAAAGCAGATGTATGTAGTTATCTAATAGAATAAAAGTTCTTGGGTTATTTGGGAACTCAGATTCTGAAGTGTTCTGTATTTTTTTCATACTTTTGTGTTTTTAGCCACACTTCCTTAGACTGCTTTTCTTAAGTTAAAAAAGTAAAATATATCTAGACCACAGTTGTGGCATTTCCCAGAAAATTTGCTAATGCTGTCTTCAGTTACATAATCCGCAGTGGGAAGTGAAATAAGGCACTAGGCAGCTTTCTATTATTAATCAATTTTTTTTCAATTGATCGGGGTTGGCTTTGAAAAAAAGGAGTGACCTGGAAGAAAAGCAGCTTGATATTCCACTGCTAATTTTTTTTAAAATTAATCCAGTGCGTTTGGAAATTATGCTCCTCCTGTTTTAGTAAATATTGTTTTGATTTTCCTGAAAAGAAGTTAAAAGTTACTAAGTTGCTATTGTAATACGAGTTTCCTTGTAGAAATACTTTATTGTATTGGGATTTTTCCAAAACTTTCTTAGACAGTTTTCTTCTAACGCATAGAATTGTTTAAATGCTTCTGTGTCAAAGATGCGGAGAAAATTTGATTACTGCTGGTTTAGGGAAGAGCTTTGAGATAGACAACTACTTTTGGTTTTTATTCCTTCAAATATTTTGTGAACTAGGATTGGCTTGTTGCTTACATGTAAGAGAACAGACTCAATGAGCTACTGACTGCCTTACATTTCACTAAATCTGGGTGACTTTTGCTCACATGAATAATCCTTTCCTGAATTCCTTTATGTTCCCTCATATTAAGTCAAAGCTTTACCAGCCACTGTTGCTCTTTCTATGGTTTCCTGACCTTCCTGTACAATCTCCCACTTCAGTGTTTGTTTTCCAGTTGGAGACTCTGGGGTTTATGGTGGATGCAAGGTAACGTCAGTTATTGACTTTCAGTGTATTCTTATTTTATTTGCCTTCTACTTGAACAATCTTTTTATTTAGGGAAGGCTCTAAGTTCTTATAATAAGAATCTTCTGTACCTCTTAATTATTTCTGTTGCCTTTCTCTAGATGTTTTTTTTCATGCCTCATCTTTTCAAAACCATTCAATCAGAATTATTATGAATAATATATCATTAACTGTACTAAACTTTTAAATTGCAATTTACCATAATTTTGCATTGACCATTTATTTTACTTGAGTCGTTTACAGGGAATGTCTTGCACTGAGGGCTTATCTGCAGATGCCCTGTGTAATTTATTATGCAGTGGTGAACAAGCACATTTAATGTAACTTCAGGAGTGTGCACACAAAGTTTTGATAGCGGGTGTATTCATGGAAGACATGCAGACTCCATTTGAGTGTGTGGCTGAGAGCTCTTTTCTTCAATTGAGATCTCCTTTGTAAGGGAACTTGTGTTTGTTGAGTCTCTGAAGATTCTCATGTCACTGCATTACAAACCTGCAAAATAGCAAAGAAATTTATTTCTATTTTATTTATTAACTGTTTTGTGTATTTTTCAAATGAACAAAAAGGGAAAACCATTTATAAGACTAGAGTGTATTTATTTTTTTCAATCTGTCAAACCTTCCAATTTATTTTGTCATTCCTGCCAAGAGCCTTACACAGATTGACAGGAATGACTTTGTTCTGAAGAATTCTCACTGGCCTACACTTGCTGTGTTGAGTTCCTCAAGGAAATGTTACAGCAGACTGACTTTTGCTTGGATTTATTATCAATTATTGAAACAAGACTTGGTGGTATTTCAGCATTTGTAGCTAAGAAATTAGGCAATGTCTGACCATTTTCTTGAAGTATTTACTTGCCTTTTATACACTTTTCCCCTGGAAGATTACAATATGTACTTGGATCACCAGTGCCTGAGAGTTTTTTAGGATGAAGCTTTCTGAGCACTTAGGAGCTTACCAGCTGTTAAGAGTTAATCCTGTTGTTACACTTTGTTATCGGAGTTCTATGAGAGCTTTTGATTGACTACGATTAATGCTGCAGAACTTCAGAGAGGCACTGTTATTAATGTGCTGATTGACATAAAGTTATTCTAGTGAGAGTATTATAATAGCTGAAAATCCATCATCTTGATTATTATTGCTGCAAAATGCCATGGAAATGAGTAGTCAGCTATACATTATTCTAACTCATGTTGAGAGCCAGATGCCTCACTCGAGTCTCCTCAGATACAGATCTCGTTTTGTTTGGCAGTCCATCAGAAACAATTTGACTGTTGAATGGTAAAGGCCTGGTGTTTGTAAAAGTGACTTGATTCATAGAAATTTGGGGAAATTTTCTCAGGCATCACCATTATCCAGGGCCAAGTCCAATGCAAACGTCCATATGTTGCTGCCAGTGAAACTGCAGACTGTGGAGACAGTGAGCTGTGGTGTGAAGCAGCTCAGTGCAGTGGTAGCTGACCTGTCTAGCAGGGGATTGGGATCAGGACGTTCAAATGCCCACCTTTGCCATAGTTGGATCCTCAGCTAAGTCTTAGAGTTATCTTGGGCTTTTCCCAGGGAGTAGGTCTTACCAAATGGCAGTGAGTTGAGGAAAAAATGGACTTTCCTGCAAAGTGTTCCCTTTCAAGTTGCAGGTGAAGAGCAGCGAGTCTAGTGTTTCTGATCTTACAGACCCTTGTCAGGGATTGCAAAAGCAAAGTGGACTTTGTGCTGAAACTTAGCTCATAGCTCCCAAATCCTGAACTGTTTGGTGTTACCCTCCACTCTCCCCACTCAGACACCAGAGCTGGTTTTATTTTCTGGTTCCTTACCTGCAAACTAACTTGTGTTACAGTGATGTTTTATTTCTGTAGTCTGTTTTAGTTGATGTTTTATACTATAAGCAGATGTGTGCAAAAAACTTCTAGAACTTTAACCCATTTAGATCAAATTAGACTTTTCGTCTTGAATGCAGCAGTTAACAGAACAGCAGACAAGTACATTTGTGCTCTGAGATTTGTTTTCACTGTTTGAAAAATGGAGGAAGTTGCTGTTCCCTGTTGTGACCTTTCTTGGTGTCACAAATCAGGCAGATAGCAGTTTGCTCTTGTCTGGTTTGGGGCATACTTTAAATTTAGAACTTCCATTGTCAGTCTTGTTAACATGAGCACCAACTGTTGCTGTTGTCCTGTAGCACAGTCCTTTTAAGAAATGGACTGATTGGGCAACTGGAGGATTACAGTTCCATTGGAAATATAATTCAGTGTATCTCATGTTATCAGAGAAAGCTGACAAGCATTTCTCTGAGAAAGTATCAGTGGGCCGTGGCTGAAATGAATGAAGCACTTTGTTTCACCAAGGAAGTGAAGCAAATCTTCCACAATTTCCCAGCAGATAAAAATGATTTGGTGACTATATTGTACATTAAAATGATGAGTTTTTCATAATAATATTTGTCCTCATTTATCTATTTCTGTAAAGGACCTGCAGTGATATTATGCCATTTGACCTTGGACTTGTCACTCTGAAGCTGGAAGGAGATGAGTCTTTCCAAATTTAACAGATACAGAGAAACAGAGTTTTCATGCTGCAAATATGTTTTGACAGGAGCTGGTTATTAACAATTAATGTTGCTTCTTAGGTTGGAGACCCAGTTGAGAAGATGCTGCAATATTTTTAATGGGGACTGATGGAAAAACACTGCATACTTACTGCAGTAGGTAGTTGGTTGTATTGAAGAAATATAATAAGGTTAAAGGAAAGCAATTAGGAAATAGATGTCAAAAAGAGGGTGAAATACCTTGTGAAACACAGAGGGGTGATTTTAATGGGAATACTTGTTGGAGAAAAATTTCTGAGAAGTGACATGTTGCAGATATGGTGAACAAAAGGATTCATTTGGGTAAAAATGAATAACAGGACAGATTTGAGTGACTGTTAGTGAAAATGTCGATTGTGACCTTGTAGCAGTTCTGAGGGGTTTAATTTTGTCCGTGGGAGCTTTAACATGGTGGTAGCACCGTCCGGATCGTGCGTCTGTGAGAGGCTTTGCTCTTGTTTCCTCAGCGGTGGGGACTCCTGTTACAGTAATCCTGGGGCTCCTGTTAGACACAAAGGCAGCCCTGTTTCCTGGGAATTGTAGCCTTTGTACAGCTGCGTTCTCCCAGCAAAGCCATCGCCCCTGTCTGGGCAAACGTTTGGATCAATGGTTCGGGTTTGGTTTTCCATGCGGTGACAGCTTTTCACTAACTTTGTGTGAGTTCTGTCTGTCATAGAGAGGCAAAATTGCTCTGGGTAGCAAGACACCACCTTGATCAGCTGTGTGTGAAGGGCTTTTAGGTCTGCAGTGGACTCAAAAGTCTTTTTTTTTCTATTTTATTTTTTAAATGGTACTTACTGGTGTGACTGCTGCTGGGTTGGAACATACCTGGTTTGTCAAACAGCAGAATAAAATGGCAGGTAGAGACCTAAGTAGTTACTTTAAAAGATAACTTAGCTAAAACCCCAGATATTTTTTATGTAATCCTCTCAAATGTTCAGTGGTGTTAATAGGGCCATGACAAATATTTGTGTTATTTATTACAGATAAAGGCAGACTGATCTAGTAGTGATCATTTTAAACTTGCTGGTACAAGTAGTTGTGTGAGGTCTTTCATTTGCATTACCTTGTAAATGCTGCTGTCAAAATAGTTGGTATTTCTAATTATCTGAGAGTAACTTCATTTCACAAACATTTTGGGGCAAGCTCCAGTGGCTGGAAGCAACATTTTCTGGGCTTAGATGAAAGCTCTGATTGGTTAAAGCAGAGATTTAAATTAAGACATTCCTTGTATTAAATCCACAATTTGGGTGCTCTATTTTTAACTGAATTCTATATAAAAACTGGCTAAATATAGAGAACAGCTATTTCTGGAAAGTGTGTGTGCCAGCTGACATTTCTTTTGCTGCTGCTTTTGTCTTAATACTTAGCAAAACAAAAGCTCATGGAATAGAAGTACAGAGAAGAATGTTCATCGTGTTTTCTGTCCTGGGCTGGCTGTGGGAGCTGTGGCAGCCATGGAGCAACTTGGTAGGAATTTGTAGTGGATGGAGGAGGCTGTGTGATCAGGGAGGATTGGAGGCAGGAATATACCAGGAGCTGGACTGATAGAGAAAGTCTAGAGCAAGTCTGGTCACGTATTTGTGTCCCCTTTCTACTGTTCTAGAAATATTGGCATAAGGGCAGAAATAACGTTTTCAAATCTTGCTAAGACAAAAGCTCTACGTTTAATTTTTTGTACTTAATTGTTCCAACACAGCTCTTGTGTGGGTTAAAATTGCATGAAATTAAACCCTTGTTGCCATGCCTTGTAATTGTTGGGTGACATTCTGTACTACTTAAGTCATTATGGGTGAGTAAGTCTTGTAGGCTATAAACTTAAGACTTCCTGGGATAGGCACTCAGGTTATTCAGAAGGCAGAATGTGTTGGGATTGGAATGGGATGCTGCAAGGGGGGATGGCATACTGTGACAGACAGGTAATATAATCTGCTTTTGTCTCTTGTCTGGTAGAGAGTTATGGTACATAATTTAATTTACAAAACTTAGCTTACATGAAGAAGACTGGAGATAGCTCATAGTTCAGCTTGTAGGGATTGGTGTAATACCACACATTTAACACAGACTTCCCACTCAGAATTTTTCATCAATTTTTTAAAATCTGTTTATCTGAATTTTGTGAATAGTGTCAAAATTTTTAGTCTCACAAACTCCATATAATGGCAGTATATTCCCTTCTGCTTCTTGCAATCTGTTGGGTCATTTCTTTCTCTTGGCATGGCACACGTGTGGTGCCATCCTAACATTTCTTGTACTGACTATCATAATTCCAGAAGTTTTTGGTAAGACACAGTAACATGATCTTCAGTGCTGTCATTAAAGTGGAGACTTTGCCAAGCATTTGCAGAAATTGGTGTTTTAAATAACCCAGCTCAGAATTTTCTTACGCTTTCCATGGCAACAAGTTCATCTGTTATGCAAATGTCACGATAACAGTCTCTGTCAGTGCATGGCTCTGTTTCTTTTCTGCAAAGAGTGTGTTTAGTGCTTGGTACAAACAGTTTCATGCACATGCACAGCTTGGTGTATGTGCCTCTGTCTTCAGGTGTCCTGAAACACCTTCCCAAGGCAAGACTTTATCGCACCTTTTGTATTGTGGTTGAAGAATGCAGTGATTGAAGTGTGCTCTTTGTGAGTGAAGTGATGGTTGTTTGGTAGCAATAGGCTTATACAGCAGGCAGTTTGGTATTAATAGAATTGCTGTGAGATTTGGCTTCCTCTTTCTCCTGCTCCTACTGGGTAAGCTTGAAAGTGTCTTTTCATGGAAGAGGAGGTGTAAGTTCTGCTGGAAAAAGTTACAGATGAACCTTTGCTCACCGAGTTTGCCCATATTCTGTAGATAATTCACAAGATTTTTCCATTTTGTCCATACTATATAGCTGTATGTATTCTGCCTCTCCGGCTTCAGTATTATTTGATACATTAGGTCTGGGCAGATTGCTGGTACAGAACCATGATCTTCTGCAGCTCTGAATTATTCTTGTGGTTCTCAGGAACTGGAGGTTAAAATTCTGTTGTGATGGTTTTTGTAGACTGTGAAACAGCTCATGTCAATTTTAGTGTTTCATCTGCTTAACAACACCTGAAGTTATGCCTACACAAACTAGTTGTATCCGATGACTTTATAATGGTGTTGCAAGAAGTGTACTCCAGCAATTACTTACAATGATGACAGGTTGAAGAAAACAGGGTAAGAAAAACATTTACATTTTGCCTTTTTCTGCAGGTTTTCATACCTACTTGACAGCATTGTTGAAATAGGCCTCTTAATGATACTGTGTGTGGAGCCATTCACATTTAATTGACATCCCTTTTAATGAGGTGTTTGTTTCAAAAATTGATCTGTGGCTTGAATTTCACTCTTAGACTTGCTGGAATATGATTAAAAATGTGCTGACTTTGCCTCTTCTTTTTTTTTTTTTAAATAGTGTTCTGTTTTAGAGAGGTACAGTACTGAAAATGGAGAAGTCTGTTTGTGTTGTCACACTTAGTCTGTACCTTTGAATCAGCAAGATGGAAACCTTCCTGCCTGGGCAGCAGTTTTGTGTTAAAAAGGTTTTCATGTGTACGTGCCCACCAATGCTGGGGATGATCTGTAGCCAAAGTGGGAAATGCTCCTAGTACAGCTTATCTATCTTACACTGACAAAGAAATAAAAATTAAAAGCTTTTTCTGGCTTGTGGTGAAAAAACCCCCGATTATCACCAAAGATGTTCTGTGGCAGCATTGGAATTTCTGAGCCATGGGCTCTTGGGAAGCCTCTGTTTGGGTTGTGTAGCCTGTTTTGTTGCCAGTACAAGGCTGCTTTTCTCCAGAGCACTTGGTAGGCAGCAGTTTCATGTGTTGCTTCATTTCAAGTTGGGAGCTTTAGGGTTCTAAAGCCATTCTCTCCCCAAGTAATGAGTGTGTCTGTTCAGAGGTACTTGGAGTTCCTCAGCTAAACCTGCTGGAATCCTTTCAAAGCAGTATGTAAATGCAAGTTCTTAAAATGAACTTTGATGTAGTGTTGTATTAACAGTAATACTGTGGAAGAAATATTGGAAGTCAATGTCATAACATTTAAGCAATGTTTGTTTAAATTAAGGCAGAATTGTTGAGGCTTTTTCTTTCAAGGCTGTAATCTCTTTATTCCTAGCCTAATACTAGGTTTTTTACTATTTTTACTCTTGCTTCCTTTTTCTCCAATAATTTGCAGTGTGACATTTTGAACCCCAGCTATCCTAGATCACTTAAAACTTTGGCAATTTAAAAAAGGTTTAATTAGCACAGTCTATGAGCTAGTGGATGCTGTGAGACACTGAGCCGGGTTCTGGAGCTGTAAGGCTGTGGTGCTGTGCAGGCAGCAGCGATCCTGTGCTGTCTCCTGAAATGTGGCTCTTGGCTTAGACATTGGAATAAAATACTTGCGTAACTTTGTGGGTTTGAGGTCTTGTTTTTGGCAAATTTTTGTAATCCCCCGATTATATGAATAATCCTCATATACATTTATTTTATATATAATATTAGGCCTGTTGTGCCTACCAGCTTTCTCTAAATGCTGGGAGTTCTTGGCTGCCTCAGAGCAGCCCTTAACACACAGCTATGTTGCCCTTTATTTAGCCAGGTGGTTTTTGATTTGCCTTTGCTGTGTGAGCAGGTGCTGGTAGAGAATAATGAAAGGTTTTATAAATAATGGAAGAACTAAAAAAAACCCAAACAAAAAGCATAACGAAGATACTTAAAAGCAAACAGAGGAACATATTAAAAGAACAGCCTTAGTATTCACATCTTAATAATGAGCATTTTGAATTAAACGGCATTTTTGGTGCCTTGTTACCTTACTGTTTAATCACTTCAACTTATTAAATATGTAAGGTCTTTAACACCCATGTACTGTGCCATTCACAGTTGGACGAGATTCGAAGAAGTCACTGCAACATGTTTCTGCATTTTGTCATGCTCCTCCAGCCAAAACAACTTGGATTTAATTTTTTATAGCAATTTATGCTGTTCTTTTGGATGTAGCATTCTGTGTGAAAAAGGCATTCATGTGTTCTGGCCTGTCTGCAGAACAAACAACTAGTCAGATTTTTACTGATGCCTGAAGGCTTAAGGAATTTATTTTGAAAAACATGACATCAACCAGCATTCTGGATACAGGAGCAGATGAATTCTGGTGCACAGCAAGCTGTTTCTCAAATTAAAATTCAAGTTGTATCAGTGTGTTAGAACTCATTAATCAGAAGAATGTGGAAATGATTGTGCAGTTGTTTTCTGCTGAATTTTCCAAAAGAATGTTTTAGCTTGAATATTCACTTAATCTTTGTTTCGTTCTTTCCAATGCCGAAGTACTGATTATTTTTTTCAATAGGAGAAAATAATTAAAAGTTTTTTATAGAATAGTAGCAGCTATTGCATGGGATTGATGCAGACTTTATTCTGAACCAGTTTCAAAGGGATTTAGCTAGTGAATTTATGTTATTACACTGTGATTCACAGATGAGACTGTGGCATTGTCAGTGTAACGTGCCGGTTTGTCTTTCCCCTTCAGCCACAGCCTTGCCAGGTGCTGCCCTTGTCTGTGCCCAAAGAATACTTTTCAGGGGGTCTCTGAGGGAGCTTCTCCACTGTTTTCCAGCAGACTTGACATTTGGGCAGATTTCTGTGGTACTTTTCAGCAGCAGCACTCATGGGTTATGGTCTGGGTGTGTTACTGGGCTGCATTTAGTTTTGGCTACAGATCTCAAAGAAGTAACAGTAATTTCAGCTCATATCAATTATTCTTTTCCCTTAGTAACCCAAGATTTTTGGAGGCAAATGTCCACATTCTGTATTTCTGTAAAAGATTGAAGCAGTGTTTGAGCTTAGGTGTGTGTGTCCTTCTTACTTTATGATCTTAACTGTGAACATGTTTTGTGCTGCAGTTAAAGGTTATTAAAGACGATGGCATCTTGTACAATTGAGCAATATTTAATTACAGTGTTCAGCTTCAAGTGTATGGAAAGACTGTGTTAAACATCTTCCCTCCCAGCTTCTGAGTATGCTTATCCTATCCCACTAAAAATAACTCAGTGGTTTAATAGTCCCATTAGTAGTTTGGTTAACAACAGAAGCCTGAGCACAGCTAACTGTAGGTTCTTCAGCGGTGTCTTGGTTTTATTGATAAAATGAAGTATGGGCAAATAAAGATTACTTCTCTCGTACACTGTTACTCCGTTGCTATCTGAACTCCTCCATAATTAGTGTGAGTACTAATGCTCTGGACATTGGCAGTAGCATGAGCTTTCCTGTACCTGTTGCAATGTTGTAAAGGGATTGTGAAGGTGTGAAGGCAGAGCTATCTTACGGTAAAAGTGGAGAGGAGAGAAAAAGGAACCCTATTAAAAGTTGCAAAAGAAATTGCAAATCGGTGAATTCCTCTTTTGATCTTCATCACTACAGACAAGTTCCTACTTTCCATCTGTTTATTTCATTCATTTTCCTTTGCATCTTTCTTTTACAATTCTTCTAAAGCACATACACATATATTAAGTTCTGCCCTTCATTTATTCTTTTGTCATTGTTTCCATTTCACTTTCCCTGTGTTTCATTCCTGTATCTTTCTTGTTTAGACCAAGTGGAGGATCCAGCTGGCCGTAGCAGCCATGTAGGACCCTTCAGGAACCTGATGGTAAGTGCACGTGTGTACTTATACTCAGGCTTCCACCAGGTTCTGTGTTCAGAGGCATTTCCCCCCTCCTGCAGGCTTCTGTTCCTTCCTGACCTCTCAAACAGTAAGAAAACTAAGGGACAGACCTTGGTCTACTCATTGATACCCTTTGTATCAGAATAGTAGGTTGTATTTTTATTGGATATCTGCAGGAAGAAAATGATGCAAATCTTTCAGGTTTAAATGGATTTTAAAAGCACTTTGAGAATTCATGGGAGAAGGTCTATCCACAGCTGTTACATGTCTTCAAAAGTTCCTGAACCCCAAATATGTGAAAGCTGGGAGAGCATATCAGTGAAGTATCACATGTTACTCTGTTCTTAAATTCTCTTCCTGGGCATGTGCTGCTAAATGTAAAATAAATGGTCAGGGCCATGAAACTGTGCATCTGGGACAGTCATTGTCATGTTTGAGTACAGTGAATTCTTTGAACCTTGTCAAAGAAAGCTGTCACCTAGGAGATGAACAAACTAAAGCTGGTGAAGGAGAACATCAACAATGGCTTGGTGTCTCTCATTGATGTGTGTCAGAAATTGATCTGACACATCTAAAGTGCTGTCCGTGCACAAGAAGTTTTGTTCACTGTTCAGAGAAAGGACAAGTCAGGTGCTGGGTGAATCCTTTCTTCAAATGCATTGATGCTTAAAGGCCAAGAACTTGAAACATCTCCAGCTGTATCATGGAGCAGGTTACATCATGAGCAAGTTGCATCTCTTTTTAGGACTGGCAGGAGAACTTGCAAATGATCTACTTTCCATCAGTAGCATAAGGTATGTGACATAAGTACCTTGATTTTGTTTGAAAACCCTGCTATTGTAGTGATTTCTCAGATTATAATTGGATTTGAGGTACTATAAGTTTTATATTCTCTAACTGGATGACTTTGAATCATTTCTGCATGCTTTAGCACTTGGGATTTGTGTTGGTGCCTTTTCACACTTTATCTCACCCTTGAAAGAGCATAGTATATTGCCAATATTGTTAGAAAAAAGAGTTAATTGGGTCTTGGTTTGAAGATTTTGACAGTAACATGTTGTTAGGATGAAATTCAGGGCTGCTGTAGAGCTAGATGAAGAATTGCCCGTGACTTCATCTGCAATGCATCAGACACTGCACTGTGGGGGGAAAAAGTGTCTCTGAGCATGGCCAGGTTTGGCAGGTGAGAGGGGCCTGTGCACTAACCTTTTCATTCTTGTTTCCAGTCTCATCTGTAGGGAGAGATGAATCAAGAATTTTGTTGGTTTTAGATCAAGATACTGATACTGGTCTTCGGATGATAAGCGGTCTGTGAAAAGGTTGAGAGTTCTTAGGGTTCTAGGAATTAGGTATCATTTGTTATGTCACTCATAAGGTGCATTGTGATGCATGTTTGATTCCTAGGAATGTGTTGAAATCTTACATTTCCCCCTTTTCCCTAGAAGTGGAACTGTTGGATTGTGTTACTGTACATTCCCAGAGCAATTTCAAGTGACTTGGGAGATACTTCTGGAAACTTCTTTGATATCCTTCATACTCAGATCTTGGTAGTGTTGGTTGTAATTATGAACATTAGAGGTGCTGATAATAAAAAAAAATTGTGTTCAAATTGGACATTTAGTAGCCTGTCAGGTAAAGAAAGATGTGCTTAAACTTCCTTTTGCCTATGTGAGCACCCAAATATGCGCTAAATCTTCTGACAGTTGCAGGTGTTAAAATCAAAATTGAATATTGCATTGTTCACACAATCCAGTATTGGTTCTTTATGGCAGGTTAGACATGGGGATCATTACAATAATTGAAGATATTCAGAGAAAATTGCTGGTTCACGTTGGGAAGGATGTGTGTGTCTTTCCCAAAGGTGACAAAAATTCAGTCTGAGTGACTATTGTCAGATTATAAGACTAAAATCTGTTAAATTGGATAAGAAATTAAAAAAGGTTTATTACATACATAAAACTGAAATACGCTGGAATTTGGAGATGGCCTATGAAATCTGAGCTGCTTGAGAGGAAATACAGATAATTATTTAGATAGAATGTTCAAATCAAAACTAATGTTTCCTTTTAAAGCTGAGCTGTCTGAGCTGTTCTTTTGGGGGGGGAGGTGTGTACTTGGAACTTCTCAGTTTGAACAGAGGAACATTTTTTTAAAGGCATTTCAGTTTCTTGGCTCAGGATGCGAAAAATATTTTCAAGGTGTAAACAGGGGGAATTTGTTGTCAGGATTGTGACATGAAGAATGTGCTTCCAACTAGGAAATGGATTTAGGGCTGCGATGGACATTTCTGATGAGAGGGAAGGGGCAGTGTGTCATAAAGTGGCATTTTGTGTATTAGAGGGGGCAAAGGAGGAATTTGGATTGCTGCTTCTGGACAGTTCTTCCCAAGAGTTTTGTGTAGAACTGTGGAGCTTCAGTGGTGTTTTCTGTATCCTGTGTGGAGAGTACAGTCTGTGCACTGAAGTGAATCTGAAAACCGTAAACTTTCATTTGTTATTACAGAGCCCCTGTCATAATTTCTGTATGTTGTAGGCCTGAATCTATAAGATTAATGGCAAAAATGAGCAGTACTTTGTAGTGCAGTGGGAAATGAAGTTTTCAGTGTGTTTACATCTTGCAGTATTGGTCAGCTCTTTGCAGATAATGCCCTTTTGTGTTCATCATCCTCTGCAACTAATACATGCTGCTTCATTTTGCTAACAGAAAGTGATAACTTGAAGGTGGTGTTTGTGTCAGGACACAATGAAATACCTTCATCATTTGCTGTTACCCGGTTCCATCTCATTTGGTTGTACTGCCTTTGCTGTGTTGGTCAAACGCATGCTGCTCTCAGTCTTCCCATGGTGTTATTACTTCAATGATTTTATCATAACTCTCCTCATTATTCAGAATGTTTATAAAAGTAGAATAAACCTTTATGGGTTTCTACTTTGTAAAGTCTTCAAATTAACGTTAAGGATTAATAGTATAATAAGAGATTTCCTATTTTCCATATAATTCTGTGAGATACAAGAATTTCGTGGCCATGTTAAGGTATTGGGTAACTGCATGATGTGAGCTGCTTAGCCCTGGACAGGTAGTTTGTTCTTGCTTTGAAAGTGAGGAAAATATATCAGCGTCTGATGTTTCTTACCTGAATGCTGTCTGTTCTCCTCATCAGGCATTTGTATTCCTCAGGAAAGCAGGGTCCCTACAGGAGTGTGTTATACTCCAAAGCTGAGGGTTTCATTCTGCCACTCATATATGACAAAAATTGTTGAGCAGGAACAATAAGTGCTCTTTTCTTCCCAGGAAAGAAGAAGACTCAGGAAGGAAAAAACAAGGGAAAGAAGGCAGCAGATACAAAACAGAAAAAGACTGATTTGGATTCTACTTCTGCAGATATGAGGGATTCTAAAGAGGGTGAGTTCTCAAGTGTCTTGTTGTTTCCTTCTATCAATCTTTTTGGATCAAAGGATGCTTGTCATGTTTAGTGCATTAGCAGGGTATCTTACTTGTAGCAAAGTGAACATGTTTATATTGTTTACTTCAATTGTTTTACTAGTTAGGAACTTGACTATTGGAAGCATGTCATTAAACATGCAAATCTGACCAAAGGAAAAAGTAATGTGCTGCACAATTTAGACATAATCCCAAACTCCTTAGAACAGAGCAAAGTCCTTATTCTAAAATAGTGTGTTTGGAGCTTAGTTACATGGTCATTATTTGTTGCTAATTAACAAAGTCAGTACCAAAAGGGGAAAAAATACAGTATTAATTCTTTTGACCATAACTCTTCCATTCCTTCCTTCTGTTGTCCCTTCTGCTTGCACAACACACGTACCGCTGTTCAGGTGTCTTAGGGCCCAGCTAAGGAATGGAGAAGGAGTTTTTGCTCTATAACGTACCCATTTAGACAGCAGTGGGGATTGGCAGCAAAGGTGCTTTCCTAGAATCATCGCAGAACATTTTGGATTGGAAAGGACCTTAAAGCTTATCTTGTTCCAATCCCCTGCCATGGGCAGGGACACCTTTCACTAGACAAGGTTGCTCAGAGCCCCATCCAACCGGCCTTATTTTCTTCAGCAATGGATATACAGATAGGTAGGACTTGCATGCAGAGGTGAAAACATCCATCCACACCAGTAAATGAGGAGTGATGCTATTGTGTTGGGTCAGGAACATTGGATATGTTATGCTAGAGGAAAAAGAAAGGGGAAAGGTGTAGCATATCCTGAAGTGTTTGGCAAAAATATCTCATGCTTTTCTTTATTACGCCCTTGTGTTTCAGGTCATAAAGAGGAAGATGAAATGCCTTCTGTTTCTGCTGTGCTGTCTCTGGAACAAACAGCTGTGATTCAGGAAATGGTAAATCAAGATGTTCTTCCAAAGCTGATGATCCCCAGTCCGACCAATGAACCACAGGTGGTAACTGAAGACAAACAAGGAGAGTCAATAAACTGTGCATCAGATGATTTAGATGATGATGAAGAGGAGGATGAAGAAGAGGAAGATGAAGAGGAGATAGAAGATACCAATATGCCTAAAGAAAATGCTGAGATGCCTTTGATATGTGAAGAAAAGTTGGACTCTATGGAAGAACAAAAGAGTACATCAGAGGAATCTCCAGAAAGCTCTCCAAAGAAAAAACTTGTGGTGAAAATTCCAAAAGCGCAGGGGGAATCCAATGGTGATGTTCAGGAAACATTCATGTTTCCCTGCCAGCATTGCGAGAGGAAGTTTACAACAAAGCAAGGACTTGAGCGCCACATGCACATCCATATATCCACTCTGAGCCACGCGTTCAAGTGTCGCTACTGCGGGAAAGCCTTTGGCACTCAAATCAACAGGCGGAGGCACGAGCGACGCCACGAGGCCGGGCCGAAAAGGAAACCATTCCTGACACTGACATCGTCTCAACACTTGGATAATGTTGCTGATAACCAAGTGATTGCAGATGATGGTCTTAAAGATGACCTGAACGTTTCCAGTCTCGCGCAGGACTCTGTTGTCTTGGATTCTGAGAAAGTTTCCCAGGAAATGTCAAACTCTGCATTTGCTGAGGAAAATAAGGAGCCCAAAGAATTGCATCCGTGCAAATACTGCAAGAAGGTTTTTGGTACTCACACCAACATGCGGAGGCATCAGCGTAGGGTTCACGAGCGTCATCTTATTCCCAAAGGTGTCAGAAGAAAAGGGTTCTTTACCGAAGAGCCACCGCTCCCAACAGAGCCAGCCCCAGCAGTCCAGAGTGTGTACATTGCGAGCACAGAAATAGAAGAGGAAGGTGAAGGAGATGATGTCTATCTAATGGATATTTCCAGCAATATCTCTGAAAATTTAAATTACTACATTGATGGTAAAATTCAGTCCAACAGCAGCACTAGCAATTGTGACGTGATTCAGATGGAGTCCAACTCTGCAGACTTGTATGGATTGAATTGTATAATCAGCCCGGTCACAGTGGAAATTTCCTCAAATTTAAAGGTTACACAAACACATGTGAATGAACCTCCTAAGGAACCCTCTAGCAGTGGGAGCAGTGAATCCAAAAAGAGAAGAACTGCCAGCCCTCCTCTTGTACCAAAAATAAAAACTGAAATAGACCCAGAACCTATAACTCCTACTAGTTCTTTAAATCTTCCTCTTAGCATTTCAACAGAAAGCTTACCTTTTCATAAAGAAAAAGGGGTTTATTTGTCATCAAAATTAAAGCAGCTTCTTCAGACACAGGACAATAAGAAGATAACTCCATCAAGTGAAATCCCTAAACTAGGACCTGTTACATCATCGCCTATTTTGCCTCCAGTATCCAGCAGATTTAAAAGAAGGACCAGCTCTCCTCCCAGTTCTCCACAGCACAGTCCAGTGCTTCGAGACTTTGTCAAATCAGGTGAGGGAAAAACTGTGTGGAATGATAATATTCGGAGTTCCAAAATGCCAAAGTTAGAAAGCCACAGCAACTCACCAGCTTGGAGCTTGACTGGAAGGGAGGACAAAGAGACTTTGAGCCCTCTTTGCTTTGAAGAATATAAAATATCAAAAGACTGGACAGCAGCTCCCACTTTTGGCAACGTGTGCAACCAGCAGCCGCTGGATTTATCCAGTGGTGTGAAACAAAGGTCTGACGTCAAAAGCAAGACTCAGGTTCCCTGGGAATCCGTTCTAGATTTAAGTGTGCATAAGAAGCCTTGCAGTGATGCTGAAATTAGGGAATACAAAGAAAATTCCACACAGCCAACGTGTAGTGGTGTCAAAAAGAAGAAACCCACCACTTGCATGTTGCAGAAGGTTCTGCTGAACGAGTACAACGGGACGGATGCAGCCCCAGACAGCGCACTGGGTGTGGACAGTGCCGCCAGCCCCAGCAAAGCCCTGGAGCCTCAGGCAGAGCCCGACGCCGAGCCCGCTCTCTCGGCATCGTCTTCCACTGACACTCAGCCCTTCAGCTCCTCCGCTTCCCCTGTGCCACAGGCATCTGCTGGACCTGCCGTGTGCCAGCTGCCTCCATTGTTAACGCCCACCAACCCCCCCTCCCCACCGCCCTGCCCGCCTGTGTTAACAGTGGCCACGTCACCTCCCCCCCTGCTCCCAACGATGCCCTTACCGATTCCAGATGTCTCTGCCAGTGCCACTAACACTTCCTCTTGTCCCTCACCCCTCTCCAACACTACTACCCAGTCCCCACTACCAGTTCTTTCACCTACGGTTTCTCCTTCTCCATCCCCCGTCCCTTCTGTTGAGCCTCTTATTTCTGCTGCTTCACCTGGCCCCCCTACACTGTCTTCCTCATCTTCGTCCTCCTCTTCCTCCTCTTTCTCATCCTCTTCCTCCTCATCATCTCCATCTCCGCCTCCTCTTTCTGTAGTTTCTTCTGTTGTTTCCTCTGCTGATAACCTTGAAAGTTCTCTCCCAATAATAAAACAGGAAGAAGCTGAAAGCGAGCAGCAGAAAGCAAGAGAAGATCCTCATACGTCAAGTGAATCAGGGGTAGTGCAGGAAACATTCAACAAGAGCTTTGTGTGCAATGTCTGCGAATCACCTTTTCTTTCCATTAAAGACCTAACGAAGCATTTATCCATTCATGCTGAAGAATGGCCCTTCAAATGTGAATTCTGTGTACAGCTTTTTAGGGATAAAACAGACTTGTCAGAGCATCGCTTTCTGCTTCATGGAGTAGGGAATATCTTTGTTTGTTCAGTGTGTAAAAAGGAATTTGCTTTTTTGTGCAATTTGCAACAGCATCAGCGCGATCTCCATCCAGACAAAGAGTGCACACATCATGAGTTTGAAAGTGGGACTTTGAGACCCCAGAATTTTACTGACCCCAGTAAGGCGAACGTGGAACACATGCAGAGCCTGCCGGAAGATTCTTTGGAACCTTCAAAAGAGGAGGAAGATGAAGACCTAAACGATTCTTCTGAAGAGCTTTATACTACTATAAAAATAATGGCTTCTGGAGTGAAATCTAAAGATCCGGATGTTCGTATGGGCCTCAATCAACACTACCCAAGCTTTAAACCACCTCCGTTCCAGTATCACCATCGTAATCCTATGGGTATTGGGGTTACTGCAACAAACTTCACAACCCACAATATCCCACAGACTTTTACTACTGCCATTCGATGCACAAAATGTGGAAAAAGTGTCGATAACATGCCTGAGTTACACAAACACATACTGGCCTGTGCATCTGCCAGTGATAAAAAGAGATACACACCTAAAAAAAATCCAGTACCCCTCAAACAGACAGTGCAGCCTAAGAATGGCATGGTGGTTATCGCTGGGCCTGGGAAGAATGCCTTCAGACGAATGGGTCAGCCTAAAAGACTCAATTTCAATGTTGAGATTAGCAAAATGTCCTCCAATAAACTAAAAATAAGTGCATTGAAAAAGAAAAACCAGCTTGTCCAGAAAGCTATCCTGCAAAAAAAGAAGTCTGCCCAGCAGAAGGCAGAACTGAAAAATAACCCATCTGAGACGGACTCTCACATCTGCCCCTACTGTAACAGAGAGTTCACTTACATTGGGAGTTTGAACAAACACGCATCGTACAGCTGCCCCAAAAAACCTATCTCTCCCTCCTCTAAAAAGAATTCTTCCAAGAAAAGTGCAACTTCTTCACCTGCAAACAGTGACAAAGGCAGCAACCAGCGCAGGCGAACAGCAGATGCAGAAATCAAAATGCAGAGCACTCAGCCTCACCTGGGCAAGACGAGAGCACGAACCTCAGGACCTGCACAGCTCCAGCTCCCCTCTGCCTCCTTCAAGTCCAAACAAAACGTTAAATTTGTACCTTCCATGCGATCTAAAAAGCCAAATTCATCTTCATCGTTGAGGAACTCTAGTCCTGTAAGAGTGTCTAAAATGTCCCATGTTGATGGGAAAAAAACTAAGGTGGTTTCTAAGAACAATTCCTCTGGAATCTCCAGCAAAGCATCCCGGAAATTGCATGTCAGAATACAAAGGAATAATAAAGCTGTTTTGCCAAGTAAATCTGCTGTGGCAAGTAAGAAAAAGGCAGACAGGTTCAGTGTAAAATCTAGAGAGAGGATTGGAGGACCGATCACACGGAGCCTGCAGCAGGCAGCAAATGCAGAGGCAGCAGAAAACAAAACAGATGAAAGCAGTACAAAGCAAGAACTAAAAGATTTCAGGTAAGCATTTCATTTGAAGTTGAAGCAACCCAGGAACACGTTGCTTGCTGTTTTGCCAATTTTCTTGGTCTTTTTTTTTCTTTTTTTTTTTTCTTTTTTTGAGTTTCTCATGCTTAAATAAAAAAAAAAAGTTGCATTTCCTAAAACATGGATGAGCAGCTCACTGATGCTGAGGTATGATGTACATACTTGATGCATTTTGTCATGTCATGAAATAATACACGGTTTGTATAGAGAATGTCTTTAATTATAAACTGAATTGAAAACTCTGGAAAAAAAAATGTCAATACCTGAGTGCAAATAAACTTAATGTCATTAAACACAATGTTGTGGGAGACACTGACCTTGTATTTGGTATCTGACATCTAAGGTAGCCCAGAATCATTCTAGATTTATTTATGGCGGTTCACTTAAGTTAAAAAACATGACTGCATTCTTTACTCACTAAAATAACTTGCTTTGGTTTGTAATAAAAAGCATTCTCTGCATATATATATATATATATATATGTATATCTCTAAAAGAAACAAACCATGACCAAATACTTCAAAAATGTGCATACGGACTGAGATCATTAAATACTTAATATAAGGGAAATAGACATGTAAGAAAAGTTACATGAACATGTAAATTTGTTAGAAGTATCATGCTTTTATGTTTCACTATAAAATTTTATAATTAAAGTTCTATTTCTTTTTGAGAAGAAGCATTTTAATCACAAGAAAGGGTAATACTTCAATAAATAAATAAAATCTTAATCTACGTGCCTGAGTCCCGACTTACGTCTTCATGTAGTCTCTCCAATCAATAGTCTGTTTTGCACAGTGTTTATAACCTCGGTTACCTTGCTCCTGCCCTGTTTTTCTTGCAAACAGTGTCTGATTTGCTGAGGAACTTCCACAAAGTTCACTGGTAATTAAGAGTTCTTTTGGGATTGGTAATTGCAGCGCCTGGCTGTGATTAACACCAGATTTAGGGCCAAGGGTAGGTTTTTTTAATCAAAGTCATTGCTAGAAGAGGAGGGGGAGGAACTGGCAGCCTCCATCAGAACAAGTAGAGCAGGATCTGTTCAATGTCAAAATCCAAACTGTTCACAGTTTGTGTGTCTTACAGTAAAGATCTCCGAGGTGAAAGTAGTGAGGAAATACTTCTTAAAGTAAAGGTTCAATATAGCAGAATTATTCCCAAGTGCTAGAGGGGAATTTGACTTAAAATAGTCTATACCCAAATTAGGATGTGTTGAAGGAGAAAAATGTTATTGGAATTGGGAGACTAATGGTGTAAAAATGCCTTTTAGGAACAAGAAATGTCTACCAGGCCTCTTCCCTCAGGACGTAAACATATTCATGTTAATTCTCATCAGCTGCTCTCTTAGCTGTGTGTGAAACTGTATTTAAATGGTGCCAGAACAGATCAGTAGAATAAGAAGTCAAAACACCACATCTTTCCATCTAAATGAATCATTTGACCTTATGCAAAATAACCAAGTACTTGGAAATGGGTGCATGTGGGAATTGTTCAGTAGTATTTGGGGAAATAACAATTGACCTGGGGTAAGGTTTCCTTGGCTGGCTCAAATACCGTTGGTTTACTTTGGCTGCTTGGAGTCTTTATCGGTTTAACGAATGGTTACACTAGGAAATCCTTTTTGTTTCTGAAGTAACTTTCATAAATCTAGATTGCCTAGTCAACTTCTTTTTCTATCAGTTATATAGTGTGAAGAATTTTCTTGCCTTCATACACTAATATCAGTACAGTTTAACTTTGATTCTACTCTATGTAGGCACTGTTGGGTTTTGATTTTTTTTCCAGGAAATCTTAATATTTTTTCAAGACTTGCTTTATGTATATTTGTCTACCAACTTGTTTTTCACCTTTCAGTTTTTCTGTGTAAACATACTCATTCACAGATTGTTTTGTCATTTAGCTTCAGTTTTTGTCTGTTTTGGGTTTTTTTAAATTTCTATTTTCTAGGAATCTCCTGTAAAAACAAAACAAACAAAAAAAATCCCTTAATGCCGTGGTAGAGCTGTTGCATGCTTATCTTAGGATAAGCGCTACGCCAAGGGATGTGAAATCCAAGCTTGCAAAACCCGCAGAGGCTGAGTCACAACCATAAAGTTGCCTGCAGGCTTCTTGCTTATGCTCAGTGTCAGGCCTGAATTTTCTAACTTTGTGCTTGACACATGCAGGATGATTCAGATTAAAGCAAAGGGCACTGTTAAAAAACAGATGAAACCCCACAGGAAATCATCAAAAGAAACAGTGGGATTAACTGAACCAAGTCTTTTGCTCTTGATTTTGTCCATACCTTCGTGGTTCAGTTTCTGTGCTTGGCAAAGCAGGTTCCTTCAGCCTGTCCAGAATTCAGTGTCAATTCAGGGCCAACAGTTGCTGCACTCCAAGTATTTTTGTCATGTATTAGGTCTCTTAAAGCCTTTTGTCTAAATGAGTCACTAGAGGACAACCTAGCATGGCAGAATTCCCTTCCCACCTTCTCCTCACTTTCTGAGTCTTTTAGATGTCCAGTATACAATGGAAAAAAGCCCAATTTGGATGTTTTATGGATTTTCCAAGTTCTTATTTACACATGCAAATAAAACTATATAGCAGTGATGAATTTCTAAACACCAGATACATAATGGTGTATCTTTTTATGGATAAGAAGGCTAAAGCAGGGCTGCAGACCTGCATATTTTGAAAATGAAATATATAATTATTCTAAAAGGTTGTACACCTCTAACTTAAGACAACAAATTGGTCTATTGTTCATAACAGCTTTTTATGGAAATACTGTCTATCACATGTTCATAGAGCTTTCAAGATTAATGACAGAATGGATGGAAAGTGACTAGTTTATACAGACACCCCTTTTATTTTTTGTTTTTAAAAAGTAATCTACCTCTTTAAAATTTGTAGTTTAATACTTGTTTGGTGAATTTGTGCCACTTTAACTTTCACTTTCACTATCATTCCCATTTTGTTACATTTCTGTTATGGGGACTTTATGTTGAAATATTGTATAAAGCATTTGTAGCAAGTTTTAAAAAATAAAATATTTAAAATTATTTAAATTGTTTTGGACACTTCAATTGTACTATATGTGATTTACATTTTACATTAATTTCATTTTGTTTTCATTTTGGGTTGTTAATCTTGGAGCATGTTCCTGTATTAAAGTTTGCTGTTAGTTATATTGTTACTTCTATTGGAGAGTGATATAAAGACTATTCTAATGAAAACATTAAAAATTGCAATTTGACATAAAAGTGGGGTTGTCCTTGCTTTTGAACGCTGTAGCCTTGCTGGAGGGCTGTAAATGCAGGTAAGCAACTGAAGAGGGATTTTCCTCCTCCACGTGCCGTCCATCCTGTGCTGTGAGTTCCAGTTGTAGTTACGAGTCTGTGATGTTGCAAGCACTTAATGACCAACTAGATGGAACTATCATGACACATTTTCTATAACCAATAAAGGAAACTTTTTAAAAACTTGGGGGAGACTTGCCTCTTGTGTGGAAAGCAGATGTACCAGGAAAAATAGAACTATGTACATCTAGGAGGAGTTAAGTGTGCTTGCATCCTTCAGTTGTGTCCCTCTGGTTCAGTGACATGAATTTATACCAGCTGGCCACTTCTGACTTAGCTTGAGGATTTTCAGTTTTAATTGTTGACACTGCTAATAAATTTAAACTATTTAAATGAAAATTACATACACTATTTCAGCTTTATCTGATACTATAGTTTTCTGTTTTTCTGATATTATAGTGTTCTATTTTTATATGCTTTAAAGTTGTTAAATAGTTCAATAAAAAAAATTACATGCAAAGATTTTTTTGGCTCTTGAGAATTTTGGAACATTTATATTCCACCACCAAGATGTGTGTTCTGCCTCTTGTAGTGGAGCTGGAAGCGTCTGCATCCGTATTAGTGTGGCAGTGGAGTGCAATAATGTAACATTGATAAGGCTAAACAGCATTACAGCAGTTCCTTCACATGCTCCCTGTTAATCCAGTAGTAAGTTACTATTTTATATAGTAGTCTATTCAAATGAATGCTTCTGAGTAAGATTCTTTGGTAAGAACTCCCAGTTTATTTTTTCATGTGGGATGTCATTCCTTGAACATGTTCTCTCCATAACATTTTCCGTGAATTTGAACTGAGGGGGGAAGATCTGGTGGAATGATGCAGAGGTTCCAGCATTGTTCATGGAGTGTTTTTGCACTCACTGCAATTTGGGATTTACACCACAATGGAAGAGGTGAATCCTTAGTCTACCTGCAGCAGCAGTTACACCGAGGAGGTGGGAGGAAGCCACAGTGAAGGTTCTCAGTCTTGATTAGGTTTTACTATATGTACCCGAGGAAAACATTGTTTTACATACCCAATGTTGTATTTGGATGTTTTATAAGAAAAAGGAAACATGAAAAAAAGTGAAAACTCATAGTTTTGAAATTGCTGAGGATGGGGCATAAACTTGAATTGTTTCACATCTTTTACTGACAAATGAAATACTGGTTGGTGTTTGCTCTTGCTGCAGTCTGGGTATTTCAGTCACCTTGTAAGGATTTGTTAGCCATGTCTAGCAGTGAACTGATGGTGAGTAAGCCAGCCTCATTCCCTAATATCGTGGAAGAAATCCTCTTACTATTGTATTTGTGGTTTCTCTGCTGTGATGTTAAATCCTGTTGTGTCCCAAGGATGTGCCACCCTGAGATGTTCACCTGTGTTCACCAGTTGTTCAGGGAACTGCTGGGTGATGGAGATCTCAGCTCCAAATGAGAGAGGATCATCAAGGAGTTTCAGTCCTAAATAGGTGACTCATCACCAATAGAAATGTGCAGCTTTCGTAGTTACTATTGCTTCTCATCTGCATAATTTAATTTCTCTGGCTTTTATAGATGTCTCTATGATCTGAAGCAACAATAAAGCTGTAATGTTGCCCACGAAGTGCTGACACATCTTGAAATTCATCCAGACGGGCAATGAAAACAATTAAACTTGTCCTGTTTACAGAGACCAAGTGACATGCTGGGCGAGATCAAATGAGTGTCGGTTTAATAAAAACAGCGATGCTGGAGTTGTTGTGGAGACAGGAGATCTGACAGGTTCTGTTTACCTTTTCTTGTTTGCCATTTCCCAGTTTGCTGGAAGGCATTGCAACCAGCTTGTGGCTGCAACTGTCTGAGCTGTGTTCAGTCCTAGGTGTTCAGCCAATCCAGGGGATGCAGCCAGGCCCCTCCTGCTTTGCAGGCTCCTCAGCCCTGGTGGAATCTGCCCGAGGGGATTAAGGCTGGGGTGTTTCTGGTTCTCTGGTTTCTCAGCATTTTGTGTTGCAAGACTGTTACTTAAAATTCTCGTTTAGTTCCTGATGATTTTCTTTGGGGAGATGTCATAGAGTTTGATGTCTAAATGTTCAATATCAAATGAAAATAGGAACAGCACTTGCTTCATTTACTGTGGTTTGTGACTTCATTTCCAAAATTACGGGCTCAGCTCCAGCTTTTTGCTGGAGTCGGGTTTAGCCAAGGAGCTGAATTGCTAGAGACAGACAAGTAGCTTGTGAATGACCTTAAAAAGAGAACTTAGAAGACCTTACATACTGTTTCTGGCTTTTATTTACTGAATGTGATCTGCGTGAGTCACATGATGGTGTAGTTCTGCTCATGATGAAAAGGAGCTAAACAATAGATTTTGAACAACAAGTACATGCTGGTTTGGAGCTGAGCTTTTGTGGTAAGTCAATGATGAGAGAAGGGTGAACTTCCACATCTATTTAATTAAACTGTTAAAAATAGCAGCTTTCTAATGGAAAAGAGGATGTACCTTCCAGTACTTTGCAAGAGCAGGATGGTGAGGACAGTATATCTGTTCCAGAGCAAGATGCAAAGAAAATACTCTTAAGGAAGGCATGACACATTAAGTGTACAGTTAATGGTCCACTGTACACATCAAATGAGAGAGTGGGGATTTAATGTTTTTAAAGAGGGATCTTTTTTCCATGTGTATGAATGAGTTGCTGTTATTTCCTAAGCTTTTTTTTCCTTAATTTTAATGTCTTACGGTATTTTTGGAATTAAATGGGTACTAAGGTAACAGACTGTAGCAGGAGTTGGTGCCTCTTTGTGCCCATCAGTTACAGTCAGCCAAGGGTCAGATGTTTAAAATGCAGGTAGATTGTTAGAGTGAGGATGGGTGTAAAGCATCCAGCATCTAACACGAGATTACTCACAGGACCAGGAGTCCTGTGCTGCCTCTGCACCAGTCTTCAGCCACTACCTACTTCTGACCCTCTTCCTTAGTTAAGAGGAAGCCATTGAGTCACCTCTGAGTGCTGCTTCCCACACATTCATCGCTTTCCGTTCTCCTTTTGCTGATCCCGCACCTTTACTTCACTTATTAAGTCTTTAAAAATGCTTTTAGTAGATCATACTTTTAGAGCATTCATTGGGAAAAAGCACTGAAATACTGCTTTCTGGTTTTTTCAGATAAAAGGCAGTAAAACTGAAACTCAAAGGGAAGCTTGAGCAGGCATCAAGTTGGAGGGAGGCTTTTTCTTAAGAGATAGGTAGCTGCTTCATTTTCCTAATTTATTCAGAGCTGGAGGGGTTAGTGAAACAATGTTGTAATCAGCAACATGCACTTTGTTTGTGTATAAATCTCTCTGTTTAATTTTTTAAGACTTTTATGTTTCATGAGCCAAACAGGGTCTCTGAGTCATGTTTTTGATGACAGTACTCCCAGAAACTGCCAGAGGGTTGTGAGAAACGGCTTTGGTTATTCCGTGGGTGATGTTCCATTGCTCTGAAGTACAGGCTCAGCATTCAGTCATTCGAGGTGTTCTGGCACACAGCAGGTGAGCAGAAAACTGAGACTTGCACCACTCAATGCCCTGTGTCAGTCAAAAAGTCAGAGTAATAGTCTCACATCTGGACCTATTTCAGCAAAGGCTGCCTTGATTCCAGCTGAGGGAGCTGTGGGGGCTCAGCCTGGAGAAAAGGAGGCTCAGAGGGGTCAGTGTCACTCTACAACCGCCTGCAGGAAGGTGCAGCCAGGTGGGGGGGCCTCTGCTCCCAGGGAACAAGAGACAGGACAAGAGGAAGTGGCCTCAAACTGTGCCAGAGGCTGCTCAGGGAGGTGATGGAGTCCCCATCCTGGAGGTGTCCAGGGAATCTCGGAGCTCTGGGCTGGGGACAAGGTGGGGATGGGTCACACGTTGGACTCGATGGCCTTGGGGGTCTTTTCCAACGTCAGTGAGTCTGTGATTCCTTCTGCAGTTCAGGCAGTGCTGCTCAGCAAAGTTAAATGCCTGTGGTACGGTAGATGCAAGGGCTTTTTCAGGGAAGTGATTTTGTTGGGAATGCAGAGGATGCGCTTCCTGCTTAGGGCGTCTGAAGGCTCATTCCCACGTCCAGACTGTGTGTGCATAGCCCTCAGTCATGTTCCAGCCGTGACTCAGGGGGGGAATTTACGCAGTGTTTCCTGTATTGAGATCTCTGCTAAACATTGCAGTGTGGAAGGAGGTGGGAAGATGAGAAATAATGAATTCTTACATCACTGAGCTGCTTTGAAGAGTTTCAAACTCAAACTTCACTGTCACTGGAACTTGGAAGTTGTATTCTCCATTCATTATGGCAAATTCATTATGTCACTCATCTACCTTTTCAAATCGAAAGCACATTTTTTGTTCTGTGCGTTCTTTTCTATGTAACGAGTTGTGCAGGACCGAGGGCTCATCCTTGTTCTGCTGCCCTCCAGCAATCCTTTTGAACTCCTTTGGTGTCACCATTTCTGTATAAAGCTAAATAAAATCAACTACAGTGTTCCCTATGTGTGATGAAAGTGTTCTCATTCTGTTAGGAATGTGATTCAGTAGGTACAAACTTTTTATCAAATCGCATTACGTGACAGTATAGAAGATGGGTTTGAGTACTGCTATTTGTAATCCAAAATTTGCTTGTTCACCTTTTGGCTTGCAAAATACTCTGTGCTGCTTTAAAAGGGCAGGAAGATAAATTGCTGTCATGATACTGTTCATCTAAATTTATAGGTCTAGACCAAGATTTCTTAAGTGACTAATCATCTCTGAGCTCAACTTGAAGTACCTTCAAGGCAACTGATTTTCTGAAGGAGCTCAGTAGCCATCTCAGTACTGAATTCCTTTCAAGTGGCTACTTCAGGTCACTGGTTGCTTTTGAAAATGTAGTTCTAGTTAAGTAAAATGTTGATACATCAATTTTGGAGTCCCCCAGGTGAGCTGTAGGCATGGTGTGAGATTTTTTCCAGCAGTTCTCGCTGTTGGTTTGGTGTTCCTCATGATCCACTGCGAGTGGAACTGAGCCAGCAATGAAGAAACTTAAACTGTAGAGCACGTGTGAAACAAAGCAATTTTTGAGTTACTGTGGGGCAGCAATGCTGCTTTAAAGGATTAAGTTCTTTGAAGTGCTGTGGCTGGAGAGTGCTGTTAGGTGTCTTCTTGAAAGTTGAGAATGCAAAGGATGTCAATAACAGGTTTTTCCAGTTTAGATTCATGAAAGGCCTGACCGTAATATTCGTGTTCTGGCCTTTAGCGCCATGTGAAGGAAAGATAAAATCCTGACGTGCTCCAGCTCTTTCTCTGCTTTCATGAATAAACACACGTAAGTCTCCGAATATCCACAGTACGGCACATTAAGATCCTTTTTTCTTTCTGCTGCTTCCCCATTTTCTATATAGTGAGTCAGGACTTCTCCATAGAAAAGAGAAACATCCCTTTCAACAAAATTCCATCCATAAACCTTTTCGTCTTGATAAATACTTTGTTTCACTAAAACAGACAAATGAAGGTCTTTTCCTTAGTGGTTGATGTTTTTGATGTTTTTCCAAGTCCTTGTTTGTGTATTTACTTCACCATTAAGCAGTATACTGCTGCCAGGGAGTACCTTTCAGTCAGGGTAGCAGCACTGTAGTTTAATCTCACTGAGAGCAGAAAGCCCAGAAATGGCATTTATCCACCCCCTAAACCCTCCTGCTTCCCTTCTGGCCTGTGAAATTGCTCAGCCTAATTCTACAAAACCAAGAATTTGGGCTTAAACATGCACATTTCTATTTTTTTTTTCCTAGGCAGTCAATGGTTTGTGTCAGCTTAGCTATTTTTTCACTTAAGAGTAGGAAACACTTGATAGAATATGTTCCTGGCATGGTTATTGTTAAACATGATATGGAATGTGTGTGTGTGTCTGAAATTTTGGAGCATATCTTTGGGAGTATTTTAGATTAGGAGCATAGAAGTATAATCGTTGCAGGAAAAAAAACCCACTTTAATTGAGGTAAAAATGTGAACTTAAATCACCTGAATTTTTACCACATACTGCCATGATTTTGTTCACTGAATTTCCATGGTGGGACCAGCAGCCACCTGGGATCACTCCAGCCTTCGTTCCCACAAATACCATGGCTTCTTTTTCTGGGACATTTCTAGAGAATTAAACTAGCAACCCAGGAGAATGTTAATTGCACAAGTGTGGTAGAAGACAAGCTAATTTGAATAAAAAATACCAAATGTATTTTGGGAATGTCTAGGGAAGGGGGTGTGCCAGGATTTGGCATTTTTCCTGGCCTTTGAGTTCATGTGTGCTGCTCAAGGCAGCGCTCAGGGGTCTGGGAAGGTATGTGGAAGTAGGAACTTGGTTTGGACAAATACTTGAGTATTCAGGAGACAATTGAAGCTGTGACAGTAATGCAGCTGGTGGTGGGGGAACCTTTGCCTTTGTTCAGTCCTGTGCTTTAAGGCTGCAGATTTTCTGGGTGACCTTGGCAAATCACTTTCCACCTGAGTCCGTTCTGGATCTGAAAAACTGGGATTATGGTACCGACTCACACTACAAAACACTTTCAGATCTGAGGATGGAAAACTTTAAGAGCTGGGATTTAGTGTATTTTTGTTGTAGCTCGTCTCACCAAACTGGACGATTTATCTCTTTTAGTTTGGGTATGCTCTCAGTTGTGAGAGAGAGCTTTAGGCCCTGTCTCTGTGTGAAAAATAGCCTCATTTAACTTCTGGGTTAGCCTTAATTTATGGAATAGCTGGTGCATCTACCAAACTGTTTTGTTTGGTTTAAAAGTCCTTAGTTGACAGAGAAAACTTCGTGCAGACAAGTCCTTCCTGCTACCTAACATTCGGGTTCTGGGCCATTTTTCCTTTCAAGCAGAGTATGTTTTCTGATGTTACTCCTTTGTGGGTTTTTTATTAATTTTTTTTTTCTGGCTAGGATTGTTCCCTAGCAATGGTTCTGGCAGGGGTGGGGTAGCCTGGGCTGTGCTGTTGGTCTGGGCTGTGCACAGGGGTGTGAGAGGCTGGGAACAACCCTTACCCCTTCCCGCTGGAATCATCCCTCTGTAACATCGCACAGGGTGGCTCAGAATTCCTTTTCTTTGCCTGTCTCCAGTTACCCAGCGCTGAGATGGTGAAAGCAGGTGCAAAGTGACAGTGCTAAAAATAGCAATTTCAATCACTGCTCCTAATGCAGTGGGGGGATTTCAGCTCCCCTCCCCCTCAGAGACCAGCTCCCCTTGGACACCCGGGAGTTTGTCAAAATCACCCCGACATCCCAGCTCTTCTTTAAACAGGCTCTAAAATGAGAGTTACCCATCCACTTGAGGTTAATGTTGGGACAGAGGAGGGCCCTGATTCCTGACAGCTTTGGCAGAGCAGACACGGCTGTGGTTCTGAAGCACGGTTCTTTGGGAGCACTGTGGAAAGGCAGCAGTAAGAACTCCATAAGGAACTCGATTTCACTTTCTATTTAGAAAAGCAATCCTTTTTTATCTCATTCCTCTAGTCCTCAGCTTCCAAATAACAAGCCAGGATCTATTAACTTTAAAGCTTGAGGAAGTTAGGGGTGAAAGATCGTAGAATTGCGGAGTCGTTTGGGTTGGAAGGGACCTTAAAACCCATCTCGTTCCACCCCCTGCCATGGGCAGGGACACCTTCCACTATCCCAGGCTGCTCCAAGCCCTGTCCAACCTGGCCTTGGACACTTCCAGGGATGGGGCAGCCACAGCTGCTCTGGGCACCCTGTGCCAGGGCCTCCCCACCCTCCCAGGGAAGAATTTCTTCCTAATGTCTGATCAGGGTGCGCATTGGAAAATCTAGGTCAGATTTTCCCTGATATTTTGTCTCTTTGGATTTGAGGCTTTTAACGTTTTTTTCTTTAGGTTTCCCATAGGATCTAGACCCTGCCTCACTGCATGGAAGAGCAGACAGATGTCATTGATTATAGAAAAACTTTAACAAGTCATAATTAATATTTTGACAGAAAGCATTACTTACATGGACACATTCTAAGCAGAATGAAACTAAAATTTCCCCCTTCTAGTTAAAGTCTGAAGCCAAACAAACTAAGCTTATTTTGGATATTCTGCTGTTTCCCTTGGTTACAGTCCTTATATGGAACAACAAAAATCTGGCTTTTGTTGACCTCCCCATTGCCACTTTCTGGTTCTTCCACACTGGCTGAAGGTTTCAGAACTGAATTCACAAAGGCTGGAGTGGATGATTTACATAAAACAATAAAAAATCTTTTGGCAGGCGATTTTAACCACCAATTTTAATTTGAAAATAATTGAATTGCTTGCTTTTCAAAATTTCTGTGGTTTTGGTTTTCTGTTGTAATGGAAAGTTTTGCACTTCTTTATGTCTAACTTGCAGTTACACTGTGTGTAAGGACAAACTGAAATCTCCTTTAAAGGGTGTGTATTGAACTCTAAAAATAACCCGGAGAGAAACCTGGCTTTTAACTTTTTTTAGACGTGTTGCTGTGTAAGAAAATGATATTTCAAAAGATGTTCCTTTGGAAGAACATAAGTGGTTGGTTTTGGTCAGAATTTGGAAGAATTTGCCTTGAGAAGGAAGGTATGTAATTACCTATGGGGGTACACAGGTGTGAGGGAAAGCAGACAAGTTTGTGCATGATAGCAAAAGGTGCTGAATTTAAAAACAAATAGGGGATTTTTTGGAATCTTTTAGTGTAAGGAAGTTTAGCTTGGGTATACATTTGAACTGAGATTGTATGTCTAGAATAGGGCAGAAGGAGTTGGACTTCCCTTGCTTTGAGTCATGTTTTCAGGCTTTCTTCTTGTAATTGCAATCAACTGAGGCAAAAAATTAAAATTTTTCAGTAAAAATTTGATTTTCATTTTCATTTTGGGACTCTTAGTTTAAAATTTGAAATGCAATAAAGCACTGTTGTGACCTGTACATGTCCTTGTTGAGTCTGTCAGTGCAATAGTGATGGAAGTGTTGTGCTGACTTCGACCTGGGGAAAAATGTGGTGTATGTTCTGTTAAAGTAAAATTCCTTTTCCATAAATACGTATTTTAAAGCCTGATACGGACTGTCCTGAGAGAATAGACCGTGACTCTTGAGTTTCTGATGTAACTGTGGGTTTGTCTATCCTGGTTGGAGGGTCTGGGACCTGGGCTGGGAGCCTGGATGCTGCTTCCAGTTGACATTATCTATTTCCTGCTTAAATAAACTGACAGGGTAAGTTCAGAACAAGGTAAAAACCCCCTCTTGCCTTCAGAAGTGGCTCTCGGTACTTGCAGTGTGGGTGGAATGTCGTCTCCTTTTCTCATAGCTTACTAAAGCTCGTCTCTGGTTTTGTTTGTGCCCGGTCCTTGATGCTCTTCTGCCTCTTTGCACAGTTACAGGCTCCGCATGGCCTCTAGATGTCCCTCCTCCTCCTCGCATAACCCCAGCACCAGGCAGTGCAAGAAATCCAGCTCCGCCACATCCCACTTCTTCAAGGAATAGAGCCTGGGCATGTCTGACCAAAGCAGGTACAGCCACACAGCCCCGGGAGGGTGCGCAGGGCTCCCTTCCCCTGTGCTCCCAACCCCTTCCGTGTTTCTGTGGGCAAGGAGTGCAAGGCACTTTGGAGATGTGAGCCAAGCCTCAGAAAACCCCCAGTGTCACTGCTCTTGTTGTCACTGCTGCAGTTGTGGTTTGGGGGAAGGCTGAGATACTGAGAACTGAATGAGCCATAGAAAAGCTGCATTCCCTTCCACGCTGGAAGTGATGCTTCCTGTCCAAGACTGTGAGACCACCGAGATGCTCGTGCCATTGCTGGCTGCTCTGTCTCATTCCTGGGGTGGAGAGTCTCTAGGATTTGTTCCCTTTGGAGCTTTTTCCTAGCAATAATCTCCTCTTGGAATATGTGATATACTAAGTCCAAAGGGATAAGGTCTTCTCTAGTCATGGGTACTTAACGTACTGTGGATCAAAAGGATGTGTTAGGGTAGTCAGCCCTTTACTCCTCATGGAAGGTTTAAGGAGAGTTTTGTTCATGATCTTTTAAGACCTGAGATGTTGCTCCTCTGGATCCTGGGCACCTTGAAGATAGTGGTAATTTTTGTAAGGATGGGTTTTATCTCTGCCTTGGAAGGAGTGATGTTTGTATCTGACTCCAATAGTGGGCCAAGTGCTTTGGGATATTTTAGGCTGAATGGGTGAACACTGAACAAATATTAACTGTCCGAAAAAACATATACCTGGGAATGTGCATTTTGCTGGCTGCTTTGGTGGCACACCACAAGCTCAAAGACCAGCATTACAATGCAAATTGCGGTGCTGTGATAACATGCAAAAACCTTAGTTGAGGTTGTGGTGAGATAAACTGTGTAATGAAGCACTGTGGACTTGGGCAAACTAATGACCCAGCCCCGTGTGTTGGTGAGGCTGAGTTGATTTTCTGTTGGTTTAAACAAGACATTGTTTTCTGCTCCTTCATTTCCCCACCATTAACTTGCAGATTAGAATCTCCTTTATACTGATGTAACAGCTAAGGAACATGATACTTGAAATGTGTAAAGCTAAAGGTGAGAATGAGTACCAGCAAAATGAAGACACCACAGCCTGAAGTTTATTCTTTCTTAAAATCATTCAAAAAACAACATTTGAGGGAATAGTTAGTAAACTCACTGAGGTTTGCTATCTTCTGAGTAATGGGGGTGGTTGCTAATGAAATGTTTGCATCCCTAGCTGTGGCACAGACCATTTGGTTGTGGGAAAACCAAGCAAAATTAAATCATGGGTGTCTCTTCCCTGTACAGTGGTCAGTGAATGACTTGTCCTGCTTCCAGCTCCATGGAACATGGAACTGTGACTCCTTAAACTATTTCTGATTAAATGCAACTCTCTGTGTATTTTCAGGTACCAGAAACTTCTGACTGGAAAAGGTGAGGTGAAGTAATCCTCAAGCATTATGCTCTCCTGCTTGGCTCAGATGCGGTGAGATGGGTTCCTCAGCAGACAACAGGGACAGTGGTTTCTTCTGCTGGAAGTGATGATGTGCTTCTGTCATCTCACCCTTCCTTCCAAGGGAGGGAGCACAGAGCAGGCTCCTGCCTTCTCCAGAGAGTGATGAACTGTGGATGCTGGGGACAGGGTGGTCTCGGGGTCCACCAGTGTGTGAGCCCCACGTGCCAGCATGGAGAACAGCATGGAGAAGTGTTCAGGCATCTGCAGGCAAACTACCCATGCTCAGAGGGTGGATGGGTCTGGATGAATCTCCTCTTTCTGGGAGAACGTAGAGGGTTTAACATTCTATGCAATTAAACTCTGGTAAGACTGTTACATCCTTTTAGTTCCTGCTTTACATCCTAACAGGTACAGAACTGGGCATCCCACAAAAAAACACTGAAGGGAGAGGTGGATTTTCCTGAGTTTTCCACATGTGAAGTCTGTGGGTACCCCAGTCTCTTGACTTTGTACCATTAGCTTTAAGGGGCAGATGCTGTTGCTTTTGAAGAGCATCAGGAGCTGTGTTTTTTGGGAAGATCACCTGTTACATGATCTCTGGGAAATGCACTGATAGCCCAGTTCCATGAAGGGACAAGCATCCATTTCTCAAAAGCTGCCATAACTTGTGTTGCCAGTCTGGCACTGTTTAGAGTCAGGATTGATTTATTTAGGGACAGTATCAAACACGGGTGTTGCTGTGCAGTATCAGGCCAGACTTGTCCTTAAATACAGCATTTTGTCCTTAAATAAAGCACCTGTGTTTGTGTCTCTAGACACGTGTTTAGTTTCGGGCGTCCTGTCCAGAGGCCATCCATGGGGACAGCCAGGAAAGGCTAATTCCAGAAACAAACAGTTCAGCTGCTAAAATGCAGGGCAGAAAGGTCTCTTACCTCTTTCCTGCCCCCAAATGGGGTCAATCACACCCAGGTGCATTGTCTGCCAGTTCTGGGCAGAACTTCTGCCCAGTTCACTCATGAGGTGAAGGGTTCCTTCTGCCAACACATGATTTTCCAGCATCCCTGCTAACGTAGCATCCAGGTTTGGAATTTTTTAAGGAGGCCAAAGGGGTTGATTGTCCTACTTCCCTCTTGTTTCAGTCAATTTATTCCTGTCCTTGACTTTGCACTCCACACAGATAAGCACAGATCTGTGTATGCACACGTTAGTTAAGAAAAAACAAGTGCCCGGTTGATACTCCTTCCCACCACCCTGAAAAAGTAAAAAAAAGGATCAATTTTATATATATATCTTCATATGTAGGTATATATATATGAGAGATAAAAATATATATGTATGGAATTGTTAAAACAGTTAATTTTGTATAGTTTTGATGAAAATCAAATTGTTCAAAATGAATACAAAAGCTTTAAAGAAGAAACGTTGTTCACCATAAAAATGTTTCAGGTGTGTGTTGTTTGAGTTGGAAAGAAAAGGTTTTCAGGATCTTGTATTATCTCACTACAGATTTTTTGGATAAACCCCTCTTGGAGGCTTTCTAAGTGCAATTTTGGTTTGGGGGAAGGCTGAGATGCTGAGAGCTGGATGAGCCATAAATGCTGCATCCCCTTCCATGTTGGAAGTGATGCTTCCAGTCCAAGACTGTGAGACCACCAAGGTGCTCCTGCCATTGCTGGCTGCTCTGTCTCATTCCTGGGGTGGAGAGTCTCTAGGGTTTGTTCCCTTTAGAGTTTTTTGCCAGCAATAATCTCCTCTTGAAACAGATGTACTAATTGCAAATGAAGGCTGGCATTTTTCACAGCAGCCTTGGAAGACTGAGATTGTCATTAGTCATTCAAACTAGTTGGAAGTGAGTATCCAGATCTGCTAGGCACCTTGGTAAATTTTGGTCAAATAGCACAAAAAATTGAGTTTCCTGGCCTTATGTCTATGTCCAAACGGCAGGTGCACACACAGAGCTTTCTGATCAGTTTGTCTCGCTTTGCTTTTGCACATTTTCTTTTTATTTTCTCTCCACATTTTCTCCTTCCTCTCATTCTGTAATATTAGTATGGTAGACCCTGTTCTTTCACACAGGAATGCTCTTCCTGTGTGTCTGGAGAGTATCTAGATCACTTGTAAAATGAGTATACAGTGCTTATAAACCCAATATACTCTGAAATAGAGCACCAGTATTATTGGTGATTAATTGATTATGATTGATTTTCCCAGTGCAGTTTTGTAGGACACCTTGTCAAAGATCACAGTTAGTGTATGAAATATCACTGGTCACTTGAGGATTGTTGCTGAGGAAGTTTTCTTGCCATATAGCCCAAATACTACTTTAAACAATCCGTTCTCCTCAGACCCACTCAACTTCCAGTCAGTTAAATTAAGTACAGAGTTCTGGCACGGATGCTGCCCAGTTTAGTGCCTTTAAGGCATTCCAGTGAGGTTACCAGAGGTCACTTCTGTGTAATTTATTTTTGCTGCTTTTTTTAAAGTGGTATCAACTACAATAACTGACAGACTCAAGGAGAAAAGCGTGTACATTGTTGTGATACGGGAACGTTTTTCCCAGAGAAATTCTGGTTTATCACACAAGCCTGTAAATATGTATTTACAATTTTAAAAGCACGTCTTAATGTCCCTGGTTGTAAATGCTCTGTTTTTAAATTTTTATAACGTGTGATTCAACCAAGAAGCCACAGCCCACAGCTTTATATTGTACTGGTCTTGTTTGAAGGGTCCATTACAGTCTAAGCTGTAGCAGAAAAATATCCACACCACTGAAAAGAAATAACCCATGGTTGCGCCAGACTTCATCATTTTTCCTCAGATAACAAATGCAGTTTTTCTGGGAAGGTGAGGGGTGGGAGGGGGGGTGATTTTTCCTGCAGAAAAAAAGCATCAATTCAAAATGGTGTCATTTCTCTGGACCAGTGAGGAGATTTCATTCACAGTGAATTCAGGAAAAGTATGCCATTTTTTTTCCCAAGGCAGAATTTCACAGTTTTGCAGCAAAATTTTAACCTCCCCCGTGCCTGCTGATGAAACGTGAAATTTTGCCCTTGATTAATATCACAAGTTCTTGTGAAAATTCAAGGAGAGGGTGGGGAAAAAGCTCAGGTTTTGCATGTAGAATTTGCAAGGACAACACTGGCAGCTCTGCAGTGCTCTCATGGCAATGCTGATACTGAGAAGTTTATTAAAAATAAACTGTGTGGAGATGTGGTGGGACCTGGTTGCTGCTTGGGTTCTGAACATTGCTCTGGAAGACTGAAAGCTCTGTTGTCTGTCTGCCATGTAAAGAAAAAGAACAACAATAAATTAATGTGGAAAACCACATTATGGAAATATTTATTGTTATTTTGGCCAAGGAGGTCTTAAAAATGGAGATTGAGTGTGTTCTAGCTCTGAAACAACAGGATGGTTTGGGGTTCTCCTGGTGGGTGGCAGGAGAGGAGGAAGGAGATGGAAGTGTCACCTTGGTCTGACAGGTTCTGTGCACAGACAGGGATTCTCCTGACAGCTCCACCCGAGGTCTGGAGGCTTGGAGAAGCAGCACGTGAGCCCTTTGCAGTGTGGCCTCTCTGTTCAAATCCAAACCTCCTGCTGAGGTGTGTCAGCATCGTGGAACTTCAAGGCTGCGGTCCTCAGTCGGGAGGGAAGTGTTTGGGCAGGGCGTGCAGTGGGAGCATTGGTTGTTTTCCTTCCTGGGACTGGTCCCTGTGTTCACACATCGTGTGCCATCACAGCACACTGAGGCACTTTATGCTTTCTTCAGGGCTGTGGGACTTGGCTCTTTCCATAGAATCCCAAAATGGTTTGGGCTGGAGGGACCTTAAAGCTCATCCCATTCCCCGCCCTGCCATGGACAGGGACATCTTCCACTATCCCAGGCTGCTCCAGGCCCCGTCCAACCTGGCTTTGGACACTGCCAGGGATGGGGCAGCCAGAGTTGCTCTGGGCACCCTATGCCAGGGCCTCACCACCCTCATTGTCATGGCTGCATTAATCCAGCCACATTCCTTAAAAACAGCAGCAGATACAATAAATAGGTTTGGGAACAGCAGAATTATATATATTAATATTAATTTCACATAGGCTAAAAATGGCTCTTTCACCCCAGAAGATCTGAAGGTTCCTTATGCATTATAAATCTGATCTGTTAGAGAAAAGCCACTGTTGTCACTGTCGCCCGTCAGTGCCTGCAGCAGCCTAACAGGCAGCCAGGCTCCTCTGGCAGTGTCACAGCCTGTTTGGCTTTCAGTAAATGCCACCCAGTTTCAGGTAGGCTTGAAGGGATCAGATTGTGCTGAGCTGTCATTCTGTCCCTGCGCGAGAACCTTGAGAAATATTCTTTAAATAGCTACGTGCCTCCATTCTTCTGTCTGTGCTGTCACATGAAGCAGCACTAATTACTCCTTTTTATAAGAACTGTGGCTGTTTTGGGAGAAGGCTACATCCAAAAACAGGTAAGGAGGATCACTTTCTCATCATGAAGCTGCTGCCTGGAGGCTGTTCAGCTCCGTGAGTCGCGCTGCTGGCAGAAGGATGCAGACAACACAACACTGCCGGTGGCTGGATCCCCTCCCAAAGTCCCAGTTAGCGAAGCCAGGGTTTCAGTCTTTGGTGCCAGTGCTGATTGTAAATGCTCCCCCAAGGCTGTGGGACATAGAGAACTGTGTGTGCTCAAGAGTGGACACGGAGGACATGAGTCCCTCCTGCCTGAGCTCCTCTGAGACACCGCGGGAGAGCGGCAGAAATAGAGCTGCACATCCAGCACTGCTGAGTAACACTTTCCTGGGTTGTGAGCGGTGGAGCCTTTGAGCCTTTCCCTGGGCTCACACCCAGCCAAGGTCACTGCTCAGAAGCTGCTGCAGTGCTGTGACACACCAGGGATGCTCCAGCCCCACAGGCACGGACAGAAATAGTGCTGAGCCTCCTGGTGCGAGGGACATTTCCCGTGGTGCAGGGATGAGCTCACCTGGAAGTGACAGCGGAGCACGGTCTGACCTGCTGGTCGTGGGCAATCATCACTTATTCCCCAGTGAGGAAGAGGAGGGGCACTGACAGGTGCTGGGGATAGGGCACAATTTCAGGCTGTGCTGCATTTGGTTCGTATCCAGCTTTGCAGCTGCCTTGGAAGAAGGGGCAGTTGTTAAAGACCAGTTCTGGGCATATTATCTTAGATACGAGATGCTAATGCAAATAGGGCCACCCCCCGCTTTTTGTACTGCTCTGCTAAGTTTTGGGTCACCCTGACTTCAGCAGCACTTTGCAGGGTCAGTTTCCTGTTGATTTTTTCATCCTTGTGTGCCAGTGTCAGTGGCTGTGCGAAGAGCTGAGTGAGAGGGTGTTAACTCCAGGCTCATCTCCTTGCCCAAAGTCAGCTTCTCTGGGCCTCTGCACTCCTCCAGCTGAAGCTCTGGGGAATAGACTGTGTGGGGAGAGTCATTGCTTCAGAAAATCTGTACTATAAAACCTATTGCACGTGATTAAACTCACATCTTGCCATCTGCACAATGTATTTACTCTCTTATATATTGGATTTTCCTACAGCTGGAGTGTTTAACTGACAGACTCCCTGAACTGCTTTCTTGGATTCCTCTATCATGTACAGTGATTCAGGCTTACCTGGGCTGTATTGATTCAGGAATGCTTCTTAATTTGACCTTCAGAAGTGAAATATCCAAACTATTTCCTGTTGTACTCTTAGTAGATTCTGTATCTGAGTTCAGCTTCTCTTTGTGCCCAGCACCAACTGATTAGAGTCCTTTCAGAGTTGGTATTTCTTTTCTAGAAGGATATTTATATATTAATTAAGCCATACTAAAGATTTACTTTTGATAAACTACCCAAAATATTCTCTAAGTCCTTTAGGGCTTTTTCTTTCTGCACCACTTACATCATTTTCTTCTGTGCCTTTCAAACTCTTTTTTTTTTTTGTTTTTTTTTTTTTTTTGGAAAGAATAAAACTCAACCAAACAAAATTCTCTTTCAGCCTAGAGCTGCTGAAGATGTAATCTGAAGGAAGGCAGAAATATATTTAATTGCTGCCTCTGATGCCAAACCTTAAGTGCTTTGCTTCAAAGTGAGTTCTACAAAACTCCATTTGCCTTGCATGACACAGGCATCAGAATTGCAGAAACCTTCCAGAGCTGATGTCAGTGGTGTGGTCTAAGGAAGAATAATCACATCCATGCATCACCATGCATCCAGCCAGTGATTCCACCAGCCTTTCTTGTGACAGTGCTGTGCTGGGAAAAAGGGCAAAAATCCTCACCTGCTATTTTTCCTCCCAGAGTCTCTGTCTTGCACCAGTGAAATGCTGATTTCTGACACAAGAAATGAATTCTCACTTCTACCATTCATAGCTGATGACATCTCATTAAGGATAATTTCTGAATGTTCTTTCCTGAGCCCTCCCCCATTCCCAAGTCCTTTGCTGCAAAGAACATTGTTGTGAATAACCCCGTTTCTTGCACAGGGTATTTCTAGAGCTGTGAAGTACCACAGTAGTGAAACGTCTGTTCTTGTGATATAATGACTTTAGCCGAGCTTCTTCTCTCCCTTTCATGCACTTTCCTGTGGCACGTTGTTTGTTCAGTGGGATAATTGGGTACGGAAGAGAAGCAGATCTCCATTGAGCTGCATTTTCGGAGGCTCTTCTGTCCCCATGTGAACTGTTCTGTGCTGCTGCCAGCATGGGCTGGGGCAGGAGCTGCACAGAGCCTCTCCCTTTGCATTTTGGGGCCTCTAATCATCGGTGGGGAGGAAACGAGCTGCTACAGCTTCATGAAATGACCTGGGGAGATCTCTCAGCCGTCATTCTAGGCCAAGGGCCAATGAAGGAGCATTAGATGGACTTTTCCGGTCACTTGGTGGTTTGATGGTAACTCAGCTGTGGTGTTTTTAAGCTGCTTGTGTTGCTGCACCTGGGTGAATCTTCTCATGGTCAAATCTGGCTCTAGCAGTGGACTCATTTGCAGAAAAAGCTCCCACTCAGTGAGGGGTAGGGGTTGACTTCCTTCTGCTTTCACCTTCCTCCTGCACTTCCATGCCAGTGAATGCACAGATTTCATTCACTGTGTGCAAACGCAGCTCCTCTAAATTGAGCTCCAGCATCTTAACAAGGAGTACATTATTCCTAATACTCATATATCTCCTTTTCACCTAGAAAGAGAAGCCTCGAGTCAGGTTATGTGTTCTGTTAGTGGTTATTTTCTGTGCAGGGTCAGTTGCTGCAGCTGATGGAGCTCACAATGGCACCAGCAGAACTGGAGGGACCTTAAGGAATCTTGTACCTGCTAAATAGACCTCAGGGTGTTGCGGTAAGCACGGAAGCCCAGAGGAGGAAATGTGACATTGGATCATGTGTGGGACTGGGCACAGCAGCACAGGTGTCAGCTGTGAGGAAAATCCAGGGGAGCTGCAGTGAGGTGGAAAACGTCACTTCTGTACCTCAGAGAGGGTCGTTTCTTAGGAGCAAAATGTACTGAGCTAAACTGAGCATCCCTTGGAGTGTGTCCAGAGTGAAAGGAAAGCACTGCTGAGCTCCTGTGCTCTGCATCTGCTCCCAGTGTCACAGGGAGAGAAGGTGGTGGATGCTGACACAACTCCCAGACCAGTCCAAACAAGAGGGCTTGTTTTCTTGCTTTCTGGTTTTTAGGGATGTGGACTGGCTGGATCCAATGGCAGGAAGCTGTGAGCAGTGGTGTGAAATGGAGCGTGGACTCTTGTGTTGTGTCTCCTCTGCACTGGGCTGGACACGGAGCCCCACGGGGAGCTCAGACCCCGCAGGAACTCCTCCAGAAAACCCTCTGCAAATCGAACAGCAAACAGCCTTTCACAGTTCCCCACTTTACTCTCTCTCCGGGAAGCTTTCTTATCCCCAGAGTGTCCTTCCCTCCAGTGACAAAGTCCTTAGCACCTGCAGGGGACAGGTTTTCTAAGACTATTGGGTTGTTTTGATGGTTAGAAACCTCCGGTGCAGTCTCCTAATGCACGATGGAATTGGGGGAGAAGGAAAAATACGTCTGTGAGTTCATCTGCAACACTAAAACCCCTGACATCTTGAAGTTGGAAAAGTTTTGCTAAGGAAGTAGAGAAAAAGGATTTGCAGGTAGCCTCTTGCATAATTTTCTCCCCCCCCCCCCCTCAAATTATGCTTTAATATTTCAGAGCTAGATGCAGCTCTGCGGTGGATTCTGCAGACACGTTACCAAACAACTCTGGGAGGATTTCCTGGCACATGGTCAGAGAGAGCAACAGGCACAGTTAGGGAGGAAGAAAACAGCCACAGGAATAAATACCTGAATGTTGAAGACATATGGACCAAATGGCCCAATTTTTGCTTTCCTGCATGTGATAGACAAGAAGGTCAAGTTGAATCTCTTGTTCGTGTGAGGGCAGAAATTTTTCCTGTGTCTTTAGTGAAATAAACGTGCAAAGTAGACTCTGGTTTGTTTGTTTGGACTCAGTCATAGATGATCTGAGCCTAGAATCATGTAAATCATAGAATCCTAGACCAATTAAAGGATGCTTTAAAGGGCATTCAGTCTGACCTCCTGCTATGAGCAGGGACATCTCCAACTTCATTAAAATCCTCAGAGCCCCATCCAGCCTGACCTTGAACGTTTACAGGAATGGGGCAGCCACAGCTTCCCTGGGCAGCCTGTGCCAGGGCCTCACCACTCTCACTGTAAAAGATTTCTTCCATAAGTTGATGTAATATCTGAGGGAGTAGATACAATAAACCGACCCAGCTGGGATTTTGGGGGCAGCTCCCGGCTCGGTGCTCACCCCGTGCAGTGATGCTGCCCCAGGATCTGGGCTGCTGCAGCACAGACCACGAGACGTGACTTCAATTCCCGCTGCTCGGAATTTTCCAAGTGTTCCTCGGCCTCTCCCTGCCTCCTTTGGCTGCAGGAAGGGGCTGAGATCATCGTCCTGTCTCCCCCGGGTCTGGTTGTGTCTGCAGGTACCTCTCATTCTCTGCCCTGGGCTTTCTGCTGTTGTAATCTGACAGTTTCTAATTTCCACCTGGGTCACAGTGTGTTTTCCTAGCCATGCGGTAACGTTTCTTCCCAGCAGACTTCCCAAAAAAAGCTCTGATGACTCACGGAGGACAAATTTATGCAGAGCTCCCGTAGTCAGCATCCTTTGCATTGGCAGAGGGAGTTTTTGAAATAAAGATGAATCAGCGCTGTCAGACTTTGCTGGGAGTTAACTCTTGGCCCCTTTTCCCTGGAAACAACCCTGGCTGGTGCTTACACTGAAGGAATTCCAGCCAGGCATCTCTACGGGATGCAGAGCCATGGGCACCGCGGGCAGGTTTGGGAGCCAGGGCTCGCGTCTTTCCCCGTTTCCCTGGAGCATCCCTGCGGGCAGGCGGGCGGGAGGGGGTTAAGGCAGCCGGGAGGGGGTTAAGGCAGGCGGTTCGCTGCTCCCTGCCTGAGTTAGCACCACCGAGTGCCTCCAGGAGCGCTCCGGGAGCAGCCGCTGCATCCGGGCAGAGGGAGGAGGGCCGGGCAGCCACTGCAGCAGGGCAGGGGATGTTACTTAACGTGGCTCCAGTCTCCTCCCCCTCGCCGGTGTGGCTGGGGGAAGGGGGGAGCGGGCTGTAGGGAAGGGACAAGCGGCGGGGAGTGATGCCGGGAGCCCCCGGAGCCCAGCCCGCCCGCCGCAGCCCCGGCGCGGCCGGTCCCACCCGCGGCTGCGTCCGCTGGAAGCCTCCTCTGACCTCCTGAGGCGCAGCTCGGGCTCCAAGCCCCGGGAAGAGGCGGAGAAGGATCTTTGCGGTGCTCCGGCACCCCCGGTGCCCTCGCAGCGGGTGGGCTGGGAGGACGGAGGCTCCGCATCCCGGCGTGGGAAAACTCCCGTGTTCCTGGAGGAGATGTGTCCGAGCTCACGGACGAGGTAGCCGCTGGGTTTGGACATCTCGGGAGAAGAAAAGAGCCTCATGGCTTTGCTCTGACCATGGCAGATACCCCAGAAGGGGCCAATCCTCAGTGCCTGGTGCTAATTTATGCCTGAAGCCACCAGATCCGCCCAGGACACACGGAAACCTCCTGGGAGAAGCACAGACATTGGGTTTTTTCAATGAAAATACTGATGACACTCAATTGAAAACACGTGTGCTGATCCTTTCCCTTGAAAACAGGGAAAGGAGCATCCTGGGATTTTGGGAAGAGGCATCACCATTCCTCCCTGGGTGTCTCCTCCTGCCCGCTGAGGATCTGGGGAGGACAGGAGGTCTCGGAGCTCTGGGCTCTGCTCCATGACAAACGCTCAGGACTGCAGGGAAGCCATGGACTCCCCTCCAGTGACCTCCAGCCCTGCTGCAGGGCCCGTTACCTTCTCCCAAGTTTTTGGGCAGCAGTGCCAGCTCATGGAAGCAGGTAAGAGAGGAACATGCACAGGCACCACCTTGTCATCCTACATCCCACCTCCTGGTTTGCAATGTCCTTGCTGTCCCTTTCCTGTCCTGTTTCCCAAGTTCTTCCCTAAAATCTGGTGTTTTCCAAAGGGAAAATTGGAGTGACCCCTTTTGCATTTGCACACCTTCCTCAACTACCCCTGAAACCACTCGAAAGCTTTGTGCCCAATTATTTACAAACAGGAGCAAGGGTTGGGATGACTCTGTGGGTTTGGGTTAACATGGACTGGAGCAAGCTGCTCTGTCCCTGATGGTGGAAATCACTGTTTGGGTGTGAGCAAAGTGTGTGTGGTGATTTTTGCATTTCAATACAATGATATTTAAAGTGGAGGTTGATTTGCTGCTTGGAGGGTGATTGCTGCAGCATGTGGCTCTCTGCTTTGGTATTCAGCTCTGTGAAGGACAAAGCGGGTTTTTTTTCCATGTCTTCCCCTGGCTGTTGGTGTTACTGTAGCACCTGGAAGCTCTGTTCCTTTTCCCAGGTGTTTTCATACATTTCTAACTCTCTACAGATGGGCCTGGTTATTTCTTATCTGTGCCTTTTGGCTGTTAAGTAGGGGGTGTGTAACATGACTAATCCCAAATTTTCCATGTTTGTCTCTTGCTCCTCACAGGTGCTCTGAAGCACCAGTCCATGAAGTGCCCCAGAGCTGTGCACTCACACCCTCCTCCTTCATAGCTGGTTCCCCAAGTTTAAGAGATTGGATAAGGGATTTTACACGATTTACTCCTCTTTTCCTGTCCCTGCTGATGGGTAGTTCTGAGGAGGGCTGTGTTTGTTTACTTAAGAGTCGTGAAGAAACCTGGGTTTCTGCAGTGATGCCAGAACAACACTTGCTCTGAATTTTTAGGGCTTGTTTTATTCAGATTTTCTGGTACTTTCTTATTACTGTTTGTGCTGGTGCAGATATCTTGGCAAATTTGTCATGCAAAGTGTCCCATTCTTTTTCCTTCTCTTTTCTCTCTCTTCTATTAACCAGTTCTGTAACTGATGATGTTTGGATTGTATGTTTCTACTTAGGTGGTGACATTAAAAATATTATGTACGAGAGTTTCCTGCAGATCTCTGTGGGACTTCTGGTCTGCCTCTCGTACTTTCACAGGTAGAGCTGGGAGGATGACTCATTAGGTGACTAATTAGCTGACTGTTACTCAATTAATCAAGTCTGAGATCATGCTGCTGCCTCCAAGAAAATGTCAGGCAGGTCTTCAAGAGGGTTTGGTATTAAACTTTCCTATTACCTGTCCTGGGATCAGTCCAAAGGCTGTGGATCCATTGTGTCAGGTCTTACCCAAAGAAGAGATGTAGGAGAAAGCCCTGGTCCTGGGTGAGCAGTTTGTTTCCCAAATTAGCAAGACCAACAAGGGGGGAAGGCACAGGTGGTAGTTTTAGTTTGGTTTGTTTTCCTTTGCCTTTCTTAGAGGGAAATGTCCCAGAGGAAACCTGGGACTTCCGGATTTTCAAATCCCACCTTAGTCAATCAACCAGAAGATTTTCTTCCCTCTAGTGGATCATCTTGGTAGGATTTTCTAGATGTTTTCACAGGTACAGGGTGAGATGCAATATAAGGATGGTCGCCATGGATGTCAGTGACATCCAGAGGGATCCTTATGGCAGTGGCAGTGCACGCCCAGCACTCCTGAAAGCAGAACCTCAGCTGAGGTGTCTGGGATGTGTCTGTGTTCATAGGCCTTGCAGTGTGGGCAGGAAGGATGCCCTAAGAAAGTGGGAGTGGGTACAGGTTTGGGACACCAAGCTCTGGTTCCTTACTTGTGTCCAGTGCCACTGAACTGATGTTTGGGAGAGAGCCACAAAAGGTCTCAGTGTCAAGCAGGGCTGTGCAAATGCCTTTACAAACCATAAAACCAGACCTTGCTCCTTGATTCCCCTCAGCAACAATCTCTGAGCAGCTGTGAGGAGCAGAGTTCTGACCCAAACAGCCCAAATCTCACAGGAAAGATTTGTAGACACTCAGTACCACATCACTGTCATTGGTGACATTTGTGCTCCTCAATGACGCTGGGATGTGCTTGAATGATAAAGGTGCTGGCCTTAATTAAATGTCAGATTTTGTGCCTGGAGAATTGCCGAGCTTGAGACAGATCACAGGCTTGACGGCGCACTTTGATGTACCACCTGCAACGCTCTCGTGGGTTTTATGGCTTCTGCCTGTGGTGTAAGGACACTTCTCCTCCAAAGCACCTGTGAGAAGAGCTGGGCCCTGCTTGCAAAATGTGCTTCAGGTTGTGTGCAGCATTATCTGCTCTTGATGGAGAAACCAGAGGGTGTGTGATGCTCCCCTGCAAACATGTCCCCTTCTCCCAGGGCTGCTCCTCAGTAACTTGCTCTGAAAACTGAATGTTTGGAAGTCAGCTTCCCCCTTGCCAGCTGCACCTTCTGCCATTGATGTAAGACTTGAAAAGTTTGGGTTCTTGTGCAGCTGATTCTGCTGCTGATTATTGGCTGGTTATTCGTGCATAGCTCATGGAGATTTCAGTAACCACAGTGTCAGCCTGTGGGTGTGTTGGCACATGGGAGCCCTGCTCCAGAGCTGCTTTGCCCTTTGCACAAGTCCTCCTGCTCTGGAGCAGCGTTTGCTGACACAGCACATGGGATGCTCATTGGAAAGTTATTTTTCTACCTTCCCATTTTATTCTGTTGCCCCTTACCTCACCAATTTAGTACATCTCCACACCTTTGTTTGCCGGGATGTGTTCCTGGTGGTCACCTGGGTGTTTATTTGCCCTGAGCACAGGGAACAGTGGGGATGTGGAGGCAGCAGCTGGCTGAGCTCCCTGCTTTGAGAGTTCCCTGACTAAACTCCTGTTTCCCAAGGCAGCAAATCCTCGCTGTTGCAGGCATTAAATTTGGCTGATGCCTGAAAGATCTGTCAGTGTCACTGGGGACGTGGTCATGGTCACCTTTAGAGGGAGTGTAACTCCCAAAGGGGGGCTGTAATTCCTGCCTGGGATCACTCAGGGAATAAGGTTTCTGTTTCCTTGGCAAGCCATGCAGGGTGGGTGTTTTTTTGCCTTTTCCAGCCTAACTACAAAGGTGATTTCCAAAAGGAGTAACTGGGGAAGAGGCTGGCTTCACAGCCCCATCCTAAATCTTCTGATCCCAGAAGAAATTCCTGCCTGCCAGGAAGTGCTGGAGGATGCTTCTTGCTTGAAGCACAGATTCGGATCTGGCACAGGTTCGTGCCATAAATTTTGCAAATATCCGAATGAAAGACTCTAGTTGTTCATTTTAGAAAGAATAAAACAACAACAAAAAAATGAGTCTGAAGGATTTATGATTGTCACTACGAGACTTAAAAATGAGGGTTGCTAAGAATTTGAAGGATATTTCCTGTCTGATCTCCCATGAAATATTGAATATATGGAGTGAGACCTGATCTCCAGGAGAGCTGAGCACTCTCTGGAAGAATTAGGCTTGGTAGAGAAACCATTTATTTTATACATGGGCAAATTCCAAGCAATTTGTTTGGCATAATGCAGTTTTCTGGACTTACTGCCATGCATTATTCTCTGACTCACTGCTCCATTAGATTAATTTTCATTCTCCATCCATTCCTTGGCTCTCAGATGCTGCTGATTTGTTAGGCTCCCAATATTTTTTCTTTGTATCTTGCCAGTTAATTTTCCATTGGTTATGAAATAAGGAACTTGATTCAAGATGTGACCAGAATGAACAAGAAAGTAATTTGAAAATCATCCAGACCTTAGGATTTTGCAGTGAATCTCTTCTATATTATCTTTCCATTACATATGTATTACCCACTACATGCATTCTGTATTCCACTCTGGTGACTGCTCCCCAAATGGATGCGAGTTTGGTTTGGCTACCCAGTAGAAACGGAAGGACATCATACAAAATTCCTAGGAGTTCTTCTATGGAAATAATTGTTTTGTGGCTCAAAGCTTTTGCCTTTCCCCTGCAGATCTGTAGTTTAGCTCTTGATCCAGCTCCTCTCAAGGGGAACGTGAGGTGAGATTGATGTGGCATTACCTAAGCAAAATGTTTGTCATGGAGCATGAAATCCCTNGTCTGAAGGATTTATGATTGTCACTACGAGACTTAAAAATGAGGGTTGCTAAGAATTTGAAGGATATTTCCTGTCTGATCTCCCATGAAATATTGAATATATGGAGTGAGACCTGATCTCCAGGAGAGCTGAGCACTCTCTGGAAGAATTAGGCTTGGTAGAGAAACCATTTATTTTATACATGGGCAAATTCCAAGCAATTTGTTTGGCATAATGCAGTTTTCTGGACTTACTGCCATGCATTATTCTCTGACTCACTGCTCCATTAGATTAATTTTCATTCTCCATCCATTCCTTGGCTCTCAGATGCTGCTGATTTGTTAGGCTCCCAATATTTTTTCTTTGTATCTTGCCAGTTAATTTTCCATTGGTTATGAAATAAGGAACTTGATTCAAGATGTGACCAGAATGAACAAGAAAGTAATTTGAAAATCATCCAGACCTTAGGATTTTGCAGTGAATCTCTTCTATATTATCTTTCCATTACATATGTATTACCCACTACATGCATTCTGTATTCCACTCTGGTGACTGCTCCCCAAATGGATGCGAGTTTGGTTTGGCTACCCAGTAGAAACGGAAGGACATCATACAAAATTCCTAGGAGTTCTTCTATGGAAATAATTGTTTTGTGGCTCAAAGCTTTTGCCTTTCCCCTGCAGATCTGTAGTTTAGCTCTTGATCCAGCTCCTCTCAAGGGGAACGTGAGGTGAGATTGATGTGGCATTACCTAAGCAAAATGTTTGTCATGGAGCATGAAATCCCTGGAATCTCTGCTGGTCTGGCATCTTCTGCAAAGATCTTATTTTGCAAACAAAGCATGGAATACAAAACATAGAATTCCTTCATCTCGTGCTTGAATATGGTTTTTAAACAAATAAAATAGTATTTTAAAAAGTTCTGCTCTGTACCCCCTGACTTGGGTGAAGATTTGCTCAGGAGCTGGGTTCCTTGAAGCAGAGTTCAAATGTGATGAGTGTTAGATACGAAAAAAGTGATTTATGGGAAAATTTCAGCCCCTGGTAAGATGTAGAAGGAAATCTCTGACCTTCCAAACTGAGGCTGAGATGAACATTTACCATCCGTGCTCTCGTATTTTGTGCCCTTTAGTCCCTTGTGCATTTTTCAATGCTTTAATTAAACAGCAACCAAACAGGATCTGATTTCAAACCATGTACCTGGAGCTGAGACAGAGCAGAGGTGATGCAGTTTCACCTTCTTCCCAAAAACTGTGTTTAGCAGTGCCTGTCAGGCACTGAGGGAGGTGGCACAGAATCCCAGACTGGTTTGGGCTGGAAGGGGCCTTGTTCTCCCCCCCCTGCCATGAACAGGGTCACCTTCCACTATCCCAGGTTGCTCCAAGTCCTGTCCAACCTGGCCTTGAGCACTTGCAGGGATGGATTAATCTCAAAACTGTGGTCATTTCTGCTGTTGGGTTTCCTGAACTACAACGCTCTGTGAGCTCAGGCTCCCGCTCCCAGAGCATCTGAGCAAACCTTTAGTGACAGCTCTTCTTGCCTCCCGTGGACAACAACAGAAAACAGCATAAAGCTTGCTTGGCTTGGTTGGTTTGAGGCCACACGGAATCAGGGCTGGGAATGTGTTCCCTGGTGCTCGGCGCATCAGGTTTCCTACGTGCAGTAGTCAGTAATAAATCTTTCATGGTAACAAGCTGTTTCATTTGCTCTCCCAGGAGAAGAGGGGGTGTGTGGATGCCGGAGATGTTTTCAAACATGGTTGCAGCAGTCTGGCTTAATTTCTGCACCTCAGGTTAGATTAACTAGCTTTGGGAAAATAAGAAACTGGAGCAGGTGTCAGGTGGGTGAAGTGAGATGAATTTGGTGGTCCCCAGGAGTCAGGTCCTCCTGGGTGGGGAACCACTGACCTGCTGAGTTGGGGCATCGCTGACTCGTGATGATCTGTCAGAATCCCAAAATGGTTTGGGTTGGGAGGGACCTTGAAGCCCATCCCATTCTACCCCCTACCATGGGCAGGGACACCTTTCACTATCCCAGGTGGCTCCAAACCCTGTCCAACCTGGCCTTGGACACTTCCAGGGATGGGGCAGCCACAGCTTCTCAGGGCAACCTGAGCTCAGGGCAACCTGAGCCTGAGCTGTCCTTTAGAGGAAAGAATTTCCTCTGTATATTTAGCCTAAATTTCCCCTTTTTGGTTTGAACCCATTCCTCCTTGTCCTGTGACTACAGTGCAGGCACCCAAGGCTGTTGTGCTGCTGGCCAGCCTTACACGCACCTGGAAGAGAAAATTACTGACCTGCAGCATTACAAAATTGACATTTATTTTGTGTCAGGGTTAGAAACGTTGGGGTTTTTCCTTTTACTGAGTCTGGCTGCTCTTAAGTGGAGCTGTGGTCTGGGTTCATGTGCTGGTGTTGTCAGACTTCAGCAGCTCAAAAGTAACCACATAAATCTGTGCCCACCACTGTGGTGCCTGAGAATGTGTAGAAAAAATCCCTGCCAACTTTCTGTGCATGATACTGCCAGGCTGAATCACCTTGTGTGTGTTGGTGTAGAAAGAGGTGGCATTTCTGTCAAAACCAAACCCATTTTTCTGAGATGATGGTAAGTGTATCAGAAACAAACTGCTTCAGAAGCCCTTAGAGTTTTGTGTTTTAGAGGAGAACAGGATAATCTGATCCTCTCCAGGGCCAGCTCCAGCACTAGGAGGAAACATCATTTAACACCTCCCAAAAAAGCAATGAGTAAAAATCCTCCTTGACAGGTGATGTGCTCCTGCCTGAGCTGAACAGATTTGGGGGCCACAGAAAAACTAATATTTTTCTTTTCCTCCCAGTGGAATGAGCAGTTATTAGGGATAAAGAGAAGTGACATTTATCTCCCTCTTTTCACTTCATTAGGTAGGACTGTGCTCCCAGGAGGAAAACAGCGATGGAGTCCATTTGCTGTCTACAGCTTTTACTGCTCCACAACGTTCTCCTTTTAATCACACAAACATTGCGCTGTTGTTGTTTGCCTGGGGAGTCTCAGGTGACCTGGGAGCTTCACTGGGCCCTGAAGGACAGAGGCACCACAGACAAGGACTTGCTAATACTCTAAATATTAATATGAAGTGCTTGAGAGAACCATGGAGGCCACATTTCAGTGGGCAAAGCAGGGTGTAACAGGTCGGAAGTTTTGTTATCTCTGAGAGGATTTCCTGCTTTGGTTTATTTCAGGCTGGAAAAGCTCCTGGGAATTGCAGTGCCTGGCTGAGAACACGGGGCAGGGATCTGTTCCAGCAGACAGTAGCTGGTGTCCTGAGGGTGATGGACTGTACCTGCTTGGAAGAGGGGAGAGAAAATCAGTATTTTCAAAAAATGAGGATGTGAGGAATGTGGGTATTAAAGAGATGGTAAAAGCTGGCCTCGGGCTGGAGCTGAATCCCCATTTCCTTGATGGATCAGGTGCTTTACTCTCCAGAGGGGTACCCTGGACTTGTGGGGTCTGATTAACCTGCAGCACCATTTGGGAGCTGAGCTGCCCCATGCTGTGGATCTGCATCCCACCCTCTCCATGGCCAGGCAGCTCCTCTGCCACCTCACCCTGGGAGAGTCCCTTTTCCCACGTAGGTGGGATTAACGTGCTTAAAACCAGCCCAGCCACTGAGGGGCCCATGGATGTACTATTGAGTGTGAAATTATGTGTATGTACCTACAGCTATTTATGTAATGCACAGCAGCAGGGGGCTATTCCTCAAACAACAAGGAAAAGCTTTTCCCAAATGTTATGACTGCTGTGTGCCACCAAGTATCTGACAAAAAAAAAACCCTCAAGCCAACACCAGAAAACAGAGATGATATTGAACAGTATTTTTTGCATAAATTAAATATAAATTGTTCCCTGTCACCTCAATAGGCAGATTCCATTATTGCAGCATCAGTATACAAAGCACTTGTGAGCTGATTTACTCCTGATTCAATTATGGGCAGTGCTCATCTGCCCTCCTGATGGACTAATTTGGTTTTGTCAGTTAATGCTCATAGCAAAGTATATGGATGTAATCATTCCTTGCAATTGCAACCCTTGTGTTTTCATGACACCAAAATAATGAGCAGCAAACATGCGTGTGATTAGACTCGCAGCTACAAACAGGAATTAGTTATTATTCTTTCTTTGGAGGTCTTGGAGGCAATTTCAATGGCCATGCATTAATAGAAAGGAAAAGGGGATGAAAGACATGAAGCAAAGTGTTTGTCTTTGCTCTGACTTTATCCTATTTTATGGTAGGTGGGGATTTTTGAGAATCATGTAAATGGATATTTTTCCTAAATTCTGCTATCAAATAATGAAAGTATTTTACTAGAACACATCCAGGCCACCACCAGTTTAATTGGTAAATCAGCTGAACAACGTTGAGGTTCCTGCCATTGTGCTTTATCCTCCTGGCTAATGCAATGGCTGTAATGATGGCATAAAAACCATGTGAGCCCTTCCAAAATTAACCATTCCTAAAGAGCTGACATATGATACCCTCAAAATATCCATATGTTATCTTGGCTTGGAATGAAATACCATATATGAAATTTAAACGTGGGAACACTACGCTTGAAAAGGAAATATGTTTGATTCCATTAGCTTTGAAATGGGAGTGTAGCGTCATCAAAGCGCTGGTGAAGAGAAAATGGGCTGGGAGAGAGAAATGGGTGGGCTTTATTCTGCAGAAGAGAAGGACCCTGCAGTGTCCCAAGGGTTGTGGCAGATGGGTTGCAGATTAGGAGTATTGAATTTTTCAATATTATCCTACAAGGCTTGATCCAAGAAGCACCTTTGTAAGGGCTCCCAGTTATGCCTTAGGTTTTAACTTTTATATTTTTCAGATTCTGTGCTGCTTAGTGTGTGGCTCTGAGGTTTCTTGTAGCCTGTTCATTTCTGCTCTCTTGTGCTGGGCAGACATAACAAAGCCTCTTCGGGCCTGCTCTCCAAGGACACCCAGACTGTCCTAGGCCCAAAAAGTATAAACCAAAGAGCCTCTAAGGGGGGCAAACTGAGGGCAATTACATCATTAAACTGAAGCTTTAATTGGAGAATTAACCCTGATATGCAAATGAACCAAACCTATAGAAGTGTGAAGAGCTCGTGCCCTGCCGTCCATCTCGGGGTCCATCTGGGCAGCGGCCTCTGGCTCCCCAGGGGTACCTTTGAAGGCCTTTCCAATAAATACCAACCTTTATTCCTTCACTCCTGTCCAGTCTCTGTTCCTAGGAGGCCTCTTCAGGCATCACCAGCACAGCAGCCAGAGCTGGTGGCCTTGGAGCCCAGCTGGGTTAAGGATACACTCACCCACCTGGTCCCTGCTCTGCCAGCTGGGCTGTGCTGCCTCGTGTGGGGAGAGCAAGTTCCAGGGAATTCAATTTATTTCTATTTCCACTATGCTTTTCGTTCCTGCTCGCCCAATCACTTGAGCAATGCAGTTGTGGTTTATTATATTCTGTGTCCATGGTACGCACTGGCACTCAGGAAGGGGCTGGAAGTGCTGCCCTCACTAAAGGGTTAAAAAGGTAAATAAGTTAAATTCCAGGCAATTCAGAGTGTGCCTGTTAAGGTTTGGCAAAACAGAAGGCATCTGATGCTATGAGTTAGAGCAAAATAAAGCTTCATTCTCCCTGCAGCATCTCTCAGCCGGGATAAAAATAGCCCTTGACCCTCATTTGAGCTGCTCAGATTCTCTTACAGAGGTGCTTGCAATGAGCTCAGGTTTGCAGGTACCGAAACAAGGATAAAAACTGCTGCCAGGGGCTGCAGCACTCAACAGCTCATCCTCAGGTTTGCCAGCAGCAGCCCTGAGGATTTGCTGAGTGGTGGTGCCAGGGCTCCCTAGCAGGCTGGAGAGGGGCTTTTTGCCAGGACAGGGAGCGTCAGGACAAGGGGGAACGGCTTCAAACTGCCCGGGGCAGGGCTGGAATGGATAAACTGGAGGAATTCTTCCCTGTGAGCATGCTGAGGCCCAGAGCAGCTGTGGCTGCCCCATCTCTGGCAGTGTCCAAGGCCAGGTTGGACAGGGTTTGGAGCCACCTGGGGTAGTGGAAGGTGTCCCTGCCCATGGCAGGGGGTGGAATGGGATGGGCTTTAGGGTCCCTTTTGACACAAACTATTCTGGGATTCCATGATTCCATAATCAACAGCACTGTGTGCTCAGCTGGGAGAGTGCAGTAAGTTTTGCAGTCTTTAAATAAGGGTTTGATTTTTCCTGACTGGACTGGGAGCCTGGTGGGTCAGAGGCAGGGTGGTGCAAAGGTACCTCCATTCCCGTGAATGCACTGGAAATATTAAGAGTGACTCGGCCATGGCACCACACAGCTCTGAGTACACAAATTCACTCTATTTATTTGTGTTTCCCAGCTTCTGAGAAGTCTGGGAAGACTCCAGTTAGGAGCAGAACAGGTGAAATCAAGATGTCATTTTTATGATTGTGAAGGGTTGGAGCTTCTTCCTCTGTTTTTCACCCGTGGGCAGATAATGATGGCAAAGGACTCTCAAACAGCAGCTCTATCCACGACTGCTAAAATTCTCACTAAATAATGCAGCCCCTCTCCTGGACAGCTCTGCACCAGTCTGTGCGTGGCTGTGGCCGTTCCCACACACTGAATACTTGTGCTTTGCTAGAAAAGCTGGTGCTGATAACATAAATCCTTTGTGCTGTGGTGCTGACCCCCGGTGGCTGCTGCCTGCTGTCTCCTGCTGTGCTGCGGGAAAACTGCTCCTGTCTGGATCCTGACTTCCCATCAAGCACCTGGTTTTAAGTAAAAAGTTTCAGGCAATTAAAAAAAACCAAACCTGTTCCCCAAAATGTATTCTGAGAGAGAGCAAAATATTCTCCAAGAAATATAAAACTTGTTTTCCTTTATACTCCCTTTTTTCCCCCCATTTTTTTCATTTCTTTTAAATTTTTTTTCTTCGGCCTGGGGAGCAGGTTTCCAGTGGCCTATTGCAGACCTGAGAGCAGTTTGTTTTTCACCAGCTTATCTATCAATTTGCTGTGTGTTTAAGATGCCAATAACACATTGAGTTGAAAAGTAATGATCCATCATCACAAATTCCTATGGATTTTTCAGGCTCCTGGGATGGGCAGCCCCAGCTGAATTGGTTGCTTTAAAAAAGGAGAAAGTAGGAAAGATTTATTGTGCTAGGATTTGTGATTCTGCATGTCCTTTCTTTCTTAATTCTGTTTCTTAATTGAAAGCTGAGGTTTTCTTGTTTCCCCCTTCTCAAAATCCAGGGTTTTAGTAAATAATGTATTAAGTGCAGCAAGCACATCAAGTGGTAAATGCCACCTATGCAGATTGATAAGGTGGGATTTGTTTCCTGTAAACAGCAAAATGCTGCTTTTGCAGATAAAAACAAGGCTTTTATCTTCAAGGCAAACTGTAAATGAACTAGAAGGGTAATTTAACATTCACAGTTATTTAAATGGGATTAACTCCTGTGAAGATTTATTACACACATGTAGGAACCCCAGAGAAGGCATTTCAGAAGTGATTTTGGGTTTTTTTCCCATGAAGTTCTGCATTTTAGTTAAAATTTGATATTCCTGAGAATCAGAGATAGATGAAATTAGTGCCAGTGTTTTGTGAGGGTCTTCCTACCATTTACTATTTTCATATTCACCATGTGGGGGGAAAAAATAAAGTCAACCTAATCTCCAGCTTTGATGGCAAAAGGCACACAAGAAAGTTTAAAGTACAAATTAGCTTCTCCAGAATCCAACTGTTCGGATCTAATTACATCTAATGCTAATTATCCTATTGATCTCTGCATTTTACTGTATTCCAGCTATGTCTATTGCCGAGCATTATTCACACATTTAGGCTTATCCACATAAAACCCAAAATCGAGCTGGAGCTGCTGCTTTGCCTTGGGAGTAGAGCAGGGGTTTAGTTGTTTTCTAACATTTCCCCCCCTTCCCTTTCAGCTTTTCTATCCCAGCTGGCCCCAGTTACCTGGGAGTGCTCAGTGCTGTTTGCCTGCACTCCAGGAAAGTTAAATTTTCCCTGCGGAGAGAGGGATTTTGTTATGCTTAACTGTCACTGAGCTGGGTAATGTTCCACTTGAGGTTTGCTGCTTTCATTCCTGTTGATTGAATTAGGGAATCGTGGCTTAGATGCCTCCCCCCCCCGCCTTCCCCTTGGGGAGGGTATTTTGTAATAAATCTAAAATGATTAATGAGAGAGTGGGACTGTGATCGTTCCTTTCAAGAAAGGCTGGGTAGAAATGGTTGGGCTTTGATACCCCGTGATCTGGAGGGGGCTTAGGGGTGTTTTGGCCGGACTGTTTCTCTTTCCTTTCCTTGGGCCATGGCAAGTGTGGGTTTGGCAGCCTCAGCACAGGCTCTGGAGCTGGGGAGGGTTTCCAGGGCCCCGCTCTTCATCCGCAGGATTTGGGCACTTTAACCGCACGAATATCCCGACGCGGCTCGTGCTGCTCTCGCTTTGCTCCAGCACTGGCTGATTTATGGAATCCCTGGGAACAGGCCAGGAGAGGGAGGCAGAGTACGCTGCAAAGCTCAGCTCTCTCCCAGCCCCACTCAAATTTGCCCGAGTTTATGGTGCCAAAGCTTCTGTGATGCACCGAACCCCCAGCTGGGCTCTCGCTGGTGGCAACGCGCTCCCAGTACGAGATGCTGCTGGTTCTCCCTCCCCTGTGGAATGGGGTGAGGCTGTTCTGGGCTCAGGTTACCCCTCCACCCCTCCCTCCATCCCAGCCCTCAGCCGGTTCTTCTCCACCCCTCCCTCCATCCCAGCCCTCAGCCGGTTCTTCGCTGGCAGCTCCCGGTACCCCAAAGCCGCATGGGGCAGATCCTGGGCTGCAATCAAATTCCATGAGATGATAGCTGGTTCAGGCTAGCTAATTGCACAGATTCAGGCTCATTTCAGGGTAATTGGGCTGATTTAATGCGATTTGATGATTACAAGCTGCAGCATTTGGTTTATCAAATAGGCCAGATTAGATGGAAATCAAATTTGTCCTGAGAATTTGAGCCCAAGTAATGATCAGCTGTAGGAGTGATGTACTGGTGATCTCACCTGCAGGGGGGGAAAAAAGAAATAAAAACTTGAAAATCAGAGCTTTTGTCTTTATGGTGTTTTCTGTTGTGAGAATTGTCTTAGTTTTATGAGTTGAAACCTCCCAAAGTGAATAGTGAAATCCAAAGAGAAAAATGAACCTTCTCTCAGCAATAGCTCTGCAATCTGCCACTTTCCTGTTAAAAAAAAAAAAAAAAAAAAAAAAAAAAAAAAAAAAAAAAAATTTTAAAAAAAAAAAAGACATTTTAAGGAAATAGAAAGTATTTTGGGTAACTGTAGCTCTTACAAGAGTCCCATCAAGGGCCTTTCGTGCTTGTGGGGATCAGTCCAAATTCATCAGTCAGTTTCGCTATAGCTGTGCCCTGTGTAAAAGTTTTATTTGATGTCCCAGACAACCTTGAAAATTCTTCTGGGCTGCATCAATTTGATTTAATTCAGCTTCATGTTAGAGTAGATGATCTCAAATCAGCCTGGAGCACCCAAACTGTGTTTACTGCAGGATTTTGGCTGGTGCATGTTTAGGATTGATGCCAGGACAGTGTGACCAAGGCAATGACAAAAGTCTTTGTGCTGTGGGCAAGTGCAAGGAAGATGAAATTCCTGCTCAGTGTTGCTTGCAGCACCCCAAGGGAACATGGAGCCACCCAGGTCAGAAATAATTCGCCCCAAAATAATTCTGTGAATGAAGCTTTGGGCAAGCTGCACATAGAAGTTCTTGCCAGAGGAGAGGTTTTAGCTAAATAAAGTTCTGGTGAGCAATTACTTTCATAATTCGGTGATAAATCAGTTGGGGAATTGCTCTTGGTAACTCTTATATTATTAATTAGCTCAACTACCATGAGGCATTATTAAATATTGCAATGCTCTTGGTGAAGAGTTGGTTGTTTATTCCCATTTTGCACATGGCATACCTGAGGAATGAAGGTTTTTCCTCATTTTTGGTAGATACAGAGACACCGTTTCAGTTTCCAGACACAGGCGAAATGTGACGTGTGTGTGAGAGGAGCCTTTGGTGTCTGCTGGGTCTGGGCCAGTGAGGAGCTGGATTGAACAGCTCCAAAGACAGGACTCTTCCAAGAGGGTCATTGCTTTAATCTACAGACTGGCTTGGGTTGGAAGGGACCTTAAAGCTCATCCCACCCCACCCCCTGCCATGGGCAGGGACACCTTCCACTGTCCCAGGCTGTTCCAAGCCCTGTCCAACCTGGCCTTGGACACTTCCAGGGATGGGGCAGTCACAGCTGCTCTGGGCACCCTGTGCCAGGGCCTGCCCACCCTCACAGGGAAGAATTCCTTCCCAATATCCCATCCATCCCTGCCCTCTGGCAGCAGGAAGCCGTTCCCTGTGTCCTGTCCCTCCAGGCCTTTGTAAATCATCCCTCTCCAGCTCTCAGTGGGATCAGCCTGAGAGCAGAGCTGGGATCAGTTGGTGCTTCTCTGACCTGCTGGGCTTTTTGTTGCCAGCACAGGCACCCCCCTCCAGGCTCACCTCTCTCCACAAACAGCCTGAGAACGAGTTATGACATGTATCATTAGGAAATAAGCTCCATGTGCCATTTTCTGCTTATGTCACCATTTTTTTCCCCCTTTACAAGTCTAAACCTTTAGTAGTCCAAGGCATCCTCTCAATGATGATTTTTTTGTGGCTTAATGGTTTACTCAGACCTGTCCAGTCCTGTCCCCCCGACGTGACAGCCCTGCCCTGGCTCTCGTGCCAAGAACAGCTAATCAGGGTGCAGGCAGCTGAAAGGTCACTGTGATAAGGTGCCACATTGCCGTGGGGAGGGACCACAACACGGTGTGAACCTGCCCTGGTGACAGACTGCAGCGAAAATGTGGAAGGATTGGCATTTACTGGAAATCCCTCTTGTTACAGCCTCAGTCCCTGGAGTCCCTGAGTGCTGGAGGGGTTGTTAGGCTGATGAATGCCTCCTTCCATTTGTTTTCCTACATGGAAAGAGGGGTGTCCACTGTAAGATGCTGCCCTCAGGGTCTATTTCTGTGTGTGCTGTGAAATGTTTTTCAAGGATCACCTGTGGTGCCGTAATTTCCTTCAATAAGCAGAAATAGGTCTGTGATGAGGAAAGGGCTGCCAGGGCTGTTATATTATGGTAGAGAGTAACATGTTTGAAGAAGAGTTTTTGTCTTATTTTCTGAGGCTGTCATGGTTAATAAATGGATGAATAATTAAGTAAACTTATCCATAATTAACTCCACAGCCTGTGGGCATATGAGCAATTGGGACAGACCTTTTGTCGAGGCATATATATTAGCCCTTGGAAGAAATCTCAATTCTTTATGGAAGAACAAGTTTCTCCGAACAAATTCCTTGCTGAGTTTCCAATTAACGTAATAAATAGGTTTTCTTTTGTTTGTATTTATTTTACAAATATCCTGTATTGTTTTACCACTGATGTCTCCCTGCTACAGCTCATCCTGTATGGCATGATTTATGTTTCTCTATCCAGTGCTTGAAGCTTCGCTGGGTTACTGTGTTATTCCATACAGAATGTTATGTAGAGAGTTGCAAAAGTTCTTGATTGAATTCCATATGTAAAACACACCATGATTCAGGGAAAAGTAAGGGCTAAAAAAAAGATATGCTTTTAGGTTTGGATATTTTTCAGCCTGGATTTTTCATTTTTTCAGCTTTGGACCTAAATTTTTTGTGAGGCTTTTATCAGCTTTTGTTTTTGTTTACATAAAACCCCCTTCAATGGATATTGGATGAAGATGAGTGTTATTGCAGGTGTATTTCAAGTCTGAGACAGTTTTTGGGTGAGAATCTGGCCCTTGAATGTTCTGGAAGTATTTTAGCATTTATTTATTTATTTATCTGGATTCCCTTTGCTGCTTGGGCTGCCCGTGAGCAGCGGGGTCGGTGGAGCATCTCCTCTGTTGTTATGGGAACACTAGCAGTGGGGTGCCAGGGAAGGCAGCAGAGATGGTATTTGTTGAATGACGTGTAAAATCAGGTTTTGGTATTCTCCTCAGAGATTTCCGCTCTTGCTTTTGCAACAATGCTCTGAATACAGGATGTTGGGAGATGTAACCTGTGCTGGGAACAAATACACTTTATTTCCATGTGGTATTGCCATCTGCGTGCTGTTATTTGGGATGTGCATCTCCATCCTTTCCCATGCTATTGCAATAATTTGCTCAGAGCTGCTCAAGATGTGAGAAATCCACATCCACAGCTGCCCCAAACCTGCAGTTCATTGAATTATCGGGGGCTTCGGGTCCTGAGGTTCAGTGCAGGGTCAGCAGTGCTCCACCACACCTGTTTCACACTGCTCAGGTGCTTAATACAAACCAGCTTGCATCTTGAGTGGCATCTCCTCTTCGAAGCATGAATAAAACCCATGAGGTGAAATCCTAAGGGGTTTTGGAGTGAGACTGTGCAGACAAGGCGGCTCCAGCCAGCTGCACTTTGAGCCATAAATATTCAGAGGCTGGGGGTAAAACTCCTCACCCGTGGGTGGAGAGACACTCCAAGCACAGCACATCCTGCTTTACCCACCTCTTTCAGCCCAGCAGATGCTGCTCATCCTTTGCCATGGTCACGCCTCCCATCCAAGGCTGGCACTGGAATATGTGGTCATAAAACTTTCTGACCAGACAGCTCTGAGCCTTGTAACTTTTGGAGACTATTTCAGTATAAACCCATTTTCCTCTGTTTTGGGTGGAGGACGTGTGAGCTGGGTAGTTCAAGAGTTTATTTAAAAGACTTTTTCCTACTTTCAGACAAGACAAAGCCTTTGACATTTTGGAGCCCATTCAAGCATCCAGCTCAGAGCTGCAGCAAAATATTTAATTTCATTATTTTCACTCCATCTTTCTCCCTAAAAATGTCTAAAGCACCCATAACATTAGAGCTGCTTGAATGCTCCACAGTAAAACTGCAGGAACTTTGGCACTGCACCTGATTGGAAATTCAAATGGGATTTGCTGGTGGGGATCTAAATCCGTCTGTCAGCGCACGGCACGTGAGGGAGAAGGTGGGGATGATGTTACCAGAGTCAGCATTTGTGTGATCATCTCGTACATGATTTGCAGCATGGAAGGTTCTAAATGCTGCTAAACCTCATGTTTTAAAGAATAGAGCAGGGAAAATTGGAGATGGTATTTTTCTGTTCTGAAAACAGTGAGTTGTATCTATTTCCTGTGTGTTATGTTCACAGGTGCTGAGAATTCTTACGTCTGATGCTTCTGGAAATTTCCTGCTTCAGTTGTAGCACCTGGATCTCCCCAGGTCAGGGAGAGGTGATGCTGAACAAGGGGGTTTATGCTGTAGTGTCCCTTCCCCCCAGACACCCATTTTGCCTTCCAGATTTTTGGGGGATTAACTCACTTGATTATTTCATATGACCACAAGAAAAATCAATAAACAACTGGATGTGTCATTTTTTTCTTTAAATATCAATATTTCATGGTTGCTATTATTTATTTTTTTCATTCTCCTCTTCCCTGCTGTTGCCTAAGCAGGGAAGAAGCTGGTGCTTGTTAATATCAAATTTATATTTCTTTATCAAGTCTGAGAGAGACCCATGAATGAAAGAGAAAATCCAACCCAACATTTTCAGTATTTCTAGTTGTTCCAGAAGGAAAAAAGAAATGGAAATGTTGCGAGGGAGCAAGAAATGCAAATGTGTATTTTACCATCTGATGGACTGGAATTTTGCTGGTTTGGAATTTAAATTTTTTTTTTGTCTGACCCAAATGTTGACTTCTAATTCAGCTTCTTTTTTCTTGGTTCTGTGTGTCACTAATACAAACAAATACTGGGTTTATGAAAGTCATAGCCTTGTAACAGACATTGTTTTTAAAGGGGGTGAGAATAGTCTGGAATAAATCTGTGCTTTATTCTCCAACCAAAGACAAGCGCTCTTCAAAGACCAAGCTCCTGCTCCCCCTGGAGAGACTTTACAAATGTGCTCCTGCCTTGGATTTAGAAGGGAACAAATGAGACACCAGGTAATGAAGATCAGCCACATAGTGTTTTAAATAACTCAGTTTGTCCTTTTTCTTATCAAAGACACAGACGCCCAGTACTCTGCCCAAAAGCTCATCAGAAGAAATCCTCTTTATACCTAGCAAAAATTTCTCCATATGGTAATGTCATCACAAAAGAGCAACTTTCTTCTATTGATTATCCCCTGCAGGTATCCCTGTAATAGAACCATTATATTAAAAATTTAGACTCTTATAATTCCTTGTTGCAAATCTGATTGAGTTTTGTTTCTTTGGGAAGATACAATATTCTCTTCGGGTTTTTTTCTTCCCTCCTCTAAGAGCACTTCATTTTAGGGGCTGTTTAGTCACTGTGAATTGCAGAGGAGCAGGTGTGTAAAGTCTGAGTAACATCTGTGTGACTGAGGCAGAAAAGGTTCTGCCCATTAGGGGTAACAGGCAGCGAAGTGTTGGGTGGGTGTGCTGAAGGGGCAGGCACAGATCTCCCATGCGTGCTGGGCTCACATCCCCCTCCTCCCTCCCACAGCTGGCCTGGGGGTTGCAGTGTGGTGTTGGCTTCTTGAGGGGGAGTGTAAATCACAAACCAACCTGGGAAAAAGACCCCTCCTTATTCCAGAGTCAGCTGTGACCCAGCTCTGATCTGCTGGGTTTGCCAACAGGAGCTGCTTTTTTCCCTGTTGGCACAACACTGACTGTGCAGCTGTGGATGAGCAAGTTTGGACTCTATGTAAGCAGTGTGATGGATAAACCAGGGAAAAAACCCAAACACCATCCTTGTCTGAGGAGCTTTGAGTGTTTCGGCCTTTCTTTCTGATTTGAAAGTCAGAATAAAGTCAGAAATAAGGATTTTTAGCTTGAAATCTTGAGTGTTATCTGCAGGCTGTAGAAATACGTCTGGAGAAAAGGAGACTCGGGCAATCTTCTCGCTCTCGTCAAGTCCCTGCCAGGGACTGGAGCCAGGTGGGATTCAGGCTCTTCTCCCAAGGAACTGGTGACAGGAAACAGCCTCAGGTTGTGCCAGGGAAGGTTCAAGCTGGATACTGGGGAAAATTTGTTCCCTGAGAGGGTGACCAGGCCTTGGAAGAGGCTGCCCAGGGAAGTGGTGGAGGGGCTGGAACGGACAGGGCTTAGGGGGGAACCTGGCAGTGCTGGGTTGGTGGTTGGACTGGATGATCTTGGAGGTCTTTTCCAACCTCAATGATTCTATGTGCAAACATGGCCATCTCAATGCTGGTTTTATTTCCAGGTTTATCTGTACTCCTGCTGCTCCAGCACAAGTATCTGCACTCCTGGAGGGACTTCCATCACTTATCAGGTCCCTCTACAGCCAGGTTAACAAGGTGGCTGCAAAAAACAAAATATTTCAGATGATAAAAAGAGGTTTTCTAATTTTAATCCTTGAAAAAAACCCCTCAATATTTTCTCTATTTGTCAGGTAAATTTATTTCTAAAACCTCAATCCTTTCCCAGTTTGCCAGGTAAATCTTTAGAGCTGAAGCTGACTGGTGCGTGTAGGAGGCATTTTTGTGTCTTACTCGATGCTTTGAGATCAGTGGAAATGAAAAGCTGTATAATTACCCTCTGGCCTTTTATCTTTCTGTGGTATCATCTCTAGAGAACCAACGATGGGGTAGAGAAGCCTCTGCACAGCAGATAATCACAGCCATTAGAGGAAACAACGCCAACTTGAAATCAACTGTGTTTTGCTCAGTGAAACATTGATATTGGAGTCTGTGTTGATCCATTCCTGAAATCAGGCAGCCAAGAAACAGCCACGCTCATGGCAGCACCCACACATGGATCTAATTGTAGAATATTCTAGTAAAATCTTAAAATATTCAGAGGATTGGTGTTATGAGATGGGGGGACGCAAAGGATATGAACATCTGCTCTAAGTGAAAAATACAAGTCAGACTTAATTACAAATTTGCAATCAATGCTGCTGTGTTTTGAAGGTGTTGGTAAATAATTAATGAGTGAGCACAGCACAAGGATGGAAATTTCCTCTAAAGCCTGATTTTAAGTGAGTATTGGTGCTTTTTAGAGGAGGGGGAGGAAAGGAGCAGGTTTATGATACAGCTGGAATGTAAAAGCTGAAATAGTGGTTTTACTCAGGAGTTACATGCACGCGGAGTGTTCCAGCAGCTCCGTCTGTCATTATCCTGATGCAGGCAGCAGCTGAGTGGCCGGGATTGCTGACTGCGTGGGGAATATTCACTTGTCAATAAGATCTTCACTGAATGTCACATCCACTTAATGGCGCTTAAAGGGGAAGGAAATCACTGTCTCACACCCCTGAGAAAGGTCAGAGCATCAATTTATCTCTGTTTGTCTGAAACCAGTCGAAAGTACAATGCAAGTTTGCCACCTAAGGATTGTTTTTGTTCCAGTTCTGAGTTGAACCGGTTTTAAAGCTCGTGTCAGGAAGAAGAACAAGCTGCTGTGGGTGCCAGTGGCTCAGGTAGCCCATGGACCTCCTGGATCTCTGTGAGCATCTCCCCACGGTCTTTCACCTCCTGCTCAAATTGGGCGAGCTGTTCAAGCCTTGTGGAGCTCCGTGCCCAGCCAAAACTCTGACACATGGAGAACACAGCGTCTGCCAAGGGCTTTACAACATCTACAGGCAGCCTTCTCTGGAAAATAGTAATAATAATCATAGGTGAGCTCAGGTATGCCAGGATCCCTCCATCTTTTTGAAACATCATTAGATATGACTCACTGCTTAAAAAAAAATAAATTACAGCACTGACTGACGGGTTTGGGGTGCCTTTTTTGGCTCTTTCTCATAAATGAAGTCATTTTAAGGACCTTCAAACGTCAACACACAACACCAGAGCTGCCTTGGAGCAGCCATAAACGCAGTTTCCTCTGTCTGCAGGGGTGGGGTGCCAGGATCTGCTGTGGCTGAGCCGTGCAGAGCACACACAAGGGCTGTGATACTGGTCCCAGTACTGATGCAATGCAGTGCTGAGTTGTTTTTGCAATCCCCACATTGGCACCGGCGTTTTCGGATTTAGTTCAGATCTCACTGCAATGCCCTCTCTGCTTAGAGAAAGAAAAAGAGTCTTCATAGCTGTTCTTAAGTTTTTATCTCAGTATTTTGAGTCCTGTTGGTGCAGTCCTCATCACTCAGATTAAAACCCACACCACACCAACCTAAGTATGTTTGTCTGGTTTCTAACAAATATGTTGCTATGGGAACTTGATGTTGCTCTGGTTGTTGCACCAGATGCACCAGCTATCTGTCTCCAGGCTGGCTTTTTCTCTGTAAATTAATTGCATTTAAACTAAACATATTAACTTATTTCATGTTAATTAATTTGAATGTTAAGCTGGGTGTTTGCAGTTTCCCTCTCTCTGCTCACCCCTCAACATTAATTAACTGCTCCAGACCCTGCAGTCCCTCACCCACCGCTGTGGTCTTCCCCAGCTCTCTGCAGTTACAGCACTCGCTGCCTGCACGGGAAGTAATCAGTGTCCAAAATAATTGCTTTTCACAAGTCTGCAGTCAGCTTCTTTGTCACATATTTAAGCTGTAATGAAACTGTTTCGGTTGCCAGGAAAAAACATTCAGCTGAAATGTACTGTAATTGCAGGTGGAAAGCAGAGCCGATAATGGAGCGGGTTTTATTTAGCACGTTGTGTTGTCATTTGTTGGAGGCATTTCCTCCAGCAGTGCTCTCCTCTCCTCGTTCCTGCTGAGGGAGGAGGAGGGTTGGGATCCTCCCAGTATCTCTGCTTTGCATTTAGGCAGTGGAAGGTGCAGCAGAACTCACGTGTGATGCAGGGGGCAGGAGGGGCATCCTTGGCCCTGAGGCAGACAAGTGATACAGGATTAATCTGATTGCTCTGTGTTTTGCTTGTGCGTTCAGCCAGCAGTGGAGCTTTGGGAAGATACTTAAATTCGAGTTGGTTACCTAAAAATCTATAAATAAATTATCCATGAGTTGTTTCTAAGTCTAAACTTTCTGGTAGCTCAGCAGCAAACAGAACCCTTGCTTAGGTTTGCAGCACACAGCAGCAGATTTTCTCCTAGAATTCAGAATTCTTGGAGCAGAATCCTTGCTGTGGGAAAGGACAAGAAGGTGAATGTGTGCAACAGACTTAAACATTTCCTACACAGCTCTGTGATCTGTGGTCAGAAGCTGTAGAGAAACTGGCTAATAAATTAGTAGCCCACAGGGAAATCTTATTTACAAGGAAGGCAACAGAAACATTAATGTATCTTTATTAGCCTTATTTAGGCCATCTGCTGTGTACATGGTGGGAGCTGCACAGTCCCTGCAGTCAAACAGCAGCGGGGACGTGCTGAGTTCCAAACTCTTCTCATTTAAATGCTTCCTTAGACCTCTTCAGCTCCCAGAACTTTTTGCTGCAGTGAAAAGTCAGCTGATCATCAACGAGGCAGGAAGTGTGGAATTTTCTGTGTCTCCATTCAGATGCATTTTCCTTCTTATTGCTTGTCTTTGGCTTGGATTTTGATTGGTTTTTGGGGTCAAGTTGCCACTGAAATCAGTATAACCCAAAATTTAATAGCAAATCCTGTGCTTTGCAGGTCATTCATTGGGAAGACGGTTTTGGATCAGCTATAGTTACTTGCTTTTTAATGCACACACGGATTTTTCTGCATATGTTTAGATAATTGGAGTGTAGCCCAAGGAAAAGGAATTAAAAAGTTGATTACCATAATTCTGCATTTTATTTGCTATCAGCCTTTTCCTATTCCATATGTGTTTCACTTTGCAGATTGTTTTGCTTGGATCGGGCCAGCTCAACCCTTGCAATTTCTCACTGAATACAGTGAGCCCCCTATACCTGCTGCTCTCAGTGGCCAGAGTTTTCTTGCCAAAGCTCTCTTCGCACCTTTGAAGCTATATTTATTTACTTTTTTAAAGGAATCAAAGTCCATGCACCATGGTAATTCCTTGCTCTCCTGTTGAGCCTGAATTTTTAACTGAAACGTAAGCCTAAGCAAGCAGCCTGTTAATTCCCAACTAACCTTCTCACTGGCTGATTACAGCTGGGAAACAACAGCTTTCCCATCTTGTTGAAATAAATAAATTGGGAGGAATGTGTGGAGGAATCTTAGAGGCTTTATTAATGCAAAACACAGAGAGGCTCCTGCTTAGATTGTACTTCTTTGATTACTCAACTGAGTTATTAGATACATGAAGAACAGCCATTTAAATGTAAATCCATTCTCCTTCTGTAATAGATAAATGGGCTTTGCCTTGAATTTGTAAGCAGAATATATCACTTTGATATAGTAACTGGAGCTGAATAAAGCCAGTCAGTAGACCAAGGGAAGGATGCAGACTCCTTTAAAGTGAATGTTGAAATAAATAAATTGGGAGGAATGTGTGGAGGAATCTTAGAGGCTTTATTAATGCAAAACACAGAGAGGCTCCTGCTTAGATTGTACTTCTTTGATTACTCAACTGAGTTATTAGATACATGAAGAACAGCCATTTAAATGTAAATCCATTCTCCTTCTGTAATAGATAAATGGGCTTTGCCTTGAATTTGTAAGCAGAATATATCACTTTGATATAGTAACTGGAGCTGAATAAAGCCAGTCAGTAGACCAAGGGAAGGATGCAGACTCCTTTAAAGTGAATGGAAAAGAGGAGACCATCAGTTAATTAACTTCAATTTCTATATTAATGAACTTTCTCTGGTGCTTGTTTAAGCATCCAGATGCTTGCAAATGTTTTTTTCCCCAACAACAGGCATTTGTTGGCATAATAATTACAAATAATTACAAATGAGTGTACCTGTCTTTTATATCCCAGGTATAATTTTTTCATGTGCTCTGTGGCAGTCACAGTGTGGGTGGCCCAGAGCTGCACTGTGCTGGGTGAGATGCACGTGGGCTCTCAGGCCCAGGGCACCATCAGCTCAAAATCTGAAAGAGGGGGGAAAATGGATTCACAGTGTCTTGCATGTTCTTCATGAGCCCTGTAGACAGCAGGAGGTCGGAGCTGGATGTTCACCAGAGGTGGCAAAGCTCATCTTCCCAGGCTACTCCTGAACACAGGGCACTTGGGCTCCATTTCTGCTCCAAATTCTCTCTGGATGACCCTGTTGGTTGTTACCAAGAACAGAGGAGCTGAGAGAACCAGCCTCAAGCTGTCCAAGGTGTGAGAAGGTAACTTTTCCTGCAGGATGTTATCCTTCAGCCCTCAGATGTTCTTCAGGACTCACCAATGCCACGGCAATCCCCTCTGCTATTTGTTACAGAAAACTCAGGAAGGAACTTTGATTTCAATAGGACAGCACAGCAATTTTTCAAATGGCACTTGGCTCCCAGGGAGGGGCTGGACGGGCCCCTGGGTGATGGCGCCAGGCCAGAGGAACTCAATGAACAACAGTCCTTGGTCGGATCCCTCGCCCCGGGTGGGATTTCGGAGGCGGCCGTGCTGGCTGAGCTCGTCTGCAGGAGCAGAGCTAAGCAGATTTGCAGTGCCTTGGAAAATCTGCCCCAGCAGCAATGCTGGAATAAGCACATCTGAAGTTAAATAAGCAGCACAGTCGGATTTCTGTCTGAACGCAGGAAAAAGAGAAATTGTCCCACGGGCACAGACCTGGGCTGAGACGTCAGAGAGCTGCCTGCAGGGACAGGCTCCCACCCAAACCAGAGGCAGATGTTTTCCTCTTGCTGACTTTCCATCACTCAGAACCCTCTGTGTGCTGGTGAGCCAATTGCTGCTTCTCTCACACATCCAAATTTCAATTTGCAGTTCTGTTCCTGCACCCTTGGCTTTTGCTTCCTTAATATAGAAATACTCTGAAAGAGGAAACATCTCTATTTTAGCAAAATGGGGCTGTGTTCTCAAAACAACTAGAAAAGTACAGTCAAGGACCAGGAAAACAAACGGCAGAGTTTCACCTTGGTCATCTGTAGGAAGTTTTCTATTTTCTACATCCTGGACTCCTGGTGTTGTAGTTGCAAGCATAGCCATCCCTGTTATCCACCTACTATTGGGTGCTATTAATGGGATGCTTAATTCTTCCTAACATCACAGCAATCTGTGAAATGGAACAAATTTAAATTCTAATAGTTAATAGCTGAATAAATACATCTGCCAGCCATAGAGCATCTCAACTACTGCTCACTGTAACTGTAATGGAACTGTAATTAAAGCCAGTTAAAGCAATCAGACATCTGGATGGTGAGAGATTAGGTCCATCCTGCTGCTTTCATTACCTCTGTGAGAGTTTGAGGGCTAATGGAACAGTCCTCTCATCATGGGAGTGTATTTTCAGTCATCATGGTGACCAGATTTGCAGTGATGGCTGCATTAAAAACACACTGGAAAAAAAAATTAAGATGTTAGAGATTAATCTATTGCTGTTGGTTCAGGTGGAGGGAATAGTTTCTGGCTGCACTCTGTGTGAGGAGTCCTATATGGACATGAATTAAAAGTTTCAGAATCATAGAATGGTTTGGGTTGGAAGGGAACATAAATTCCCTGTTGTCCCACCCCCTACCACGGGCAGGAGCACCCTCCACCAGACCAGGTGCTCCAAGCCCCATCCAACCTGGCCTTGCAATGGACCTTCTTGCCATAATACTTTAAATTACTTGTTACAGTTGTTTTTGCAGGCTGGGAGCTAAAGGAGCAGAGCCCTGCTCAGAAATAAATGATAAAGGAGGGTGCCAGTCATACATCCCAGAAATATCCTTGCAAAACCTTGCAGCTGTTTTTGGAAACTGCCCGGTGCTACTTTTATTACTTATAAATGCCAAGGAAGAAATTAAATTGCTTTTTGTACTCTATCCCTCCAACCTGGGGAAGTTTCTGTTGAAGTCTCTTGAGGAGAGAGCTTTACTTAATCCCCTTAAAATTGGTGTGAGCACTCCAGGTTGTTTTGCTGTCCAAGCCTTGTTTGTCCTTGGGTCTTCCCTTGCTGTTCTGAGGGTGGGGAAGATGGGTGACTGGTTTGGGGGCAGTTTATTTATTGTATTATTCTGAATCACTGTGGTGTTGGTTGCGAGCTGACTCTGATTGGGGTTTGCAAAAATGAGTTTTTAAAGTCATTTTTGAGTTGTAGTACTGAAGACTTTGCTCTGTGAGTTACCTGCTCTTGAACATCTTTCCTTACACTTCTGATGTCTTATTTGCTAGAAGGAGTAATTAAAAATTACGAGTCTGGAGATATGGCAGAGACAGTGGGATGGAGGAAGCGATTTGCTTTGCTGAGGCTGTGTTGCGAACAAAACCTTCGACGCTTTGGGCAGAACTCTGTGTGGCAGAAAGAAAATAGGACAGTTTGACTTGATGAGGATTTATGTCTGTTGGGTTTCTCTGACTTTAAATACTCTCTACCACAGAATGTGAGTTATTAAACCTCGATGACTGATGTATCTACACAGACCAAGGAGTGACCCTGAACCTTCGCTAAGCTTTGAAAACCCAAAGTTCATTTATTTAGATTTTCTTTCTCTGTCTCTAAAACTAGAATGGAGAAAAGGAATTGAGGGCTCACCTGAGAAGGTCAGAGAAGAGCAGGAGCCCTCAGAGGTGATAAAGTTGTTGTGAACATAACGTTTCTACAAGTAAGACTTAACTCTTAGGCTACATTTTCTTGAAATCTGCTGGAATTAGCGACTGGGCTTTGTACTTTCATCTGCCCTTGTCTTGGATATTTATCTGATCCCTCCACACCCTGAGTTTTGGCAATCACTATTCAATACTTCATCTTAAATTGATGCTGTGTACACTAAATACTCTCTGAATATGAACTGTAGCTGTAGGAAATCCTTTGGATACCCAAGGCACAGCATTAGTGAGCTGTGCTTTACCTGCATCAGGGCTGGTTTTTCCAATGCTGAGAGCCTGGGGGAGAGGAGACTTTCAATAGGGCTGGACTTGCTTCCTCAGATTTTGTAAACTCCCAAATTTTCCCAAGGCTCTGGATTTTAAAGACAGGAGAGAGAATAGAAGAATAGACCCTCTACAGCCACGTGTTTTAGTCTTGAGCCAGTATAAAAACTGACTTTATCTGGGATGCCACGTGCCGGGTTAGCAGTGTGCCAGGACTTGAAGCAGTACTTTAATATTATTTCAATAAATAATTAATATATTTTAATATTAGTTATTTCCTCCCTGATATCTCAGAATGCAGATCAACACAGACAGACCTCCAAACACACGCACAACTTTTTCATTTTGCACTTTTGCAGCATTCAATTAGACACAAAGTAATGAAAGAAAGGAGTTAATTTCTCCCTTGTTTCCAATGAATTTTGCATAGGAAGCAGCCATGTGCACTGGCATTGCTCCACGCTGAAGAGCAGAACTCTGCTGGGTCAACGACTCCAGTTAAGTAGCCCTAAGACACCCTCTGAAGCTAATAATAGCCTCTAAATAACAGCAGTCTTACAGACTACTTTGGGATCAGCCTGCCAGGTCAAAAGCTATTTATTGTCAGAAAGTGTGGCATTGCAGGGTGCTTCCAGATCTGCCACCTCTCCGAACCGTTTCCAGACACAGCGAAGCATGAGCTTGCTCAAACTGATATTAACTCTTAATTTTTAATGGACTAATTAAACTGACCACCACAAGTCTCAGAGGTCAAGGATAGTTTTGGTTTGTATCAGTTTCTTTCTGATTTTTCAGTAGGACTCTGACAAAATGCTGAGAAAATTGTGTCTGTCAGGATTGTTCTATTCCCTTTAGTGTCTTGTGTATTTAAACTTCTGCTCAATACTATAAATACCATCTCGTTTCCCAGAATTTTCCAAGGGATAGAAAGCTTATTTGAGTTTTTAAACCGCTGTAGTAATAGGCAAACATATCATTAAGATCCTAATCAAATACACACAATTATTTTATTGTGCAAGCTTGGAGTTTTAATAGAATTAAGAATACAATTGAATTCAAGTCCAAGGTAACATAATCCCCCTCTGTGGTTCTGCTGATTGGAATTTGAAATTCCACTCAAGAATAATGAAAATAAGTCTCTTTTGTAAAGCACCACAGTGCCAAAATGTGTCATCTGTAATGACATGCTCATCTGATTTTGTTGTATAATTTGTACCTTTGATTTATTGGGCAGTGAGACTCTTAATATGTACTTCATGTGTCTCCAAAGGTTTTATTTGGCCGCCAGCCTGAAAAATATCAATATTTTAAGGATTAAGCAACCAAACAAAAAATCAAATAGTCCAACAGAGAGACTAAATCGATACAAAAGAAATGTTTGGGTTGCGTGGAGTCATTGGACAAGGCAGCGGGATAAAGCTGTGGAGAAATCGATGTGCCAAAGGACAGACAGTCAGAAACACCTTCTCCAGCTCAGCCAGGTGCTGCAAGGCTTGAAAAAACAACAGGGAGGTCTGTGGTGGTGAGATCAGTGCTGGGGATGGGGTGATTCTCCAGCCCACTGCAGCAAACCCCTTTCTCCTGGTGTTTTACCCCAGGAACTGTCTCAGCCAAGCGTGGCTCAGTGGTGTGAGCCTGCTTCCACACCGGGTGAGTGATGGCTGTAATTGTGTAGATACAGAAAAATTCTGAAGTGTCTTAAGAAGGAGGAGGGTTGAAAGGTCGTGGAAAACACAACCCATGTAATTTATCCACAGGATGGGCCGGAAATGGGTTTTGAGTACAAATCTGTAATTAACAGCCCTATAATTGACTCCTGGGCCCATCATCTGTACAATTAACTCCTTTCTGTTCATGTGGGACAAGCATTCCTTTGAACCAGACGGAGTTTGTAATTTCAGATCTATAGTTTTTAACTGAAAATCCATGTGGCTGAAGAAGATTAAAGTCTCCTCAAGGAGGACACTGCCAGCACACACAGTATTTCTGTCTGATTTAAGGGTTTTGAGGATCTTATAGCCTGAAGGTGGCATGTTCCCTGTCAGGCACGAGGCAAATCAAAAGTTGAAGCTTTTTTAAAATGTGTGAGTGGATCTGTTGTGGATTTTTGTAATTAGCCAATAATCTCTGTGACCGTGAGGCTTTCAGAGATCTTCTGCTGTCACTGGACTGCTGCAAACGTGAGGGTTGATTTTTCCATGGACTCATAGTGCTGATTCCGTGCGGGAAACCCCTGGAACCTGTAAATCAGGCAAAGAGAAATGCATAATTATTTCCTATGACATATTCTCATGCGTTTCACAGAGAGACTGTTACAGATGCAGCTCTGGCTGCTTTATTTTTACATTTTTAACTCCTTTGCCTTTCAAAGACCTGTCTTGCCATGAAAATTTATGGTGGGTGCAAAATTTCTCATCTCCCAAACAAACCAAGTAGCTGGAAAGGAGCAGCCAATTAAGATGCACGATGCTTTGCCCTAAGTGACAGCCCATAAATCACAGCCCGTGGAATATTACATTTTAATGCACTGCCGAAGGCTCGTGCTCGGTGTATCCACAGCCCCCGGCATTGCTCAGGGATGAAGTCACTCCTTGAGGGAAGTGAGGGAGGTCACACTGATGCTATAAAAAGGTGTCAGGCCTTTGGTATGTTGTTTGTAAAAGTAAAAGAAACAAGATTCTGGGCGTTTGCATGCTCTCACTGTTAGAGGAGGTGTTTGGGAACCCAAAGAGGGTTCCTTTCTTACTGCTATTTAATAAATGTGATTTATTAGGAGACTGAAGAATGCTGTTAGCAGAAAGGATTGTGAGAAAAATTAACAGAAAGCATGACTTGAAGGGGTGAAGCTTAGAGCAAACTCACTAGATTTGGCAAGGAACACATTAGTTAAACAATGTGCTTGGGCACTAAAAAATCCCAACAGTCAAGAAACAGGGTCAAGGAAAACACCCTTCTGAGTGGAAATGGGTGTTAGAGATACACACTGAGCCAGATCTACAATTTTCACAAAAATAACACAAGAATGTGCAGAGTAGCAGCACAAAATTTCCCTAAACTTTGTTTTGTTCCTCTTTACTTTGATTTTTACTGTATGCTGCCTACCCCGCCATGAGATCAGAACACAGGGAAAGGGGCTCTCTGGAGCAGTCCACGCTGATTCCTCTGAATTTTGAGGTGATTCACAGAGGAATGCCACTGCTCCTCTTTTGGGGGTGATCCCCAGCTGAATCCATCCTGAATGTGGGGGATCCTCCCCACAGGAGCTGCAATTCTGGTGGGGGGCACCTGCCCTGCATCCCTCAGCTTCTATGAAGCTCGTTCTTTCTTAGAGAAGATGCTCATCTCTGTCAATTCCGGCTCTTCCCCGTTCCCTCTGAGCTCCGGCGTTATCTCTGTGCCTGAAGTACCCTCCAGGATGTGGCGGCTTTGTTTCTTTTATTTCGGAGGGGTCAAGTGCTTGCAAGGCAAGAAATCGAAGAGACGGGGAAAAAACCCCACCCAACCCCCAGAGGCCAACAATGCAGAAAGAAAGAAAGAAGTGACATTGCTGCGAGTGCCAGCACTTCTTTCCCTGCAGTAAATGAATTCTTTGTGAGTGGCAGGGCGACGGAGAAGACTGTTCCTGATCTATCACTCCAAAGGGCAGCGCATCCTCTGCAGAAAGGGGACCCGGCAGGCTCCGACCTCCGGAGCGGCTTCAATCCACCGCCGGCTCAGCCGTGAATATCTCCGCAGGCACCGGCTGCTGCTCAAGTAATTTAAAGGAGAAACACGTAGCTTCGAGCTCCTCTCCTTTGTGGTGGGGACAGCTGATTGTACTTAAACGTGCGATGATTCAGTCCCATCGACTCCAGAGTGATGGTGAAGATTAGGGAACGGATCCCCAGGCACCGGTGATGGGGTTAGTGGATCGGGAGAGCAGCGGTGTGGGCAGTGTGCGTGTTGCTAATTTAACATTCCCTCCGGATATATCACTGACCTCCAAATGCTACACACAGGCTGAAATACCTGGTAATGAATCAGGTTTGTAGGCTGATCTCAACACCTGTGCTGTCCTGAGTCCCAAATTTGGCTGGAGCCAGTCCAATAAACACCTCCCCAGCTGAATTAACAGGAGGAGCCTTGCCCTCGTGTTTGGAAAACAGCAGCTGAGTCTGCCCTGCTACTGCTGAAGCTTTGGTGATCTCCAGTCTGAACGGGTGCTCTCCACTTCTTTCCAGATGCAAAATTATGTTCTGCCTTCCAGCTTTCCCCCCAGAACTGGTGCTCAGCTCCACCTGTGCTTATTTATTCGTTTTTGTCGAAATTTAATGATCAAAGCATGAAGTTTTAAGACAGTACCTCTCCCCGCTTAAAGATCCTTTCATGAATAATTCCTGTGTGCCTGTTTCCTCACTCGGTGTTACACACAGCAGCCTTGGCAGATGAAGAGGTCAGTCCTTGGCCTACGCAAATGTTAATTCAGAGCTGAATTTCTTTTTTTTCCCCCTTCCAGGTTGGCAGCCCTTTGTTTAAATGAAAATACCTCCTATTCTCTTTAATTTCTTGTGCACAAAAACGCACTAATGATAAGGCAATCTAGGCGACTTGAGCTTGTTTGACCTGGAAAGGTGTAGGAGTTAGTGTGGGTTGTGTTGCCTGAATTATAACATAATATCCTGCACCTTGCAGCCTGCTGTGTATCCTGGAGATACTCGAGATAGTAATCTCTGCGTTTGCACCAGTTTAACCAGAGGAAAATATTTCACCTATTTTGTTTTCCCATCTCAATACCACACGGAAGTCCCATAACTAATTAAGCCACATGAAAATTTATGTAAGCAACTGAGGGAAAATACCAGAAATTGGTGATACTCAGTATAAAAGGAACCCAAATTTGGATTAAGCCCATTGTAGTTCTTTTTATGAATTCATAACTCCTCCTGCCTTTCTTTTTTTCATTTGAGACAACTTCAGAAGATAAAGTTGGAAGAACAATGAAGCCACATTCTCAGATTTCCAGCCAAAAGGGTGCCCTTCTCCTTTTTCATCTCATGTTTATTATTTTCCCCCATCTAATAAAAAAACATCAGATACTTCTGTTAGAGTAAAAGCAATGTGTAGGAGGAACCAAAGCAAAACAGGCTGGAGGCTTCCTCAAGAAAAGCAAAATCTTATTGTTTGCTCCTTATCAACAGAAAGGAACAGCCACATTAAATGGAGCTGGATAACAGAGTAATTAATTCCTCTGTCTGAAACTTTGTGTCAGCTCTACGTGTGATTAGGGAAGGGCTGGGATAAAAGGCTCTGGGAGCTGCTGCTCTGTTTTATTTCTCGAGGTTATTGTGACAACATTCTCCTCCAGCCTACGCTTGGGGCTGTGCAAAGCTCTTCCAAACCTTGCTGTCCGTCAGTGGGAGTCAGACATGGGGGCTGGCACATCTGTGCTTTGTGTGAAGCCAAAAAAGGCCCTCACCCATCAGGCAGATGTCAAACCCAAAGCTGTGCAGACAGGATGGTGCTTTTCCTCGTGGTTTCCCCTTCCAAGCGGAGCGGGATTACCTTGGCCCGGAATCTGAGCAGGGAAGGAGTGCTTCTTGGAGTTTTCCCTTGCTGAAAAACAGCCAGAATGAAAGTTTGCCAAGAGTCAGGGAGATTTCAGTGCCGGAGCAGAGCAGAGGGTTGTCCTGTTTGGTATCCCAGATCCATGGATGGCCAAACCCCCGGGCAGTGAGGGGAGCTGCAGTGTGGTTGATCCTGCGGGGTGTAGAGAAGGTGGATCATTGTTTCATGAAAAGCCTCATTTGAATGGCCTCCTCTTTTTCTTAGGATAATTTAGACTCTGGGAATAACTGGCATAAGGAGCATCTGCACTGCTGTTTCGTGTTCTTACCTTTTGTTTCCCAGTGCTGGGGACCTTAAAGATGCACAGAACAGGGAATCCTCCCCTGGAGTTCATGTGCTAAGCAAGGAGTGTTTGTTTTTACTGCAATCATTATTGTTGTTACAAACGCCCCTGTTCCCACCCGCCCGCACCTTTCTCCCAAAGATAAAGACCTGCTTGGTGGTTGCCGGGCCATTCCCCAGCCACGCTGCTGTGCCCCGATTGCACTGCCCGTTTCGTGCTAAGCACACACAGACTTTGCAAAATGGGGTTCACTAATCTTTGTTTTTCCTAGAGTTCCTCAAACCCTTTTAAGACCCATTCGAGGTCAGTGAGGGCTGTGAACTCTTCAAATTATATTCTGAATGGCTTCACATTTGCCCTTTGTATTCATTTGCACCAATCAGTCTCTTCCCTGTTATCGCCGGGTGAGTCACTCACCGCTTCCCCACTCCACTTGTGGAGTTTGCATAGTGTGGTCGATTATGACCCAGTTTGGGTAATTTGTCCTCATAATGATTCATTTATCACTATCCAGAACCCACTTCAGCAAAACACTTAAATGTGCTTTCAAATGCTGTACTTACAAAGAATTAAAATCAGCACTTGCTTGAATGGTCTGGAGGTGGAGAAATTGTGTGTAATCACGCTTCTCCCTCACTGATAGTACTGACAAATGATCCACCTTACAGCATTTTGCAAAAAGTAACAATTGGAGATAAATAATTTTGATAAGCAGAATCAAATAACAGCAGAGTGTCATTCCTGATTAGATTTGACATTGTGCTGACATCCATCTTCCCCAAACAGCTGCGTTGATGCAAGGCTTTCCTGCTGGAATCTGCCTCTAAATTATGAAACTGTCCAAAATGTACAAAAAGATTTATTTTTATTCCGAGATCATTGATTTTCTAGAGAACAGCAGAGGAAACCGTGGTATTTGGTGGATACCTTCGAAGCACATTTATGTAATTGATTCTTTTGCAACCAAATGCAGAAGAAATATTAGAGTTGCTTCAATCTGAATGCTGCTCCACATGGCCAATAGTTCTGCAGCCAGTACAGTCAGTTTTATATATATATATAAAACTAAACACACACACATATATTAAAAAAATATATATATAACCTTTACCAGCTGAGTTGTGACAGTGAAAACTACCTGGATCCAAGCAAAGTTCTAACTGAAACTCTCTTCTTACATTTTTATTTAAACCACATTGAAAGTTAAATCTTGACTAAATAGGCTGGGGAAAGTTTTAATGTGTGAACATGTTGACTCTGAATACCACTAAATACTTTGTTTAATTTGCATTTGTTAGAAAATTTTCCCATTAAAACTGCAGCAGAGCGTGAGCTGTGGTACTGTGAATGGTTTCAGGACAGGACTTTTACACCTTATTAGCACTGCAGTAAGGGAAAAATACTTTAAAAAGCATTAAGGGGGGGAAAATGTCATTAAAAACATATTTGTCAGCTTCCAGAGATGCTAATGAATAGGAACATAATGGCATTAACAGCTGGAGATCATCTTCTTTTCCAGGGAAAACTTTAACCTCACACACTTCTTTCATCTTGGTATGGAAATATGCACTAATGAAAGCTCTTCCCAGGATGGGAACTATTGGGGGGTTTAAGATGTGGCAAAAGAAAAAGCCTTATGTATTCTCCCTTATACTTATTTATATTTAAATTATAATTATTTATTTTTAACATATAAATAAAAGTCATTACAAGGAGTAACAAGAGGAGGCTGTGAAAGAAGCCACAACATTGAAGTCTTACACCTAAATGTTAATTGGTGGTGGTGGTGGCAGTGCTGTTCTTGTCACACAAGGAGGAAAACCCATGAGAAGATGTCTGATATTCTCACTGCAAACATTTCTGAGGCTGAGGAGCAATCCTGAGGGGAGGGAGGCTGTTTTTGCTTTTCATTAGCCTAATCTCGTCAGAGTTCAATAGCAAAAACATGATAAACCTCATGTTCTTTTCATTAAAGAAACCTGTATCTCCTCTAGTTCCGTGCGTGCTATCTGCTGGCATTATTAAGGAGTTTATCATTCTGACTTCTCATGCAAATTACAAAGGGATTGGAAGGATTTGCTCCGCAGCTGAGGAATGTGCCCGGTGGATCCAGTGGACCTGAGCACCGTAATTGGCACCTAAATATGCTTTAGGCAGATGGTGGTGTAGATTGTGCCAGCAAATTACTTCTTGACCATGGCTGCTTCTCTGCTGTGTGTTATTTTGTAGATTTAAATCTAGCCTTTATTCTTGTCAAAATACCAGTGGGAGTATTTTGAAGTGTAATCTTAAGCTGTTTACTTCTAAAGGTATTAATACAGAGAAATGAATCAAAATCACAGCAAAATTCTATAAGGTGTCTTTGTTTCCAAATAAAAGTAACATCTGTGTGTCACTGAGAACTGCATCTGGGACAGGTTTCCCATTTGTCTCGGAGGAAGGGTAAGAGTTGAGTGCCAAGAATTGGTGCAAACACAACCCGAAAGTGAGCTGACCTTTTAAATGAGGGAACTTTCCAGTGCACTGAGAGACCCTGCGAATGAGCTTCTCCTGCCTTTTTCTCATGCTGACTTCATCACCTCTGATGATAACTCAGTGACCAGCAGCAAAAGGGCCCTTTTAATGAGAAACATGAAGAATACGTGTAGTCTGACTCGACTGTGAAAATGTGATGTTTAAAACACTACAGAGAGATCCCTGGGTGTGTTTGTGCTTTCTGTGTGAGCACAGTGTCACCAGCTCCACACATTCCAGCTCTGGGATGGTTCAAACAGCATTTGTCTCCCACCTCCCTGGGAAGTGTCTTAAAATCATCTTTGAAATGTGGTAAAAGTACACACTTTGATTCTCACCATGGTGTTTTCAGTCTGAGCTCAGCTGCATTTAAGCTGCAGCTTTCCAAAACCAAATCAGAGCTGTTCAGGCTGTTGGACTATGAGAAAATAAAGAGCTACTTAGGGGTGAAATAAAGTCACCGGCTGCTTTCTGCTACAATCAGAATAGAAATATTGCAAATGGTGTTTAGAAGGGAGCAGGAGGAGCCTCCTGGTCACCTGCTCTGGTCTCGCTGTTGTTTGAGCTGTTGTGCCACCACTAAATCAGGAGCAGTGGCAATGAAATGAGGCAATGGAGCCCCACAAATATGAAGCACTTTGCCGGGAAAAATCAAAATGCTGTAATACGTGAATCAGTGCTTGCCCTCTGAGTGTCTCTCTGTGTTGTTTTTTCTCTGTTTTATGAGCTGCTTTTTAGTTGCCTTCTTGGCTGAACCAATCCTCCAGCAGAGCTGCAAGACCTGCTCCAGCTGAGGCAGTTGTAGAGACCTGCCACAAGCTCTCCAAAGCCTAATTACGAGCCATCTGCAGGTCCAGCACCTCTGGGATATCCAGAGAAACCTCCCCAAAACGCAGTAATTTATAGTCTTTGCTTTTCACTGGCTACCTTTGATTTCCCCTTTTATCAGACTGAATGAAACACGTTTTAACCCCAGCTATCAATAAGTGTCTGAAGGTGTTCCTAGCTCGGGGTTTAGCGGGGAGGAATTCGGAGTTAATGGCCCTGTATGCGATGCTGTTGCTAAGAAACCCTGGCTTGGCTCTGTAATGTCCTTTTGCAGTTTGGCGAGTTCCTCCCTGATGGAAACGCTCGTGTTTCAGCCTCTTGGCTTGTCCAGAGCAGGGTGTGCTCTGCTCTCAGCTTGCCTGGCTCAGCTCTCAGCAAAATGCAGTGGGAATCCAATTTCCCCTGTTTCTACCCACTTCAGCCCTCGCTTTCTGAAGTCATGAACCTCCTCCTGTCCTTGGCAGGTGCCTGCAGTCCATTACATATTTGCTGTCTGGGACTGGCCGTGCTGCAGCATATTCCTGGTCCTAAATGTCTCGTATCCAGGAGATAGCATCACCTGGCTAGAGACACAGAGACAATTTAAAAGCATAACCCATCTGTTTTACACTGGTAATATGCAGTTTTCTCGTTGCCATGGCAAACCTGGAAACAAGAGCAGAGAGCGATGTTCAGGTGAGGGAACTCTGCCTCAGCGGGGAGGTGGGGAACAGGTTTGGGGTCGTTTTCTTTTTAATGGGGCGCAGAAATCCATAGGGATGAAACCAAATGCCTCTGCTGTGGGAGTTTCCTTCCGCCACCACCCTCTCTTGGTCTGACATTTGTATGGGAGAGCCAGGGAGCCCTGCACTGAGTCCTTGTGGGCTTGATGAGACTTGGTTTGCAGGGATGGTGTTTGTCCCAGCACCTGCTCTGGGTTTGACACCAGGCAAGCAACGTAGTTCCTCTTCCTTATTTCTGATGTGTGGGTGGAAGGAAAATGCTGGGAGCTGGAGATGAAGACCGGGTTTCTAAAGACCAGGGCTCCTCTTATGCTCAGGTTTCTCAGAGCTTTTCCCTTCCCCAAGCTGGCAGAGCAGTCCCTCAGGTATCTGGAGCCCAGCATTCCACTCACATGTTGCTGATGCAGCCCATGACAGGTTGGCCTTCTGAAATCATTGTGAGACACTGAGAAAAAGCAATTCAGAGGAAAGACATGTCATTCTGATGTGTCGGCACTGACTAGGATGAAGTCCACCAAAGTCCTTGAAGCTCCACTGGAGAGAGCAAAGGTGGCTGTTCCGGGGGTTGCTTCTTCTTTACACAACACAGTATCTTGCATTGGTATTGAAATTGAGCAGACTTGATGCTGATCTCACCCTGACTTCATAAGAAATAGAGTAAATAAATCTCTTGCACTGTGTGTTCTGTGGTCACACTCAATATGACACCAAAATTAGTTGATGGAGCTGTATTATCACTTTCCTCTTTTCTGTCTTTTGGCCATAATTAGCAGGAACACTTTCTGTCAATCAAGTGTCAAAATTAAATGCTTTCCCTTCATCCATCAGAATTCTGTGCCAACGAGAATGGTTGTTTCCTTGGGCAGCTGCTGGGGGGCAGAGCAATGGGCTGGGTTATTAACAGAATTAACTTTAAATGCTAATGTTGGTGTTTACACAGGTTCAGGAGCCTCAGGAAGATGAAAGGCTCCCAGAAACGGTGTCATTCTCGCTGCCACCAAGGGAAAGGCAGCTGGAGCTGCTCAGGACTGAGCAGTGAGGCTGGAGGATGTGTCGCTCAGCCCCAGGGGTTTGTCAGGCTGTGAGGGCAGGGTGAGGGTGGCAGCAGGTCAGGGCGATTCCACGTGACTCATTTTGGGTCATGTCCCACCCACCAAGGGCTGGACCCCCGGGGTTGGATGGCTGCCTTGACCTGCCCTTTCAGGAGTATTTAAGCCCCATCCTGTAAAGCAAGTTAGACACTGAAATGTCTCAGTTACATCAGGAGCCGAAGAACTGAGGGCAGGTTTGAAAACAAAACGAGCCCCTGAGTCGCTTCAGGGGCGTTTGAATGTTTTAATCAAAACCTTTTCTATTTACCTAATTCTCCATGTCATGGAGAAGAGAGAGGCTTTTAAATATCTCCTGCTCTGCTGCTGTTGTGGTTTCGCCTGCCTCGCTCCTGCCGGGGCACTGCAGTGATCTCATCTCTCCCTGTGCCTGGCTGCAGCCCGAGCTCCTCACTTGGACCTGGCCCAGGGACACGACTGCTGGAAAATCCCAGCCCTTCCAAGTGCTGCCTGCAAAATGCTGCTTCCCCAGTCCCGTACTGGTGACAGTTACTCCTCTCGTCCTTTATTAAAGTTTAATTTCATTGCTTTGCCAAACAATCCTGCTGCAAAGGCTCCAGATGAAAGTGAGGAAAGGAGGTTAATGCAATATATGTTATCCCTGTCTACAGGGATATTTGGGATTGCCTTCAAATTGCTGAAATAAATGCCACAAGCAAAGTTTACAAATGCAGAGTGAGTAATTTAGATATAAAATCGCTTGGCCATGAAGTCAAGGTTCAAAGCTAAATCACAAAACACAGGGAAGCCAAAACAAAGAAGACATTGTTTTCTGCAGGTAGGGAAATTTAGAAACAAATTATTTCCCCCCTGGTCATCAGGAAGAAAAATCCACTTAGTGTCACATGAGTCTTTACTACACGAAAAAAGGGAGGTGCTGCCTCCCCACTGCACATCCCATTGGATACAACAGAGCTAAAAGCACCTTCACAGGAGCATCTAGAAAACCTAATAGATAGAAAATAATGATTCCAACTGAGACAAACATTTGAAGACTCTGTAATGACTACTGAATGCCCTACTTGTTTTTTTTTTCCTGAAAATGTCATAATTTTGACAAATGCTCATGCTCAGGTAGAATGAAAACAACATGACTGAAAAGAAATGGGAAGTGCCTACGGAGTTCTGTTAAAATGCCATCCCTAACACCGGAGGAGGATGCGCTCAAACACCACCAGGACTTGCACGTTTTCTAAATGAAACCTCCCCATTGACGTATCCTTAAAACCCTGTGGGTTTTTCAGTGAAAAAAACAACCCAGAAGAGTTTGATACATTTCCTGTGTGGGCACGTCCCCAAGTGCCACATCCACTTTGAATATTTCTAGGGATGATGATTCCACCACTTTCCTGGACAGACTGTTTCAGAGCCTGACCCCCTTTTATGTGAAGAATTTTTTCCTATTACTCGCTGGCACAACTTCGAAACCTGCTGCTTGCATGACTTGTTCTTACTTACAGGGAACATTAAGTGTGAAGCTGTGGATACAGACAAAACTGATTGTAGGATAATGTTCTTTAGGAAAAAAATACTCTTTTGCTGCATTTTATAGATGTAGTTTACAGAAATAACAAGTTTAAACACTGGTCTGAAAAAATCTGCTTTATTTTAGGAGGAGATTATTCAGTTCTGGGCCCATAAAAATAAATGACATGCTGAAGAAGTGTCTTGAATGTGAAGATTTTGCTCCAAAGATACAATCATGTCAGGGTTATTAAATGCTGAATACAGTCTCATTTTATCTTTATTTTCTAGATAGTTATTTTTGTTCCACATAAATATGGTTAGGGACATTGGCTGCAATGGTACAAGTCAAAATCAGGCAGTAATGGACACAGGAACCACGAAATTGCACAAATTGCAACTAATCCAAAATATTGTACATCCATAGGTGACATTATCCCATGAGTTGAATGGTTTAGACGGATAAAAAAAGGTGTGGATTTCTCAGTCTTCAAAAGGAATTGATGCTGTTTCTGTGGATGACTGGGAATGGATGAGAAGGAAATGTGGGAATAAAACAATTATCAGTCAGGAGCTGTGCGGGGGCTCCGCCGGCAGGGCCGGTGCAGATGGAGCATCTGGTGTGGTCCTCAGCATCACCTTTATCTGCAGCAGGAACTAAATCCCCCTCCCAGGCTCCCTGAGACAGCTGGGTTTGTGCGAGTGCTTGATAAAACTTGACCCTCTGATCCGCTGTACTCAGCTGAGGTTTATCAACCTGCGTTTCCACTGTTTGAATTTCAGCCTTTTCTAATGCTCTGCCAATAAAGGGTTTTTTTTCTACGATAGAATTGCTAAGCCCAGCGTTTTGTTAGTGTCACAACCAAGGTTTTAAGCAGCAGAGCTGCTCAACAAGGCAGCTCCCAAGGAAATTTAAATACTTGCTTTAACAGTATTCTCCATCCCTTCTTTTATCTATGAACAAATACAGACACATGCAGGGAGAGATTTGCAGATTGCCAGTTTTCATGACTTTATTGAAGTCTCAGAATCGTTGGCATTTTTCTGATGTGACAAATCTGGTGCTTTGTTTTGGTTTGGTTTTTCTTTTGTTTCTAACATTTCTGGTTAAAAGAAGGGCCATCCTAAGGGCAGGCAAAACAAAGATCTCCAGGAGCTGATGTGAACAAACCCAGTTTGTTGATTTTTACATCTTCTTTTCTAAGCCCCTTTCCAGATTTCTGGTGACCCTCTCATCATTGCACCTGAGCAGATTAGCAAGACAATATTAATTGGTCTCTTAACACTCACAACAACACATAAAACTTCAGTCTCTTCCATGTATTTGGTGGGAAACAAACAAAGCTCAGTTTTCTTCTAACACTTTCAGTTCATTCAAACCTCAGAAAAGCCTGTGATTTGTTAAATTCCCATCAGGAAGGGTTTTCTTTCACCTTTGACACCAAGGAGATGGAGCATCCTGTTTGCACCAGGAGCTCCTTGTTAAAGCAGAACAACTCCCAGCTTGTAGCTGAATATCAGGGAAAAGCCAAACAAGTCCCCAGCTGGTGGTGGCATCTCCCCTTTGTGGTGTGTGACATTCCACGGGCTGCAGAGTGCGTGTAACAGATGGGAACTGAAGTGTTGAGGGTTTAGGTGACCCACCCAAGATCCTGGAGCTCATTCTGGGTGAAGTGGGAACCCCATCCCAGACCTTTTATGCGAGCACAGATGGGCATTGCTCCTCCAGAGCCAGCTCACAGCAGCTGGATGCCTGATCCTGGTGCTGGCACCCGGAATTGCTGTTGTTCTCTTCCTTCTTATCTAAATAAAGCAGCTATTGTTTCTGGGCTATAACAGTTGCAAAATCAGCCATGGAGGTGACAAATGAACGACTGCCCAACAGAAAGGAGCGAGCAGCAGCTGTGAGGCCGGGTGTCACCGTGCCGTGTCCGCCTTTGGAAAGGTTGTTTTGGTTCTTGGCAAGTTTGAGTGGAGTTTCTCTTGCAGGAGCTGGATTTGCTGCTTTGGCGCCGTGCCTGCCGCATTTCTCCAAGTTTGACATTGTTCCTGGCCTGGCAGTTTGCAGCTCTCTGGGGAATTCAGCATCTCGAATATTTCTGTAAACAACAACAGCCCATCCATGAAGTTTGGAGTCTGTTTTGCTAGCGGAGTCGTGGGCTCTTTCAGCTCAAGGCACTGCCCAAAGCAGCAGGACCCCAGCCCAGCTGCTTCAGCCTCTGCTCCAACTCCATTTTCCCATTGTAATCATAAACATAACAGGGGAATTTATATTAATTTGGGTTTTTTTCTTCTAGAGTGAGTGGTACTTCTTAATTATAATGTTTATTAGTTTAACTAATACAGCTGGGGTGAATAAGCAAGTTTTTAGGGATGGGATCACTTCATCTGGATGATATTCTTGTAGCTCTACTGAGATTTTTCCCAAAGAGGAAAATATTGTTTATTTTCTAAATTACCCTGGCAGTGTTTTAGTTAGAGGAAACACTGAGCCTTTTCATTTTTAAAATTTTGGTCAAATTCTAGTGAACTTCGTTTACTACTCTCATTAGCTGTGATTTAGAGCTGAAGACACTGAGGCAAAGAAGAAAAGTCCTTTCCAAAGGGAAGATTAAAAAAACCTCAGAGACAGCAAAATACAACAGCTCTTCTTTCCCTACTCGCTTCAGATGTGTCTTGGATACATTAATAGGAATTACATTAGTAACAGGTGGTTTCTCCATGGAGAATATGGACATCTGTCCTTGCACACAGGTCTGGAACTCAGGTCCTTTTCTGCTCAAACACAGGCTTTTAAATGGAGAGGGAGCGTAAAGAGAAATTACAAAATTTATTTCCATGTTGCTGGATTCAAAACATACCAAAACAATGCAAAGTTGACATTTTAATTGAAGTGGTTCAAAGTACAACTTTGAAAGAAGCTTCTGCACCATAAGGGAGATGTCAATGAAAATCTTCGATTATTAAAAAGCTGCTCCTACTATGCAGAGCTCCACTTCTTGGTGTTATTTTCATTTCCAAAAAGGTCGGGTTTGTAAAGAGAAACTAATAAGCTGAAAAAATGGCCAGCTTTATTGCTGAGCATGTTTTCCTCTGGAACTCTAGTGCCATTTATTGCTCTGATGGCTTTCTTTTGCATCTGGGAAGCTCTGAATGCAGCTCTTTGCCAGTTACACACAAACCGTTCACAGCCCAGAGAGACCAGCTTGTCAGTAATTACTGTAATGGGTTCTTTGCAGTGTTTCTTGAAAGGTGATTGAGCCCCTAATGCAGACACAAGATATTTTTTCCTTCACTTAATGGCGTGGTAAATTATTCCTGCGAGGGGCCTCATTGAATGCCTCCTTTGAAACAAGTTAAAGGCCACAAAGGAAGGAAAAAGCTGTAGGTCTCTTCTTAGCAATAACAGGAGAAAGTATTTATGGAGTGGTTCAGATTGAGATCTTCCCAGGGTTTCTGCAAGGCTGTGTCTGTCAACAGCGTCTGGTGCAGGCACATGGACAGGGCAGATGGCTCAGGGTGGGTTTTCCAGCTGCAAAGATGCAGGACAGCCTGGGTAGAGGAAAATGGGCTCCATGTGCTCAGAGCTGCTGCCTTGTGATCCTGGTGCCTGTGGGCGCTGCAGCTTTGCAGACCAGCTTCTCACCTGGGTGGAAGTGAGAGGTGTTAACCAGTGCGAGACTGGCTCGAGAGAGGGGAAAAGGTTGGATATTAGGAAAAATTTCTTCACTGTAGGGGTGGAAAACCTTAGAACAGGCTCCCCAGGCAAGTGGAGGAGTCACCATCTATAAAAATGTTTAAAAATCGAGCAGACATGGCACTTTGTGATGTGGGTTAATGGACACAGGGGTATTTGGTTGAAGGTTGGGCCTGATGATCTTGGGGGCCTTTGTCCAACCTTAATGACTCTGTGAGTCCATGATTCTATGACTCTATGATTCCATGACCTTCGCTTTTACAAAAGGAGTTCTGTTCTACTGCTAAGCGAATAAATTAATTGATGCGTCCAAATGCAATTAGCAAATGCTACAGCAGGAAAGGCTTCCTGATCAGAATCATTAATCTGGCAAAAATGAGCTGTTGCATGTCTTGCATGTCCTCTTTTTTCTAGACCCAGCAGAAAACACATCAGCCAACCTCAATAATATAAATAACAGCAAGTTTTGTTTATAATTTAGCCTTACAAGTATCTTGTTTTTACACATTGTAGTGTCTGCATGCCATAACCCAAATTGCCTTGAATTTCCAAGGCTGCAGGGCTGGCTGTTTATTGGTTCCAAAGGCAGGATTTGGAGCTTTCACAAGAACATTCTTAATTTCTCCCAAAACCTGTGCAGATAGGAGAAGATTTTGCAGGTGGGGATGAGGGAGTATTTGAGAACTGGCTGTGATTTAGAGAAAGCAGAACACACTGCTGATCCATGTGCAGTTGGTCTCTCCAAGCTTTCAATGCCCCAAACCTGTGGGCTGCCCAGGCAGCAGGAAGGGAAGTTTCCCTTCTCACCTCCTTCGTGGGAATAAGAGCATCCATCATTATTCATGGGACTGAAATCATGTAGAAGGTTATAATTTGATTATAAAAAAAGAGTTAAAGAAATTTAATCAATCACCTGAGCTAATCAGTTTTACCTACTCTTCCAAAAGAGGCTTTTACTGGGACTTGCAAATCCAACAATTCAATTAGGTTTGTCCAGCCTGGAGAAAAGAAGGCCCTGGGGAGACCTTAGAGCCCCTTCCAGGGCCTAAAGGGCTCCAAGAGAGCTGGAGAGGGACTTTGGACACGGGATGGAGTGACAAAACAAGGGGAAATGGCTTGCCACTGCCAGAGGGCAGGGTTAGATGGGATATTGAGAAGGAATTGTTCCCTGTGAGGGTGGGGAGGCCCAGCCATGGCTGCCCCTGGATCCCTGGAAGTGTCCAAGGCCAGGCTGGACAGGGCTTGGAGCAACCTGTGGAAGGTGTCCCTGCCCATGGCAGGAGGGGTAGAATGGGATCATCTGTAAGATCTCTTCCAACCCAAACCATTCCACGATTCCATAACGTGGGAGATGTTGGAAGGCATTCGGATGCTCAGGGCTCCTCATGTTACTGAGCCCTGAGTCTGGCTCTGGAGTGGCCCTGCAGAAAATATGGGGAGAGCTCAGACAGGGAAGGCCTGAAGTGCTTTGAGCATTTTCTTTTTCCTCACTGCACAACAACCCCCGTGGCTGTTACTTGAGAAGCTCTTTGGTGGCATTAAACACTAATGAATTGCAGTTTGCCCACACACATCCCTGTCTGTGCCGACGCTCCCAGGGCCTCGTTAGCCGGAGAGGTTTTCCTGGCAGCCCGGAGCTCTGAGCGCTGCTCCGTTGGGATGGGTTTTCAAAGGATCCATCCACACAGTGCAGCTTCCTGACTTTTCTCTCCATGGGAGCAGATCCCCAGTGGCAAGAGCTGACTGCTCACACAGAAGTCAGACTTGCACGTCTTCTCCGTTTCCGAGTAGCAGAGGTGGCCAAGGAGCCCAGGAATCCTTACACAGCCTCCCTTGATAAAATTACGATCGTGTCCGTCCTCTTTCATTTACTCACTCCTGCTGCTGAGAATTAATTTTAGACTCTGCTGGCTTTTGTCAGTAGATCTCAGGATATATTATCTATGCTTTATTTTATTTTGCGCTCATCTGGGCAGTAGCTGGAGTGTATAAAATGGGGTCTCCTGGAACAACTTTATTGCTTCAGCCTCTTCCTTGAATGAGTTTTTGGCGCAAGTATAATTTTTCCCTCGTCTCCGACAGAAAGCAATTTCCTTTTTCCCCTGCATGTCCTTCAGGCTCTGGTGATTCTGCCCTGCAGAAAACCAACTTTGCCAACCCATTCTTGCTTCTGGGGGTGGCAAATGGTCCTCACATGAGCACCCCAGCCCAGCACATCATCTCTGACAGCAGCAGGCAGACCCCCACCCCCCTCAGAGATTATTTGATCTCTTTTGGGGGTGACATCAAAGTGCTAACAGAGGATTGTTATGGTTCTTTCACCTCTTGAAATTGGCCCTCACAGTGAGGAAATGATGAAATTGGAATGGGAAGAGCTGGGATGCTGACAGGACTTCGACAGCTGTAACTTTTATTTAGCTGGTTTTCTCACTTGCAGTGTTACTGTTGTGTTATCAACCTCGAGCCAAGGGGAATGACACAGCAAGGAAAAGGTGTTGTCTTCCTTTTTTTCTTTTTTTCTTTTTTATTCTAGGGGACCAAGAAGTATCTTTTAATCTCCTCTGAACATACCTGTGTTTATATCTGAGGTCCATACTTTTTCCTTTAAAAAGAATTCTATGTTTTCACAAAGAACGGACTGGGTTAGTGGAAGCATTGCTCAGCAGAAATGTCTGAGCTATAACATTGTGAGAGATGAAGGATTTGCCTCATCATCCTTCTCCTTTAGATTTTTAGTGAGCAAAAGGCAGGAAGTTTCTCTTGATTTAAATGAGAAAAATCAAATTTCTTCTGCTTGTAAGACAGGCCCTTTGGAAGCTGTGTTGCAGACTGACACAGAACTTCCAAAAAAAACAGCGTCAGGAATGGTTTGGTCTTTTCAGCTTTGTTTTCACTGTGTGTGTAGGCTGGAGGTTTGGAAATGCCTCTTTTACTTCCAGGAGGAAGACTCAGAGGATTTTATTTTCCAATACAGTTTCCATTGTGTTCACGGGAAAAGATTTGTTTTGCTAAGCAGAGTATAAACACAGCACTGTGGCAGATCCCTCTAAAAATTGGTTCAAGTCAATACTGATCTGCTTTTCCCACATTCTTACTGGAAAAGTTTTTTTCTGATTTCTCTGGCATCTCTCTAAACCTAAAGAATTACAAATGAGAGAAGTATTTGCCCCCCTGAGCTTCATGTGCCACATTCTTCTCCAACAGCTCTAAACTTCCCAATGAGAAAGAGAAGAAATACTGGAGAATGTAGAGCTTCAGCTTCAGATAAGGAGGTTGAAATAATTTAGAATAATATAATTTAGTTTGTTTTGAATTACTTTAAAATCAGAAAGCCTGGGAGAAGTTCTCCATGTACCAGTTTCTGGTCACAGTCTATGTAAATCTGGAAGGGAGCCACCAGCTCGAGGAGGAGAACTCTGGTGTACATTTGTATTACTGAAAGCAGATGTGGGCTTAGGGCTCCAGCCAAAATTTCAGAGTAGGAAAAAAATGATCTGTCCTCAATTCCTCATGGGTCAGAAAGGATGGGATGAATCAATACTGGTGCATTAGTGCTGGGGAGATGGCTTTCAGGCCTGGCGTGTCTGATAGAGATGCTAGTTCAGTCTAGAAGTGATAAGAAAATCAAGCTGCTGCTGCCTGTGTCCAGCTGTGCGCCTGCTGCTCTCCTGGTTGGAAAACCTGCAGTTCCCTGGGCTCATAAGTGTTGGCTGGTGTGAGGACATATGATTACAAAATGATTTGTTAATGGTGGCTTGGAGAAGTTTAGCTACACGTGGTTACCACCACCCCTTGGTGCCACGCTGCTCCCCAGGCCCCGTGTCCTCCTCAGAGCATCGCTCTGGGAACCTCCAGCTCCACGGGCCGGGACCCACGAGCAGGAGGTGTTTGGGTCACAGAGATGAGGCTGGGCTGGCTTGTGAGCAGCAGGACTGTGGGGTGCACGAGTCCCACCCAGCAGTACAATTGTTACACAGTCACAGGGTGCCCAGAGAAGCTGAGGCTGCCCCATCCCTGGAAATGTTCAAGGCCAGGTTGGAGGTGGCTGGGAGCAGCCTGGGATAGCTGTCCCTGCCCGTGGCACAGGGTGGAGTGGGATGATCTTTAAGATCCCTTCCAGTCCAAACCATTCCATTCTATGATTGGTGCTGTGGTTTAAAATGGACCTCCCATCCCAGTGAGCCTCAAACCCCTTTTCTGTTTAGCAGGAGGTGCATGAACACCCTGGGAATCCCCCCAGTCCCCTCACCAAGGCATTGCCAGGCATAGATTTTATTTTATTATTTTAATGAAAAATAAAGCCTCTCAGTCAGGAGGATTCTGCTCTTTCCCTCCTGCATTTTAGAGACGTAACTGTGATTTGTTATGGCCCTTTTGTCTGGGGAAGATTTGCTCCTCAATGAGTGGTTTCTGGCGAATCTTTACTACTTCAAATTTTGTGGTAAGATCTTCTTTAGACAGAACTAGGTCGAGTATATTTCAAATGCCTCGTGTTCTTAAGATCAAGTTGCCAGAGAGTCCTAAATAACACATTGCTTTATTAATAAACAGCCTGAGCAAGGCAGGATTTGCAGCACGTTCTGGGTGTGACAGTGATGTGTTACTCTGAGCTTATCAAAGGGCTCCACTGCCTGAGCCACCAGCACAAAGAAAATACACTGAAGAATTATTTGGGCCTCATTTATTTAATGAGCCGGCAGTAAAAATGAAACCTCCAAACTCGCGATGGTTGAAAAGCAAATTGCAGCACAGATTTTTCAAATCTGTAGAAGTCCAGAGCTTTCCACTGGGTGGAAATAAATGTGACCATTGGTTCATATATAAATTGCAGCTTCATAAAGTGTGTGAAATTGCTGGGGGATTTCTCTGAGCCATGGAGGTGGTGATTTCTGATGTGCATGGCTGGGAGCAGAATCTCACATATAATACCTGGGCTTTGAACGCACAAAGGAGAATTTAAAAGATTAACAGTGATTCAAATACCGATAATTTGAAGAAAGAAAATGAGCAATATTTTAGCTGTTGGTGTGACTCACTCCTACTCTAGCTAATACAAAACCAATTTTCTCAGCTTCTATCCTTCATGTGGTCTGAAGTTCTGGGTCCCTGCACATCAGAGGGGCAGGTCTCTGGGCTGAGAGTCAAGAGACTGATTAATTTTTTTTCTTATTTTTACTTCAGCCATGACCTATTACTTGAGATTAGAAACATAAACATAGAAACCTGGAATGATTTGGGTTGGAAGCGGCCTTAAACACCACCTCTTTCCCACCCACCCTGCCACAAGCAGGGACACTTTCCACTGGACCAGGTTGCTCAGGGCCTCGTGCCCCGGACGGTATGCTGCCTTTGCTGGTCCTCTCAGGAGAGTCCAGGGGGAGTAATGGAGATCAATTATTCCCAGCTACACTTTTCCAGAGCAAATGACACTCACCTCAAACTGAAAAAATTATGTTGGCTTCCTCCAGCATGGTTTCATTCCTGTTTATTGCTTTCCCTCTCTGTCTCCACAGCTGTTGAATCTCTGCATTCCTTGAATGACCAGATCTCCCATTTTATTGTCAACAAGTCAAAAGCCCTGGACGAGGATGAAGACGCCTTTTTGCCCAGTGAGAAGGAATCTCTGAAAAGTGCCATGATGCTGATGAGGCACCTCCTGATGGATGCCCAGGTAGGGGATCAATACACACACGTGTGTTAGGGTGTGAGGAAGGCACATCACACGGGTATGGAGGAATACGCCATTTTTATGTGCAGCTTCAGCAGCAGAGAACATCAATTGCTGACTCGTCTTTAAAACTGAGTTTGGCTTCTGAAATTTGCAGCTGTGGGAAGGATATCTCAGTGCACGGAGTGTGCAGCTTGTGATGGGGATGAGCCTCAGATTCAGGCTTGAAATGGCTCTTAATTTCAGGAGAAAATACAGCAATGTACCCATTGATGGGAACACAGCAATAACGCCATTGATGGGAATCCAGCGTCAGCACTACCAAAAGAAAATCATCTTTCCACTAAGCATCTGTGCTGAATGCCAGTTTTAGAAGCACCAGACAACTGAGCTGTTGGTTTAGCCAAGCTCTAAAATGCCAGTTAAAAGTCATGAAATGATGTGCAGATGTTCCTTTGTGTCTTTGCTGTTTCAACAAAAAATCTCTTTCTCTGTAACTTTGCTGTGTTGCAGTGTTTCCTTCAGCCTACAAAAACCACCCTTTGAAATATTAATTGCATTTATCTTTTTATATTCCCTTTTGGTCTTTATTTGCAAAGGCTAGATGGAAAAGGACAGCTTCTGTCAGAGGCTCTTTTGAAACAGGGTGGTCTCCTCTCCCTTCTCCTCTGGCAAGCCCTAAATTCAGGCAGAGGAGGCCTGAGGCTGTCCTGAGACCTTCTGAGCTCTCCAGGACTGGGGATGGTCTGTCTCACTTCCATGTTCTCCCACATGGAGTCTGGTGGTTATCTTATCTTATCTTATCTGCTTCTCTCACCTTCAAAACCTTTGGTCTTGGTGACTTTGGCTGGCAGGGATCTTGTTGCATGTGGGGAGCGGCCTGCGGATCCTCACTGTTAGTGGCACACGTATTTTAATGTTGTGTGTGTTTGCACGAGGACTCAGCCCGGGCTTTGGAGGCTGTGGAGCACACAGGGAGCAAACCCTTCCCTCTGTGCCCAGGATTTTGTTTCTGTGGGGATGGTGCTGATCTCACTTTGGCACATCTTTAGCCAAGTCACCCCCGTTTACCCCTGGAGTTAATGCTGTTGAAGTCATGGAGAACACAAGGGGTTAAACCGTGCTTTTGGATCTGCTTCCACAGTGGGAATAGTTTCCATTGATTCCCCTGTAGGTGGGAATAAAATCATAGAATCCCAGAAATCCATAGAATCCGTGGAAATCTATGGAATCCTCCCTGTGTGAGGCTCTGTACAGAGATAAGCTGAAATCCGGTGCTTGGCCCTTTTACTCCCCTCTCCTGGCATCAGCCTGATTTTGACTGGTGGATAACTTGAGGAAAGAACATCCAGCTTGAAATTTTGGGCAGAAAGTTTGGAAGGGACCTTAAAGCTCATCCAATTTCTCTCCCTACCCTGGGCAGGGACACTTTCCACTGGACCAGGTTGCTTCAAGCCCCATCCAACCTTGCCCAAGTGGCCTCAGACACTTCCAGAGATTTGGAATATCTCTGGGGAGCCAGGCATGAGGGCAGGGAGATGCTTACAGGCATCTGCGTGTGGCAGATTAAAATAAATATGGGGCAAAAAGGTACTTATTGATAATCCCCTTGTGCAGGAATTCTATTTTCAGCACCTAAGAATTGCTTTCCTACTTATCAGCTGTCCTGAATGCATATTAATTGGTGCCTGTGATAGAGAGACTGATTAGGAAATGCTAAGAACAATGGGGAAATGTCAAGTGCTCCAGTATCGTCGTGATGAGCCTGGATCCCTTCCGGGAAAGGACAGGATGTTTTCTTGCCTGGGATGTTCAAGTTGGAAGAATGACAAGGTGGGAAGTGGTAGTGGTGAGTAGAAGGACGGAAGTAAACAGGTGATAACATCCAGTTTTAAAAAAACCCCAATAAAATAAATCCTGTGAGGAATGAAAGAAACATGAGGCTGGCAGGAACATCAACAGGAATATCCCCACCAGTGTGGGACTAGAAATACATGCTAGCCCTGACTGCAGCGTGCCCTGTGGCTCTAATCACACAGGAGGAAGAAATATCACCAATGCAATTATTTCCCTTCCCTTCCCTGCCCTCTTTGCTTCCCAGTTAGTGGTTTTATGGGAAGATGGAGCCCTGCAGCTCTAAACAGTATTGATTGTGCAAGGCTCTGTACAAAAATAAACTGAAATCCAGTGCTTGGCACTTTGACTCCCCTCTCTTGCCATGGACCTGATTTTGACTGGTAGATAATTTGACCAGGACATCACACTTGAAATTTTGGGTAGAAATCAGCTGGGCTGCTAAGCCAGCAGGAGTGACTGGTCAGAGGGGACAGTTAATGGGTATTTCTCACTTCTCTGCCACTATTAATCTGCTTTGAAAAGGCAGGGACGATGTGGGCGTGATGCCGCATGCCTGCTGCCCTTCTGGCATGGAGAGAAATTGGACACATTTTCGGAACTCTGCTTGGACACACACCAGGAGATGTTGCTGAAACAAAGGTTTCGGGTTCACCACAGATCTAACTTTGATCTTGAGTAATTTTTTTGGCTTAAGATGAATCACTGAACCAACACACCGAGCTTTCCCCTTTGGAAAACACTGTGAGGGCTTTTCGAGGAGGCTGTGCTGGAGACCATGTGCATCTGCCTGGGCAGGGGCAGGTCCCTGCTGTCTCAGCGAAGTGTCACTGGGAGCACAAAAGACAGGGATGCTCATCAGAGTGGAGAAGAGGAACCACAGCACAGAGGCATGAGGGAGCCTGCCTGGGGTTTCACAGCTGGATTTTCTACTAGTTACAGTGTGGACTCTGTGCCCCTGAGCATCAGCCCAGTCCCTTCGTTTATTAGGCCCTATTTATTTCTCCCTTGGCTGCTTGGTAGAGTCTCTTTTGCCCATCTGTTTTGTCAATTTACTCTACTTTTCAATGATTTTAATGCCTTGGTTTTATGGTAGTGGTGTACAAGCAACTCTGATAGTGGTGACTGTGGCTTTACAGGGGAAATTAGAGGTCACTTGTTGGTAAACACAGCATGGAGAAACAGCTGTTGAGTGGGGGAAAGAATTCTTCTCATCTCCAATGTGCAGTTGGGTTTTCTCCATGGAGAATGGGGCATATTTTCCACTCCTGGCTGGAGAAATGGCGTTGGTGGCAGACGAGGTGGCCCTGGTGGGAGAATGGTGCTGGGGGCTGTGGTGTGGGCTGGCTGAGGGGCTGCTGATCCATCAGCCCCGTCAGCAGCGTTAAACTGCACGCTGGGAGAGGTAATAAGCTGTGTGAAGTCTCTCAGCAATAGGCTGTCAGCTCAAATTCAGCCCAGGGCAGACAGTGATTTAATGAAAGTCATTACAATCTGCAGGATCTCTTGACCCCGGTGCTCTCCATCCATTCCACACCCTGGATAGGATTTCCTCCTCATGAAAAGCCCTGGCCACAGGGTTTGTGCACTGGCTGCTGGGCTGGCAGAGCTCTGGGAAAGGAGCACGTGCGGGTAAGGGCTGCGGCTTTGTTCCCGGATTGCTCATTCCCGATGTTCATCCCAGGATTGCAGCACGGTCCTGACGTCGGGCAGCACCTTCCCTTCACGAGTCCATAGCCTACCTGGCCGGGGGGGAACGGCAATTGTGCTGTCTGAGCTAAAAGGTGTGCTGAGATAATGCGGGTGCACAGGATCAGGCGGAGAGGAAAGGTGCATTTATTCCCCGTGACATGTCCCGTCCTCCGCCCGGTGTTGGAGTGAATAAACAATTCCACAGCAGCCAGACAGCCCCGTGCACGGCGCTGCTGCAGAGACATGGCAGCCTGTGATAGATTGTCATTGCTGTCAATCATTTCTGACAGTCCTATTATGCTCAGAAAGGATGTTTGCTCTGTGCCTGTTGTTTTATAATCCTCAGAGGTGGAATTTTATAGCCTAACAGCGTTTTTTCCTCAGACATTTCCCTAAGCAGGATTTATTGCTTCTGAGACACACGTGACACGAATCCATTACACCTTCAAACTTTAAATCAACCCCCAGCTTTGCCTAAATTACTTTTTGATTTGTTTTACTTGAGTTTCTGTTTCTAATTGCAGTTGTGAGAGACTGGACTGGCGTGGAGCAGAAGGTACACAGCATCCAAGGGCTGAGCCATGTGCGTCAGCTCTAATCCAGCTGTTTCCAAAGGAATTTGTCTAATGAACAGAAAAGGTGCAGCACCAGCCCTACATGTAGGGTAATATTCTCTCTCATATGAAGGAACACATGGAATTTTGCTGGATGCCTGCCCTCAAAAGCCAAGCTTTCAGGAAGTTCAGTCCATTTGGTTCCTTCCATGAAGTGTTTAATTGAGTTCAAGTGGATTTGAAGTTCTTTGGGAGAAATACTATCTCTTCAGTGCCTTTCCCAGCAATGTTGTGATTATCCTCAGGTGTTGCTCTGGAGGGAATGAAAAGACATCAAAACCATCTTTGGGTCTGCACTGGACTTTTTGAATTAAGTCATACCACAAATGATGAATTAAAAACAAGATCAGGTTTGTGGGGCATCTGGCTTAGATTCACATGTGTTGCAGTTGCTGTCTAGGCATGAGTGTGTGAGGGCATTGAGATATTCAGCAGCTTCTCTGCTGGGGAGTTCGTTTGTTTCTTAGGTAAAGGCAGAAAATCAACCTGGTGGTACTTCTAACCCAATTTGTTTAAAAAATAGTGTTCTCATTGCCCAAAAATCACAGGGGAAAAACTTTCATTTACATTTAGAAGTATTTTTTCTTTAAAATCTGCTGTTGCAGCATTTTTGTGTGTGGGCTTTTTTTGTTTGTTCGCTTGGTTTTTCTTTTCCTTTACTCCGAATCAAATGGCTCCAGCCCTCACTGACTGGTGGGACAAAGCTTTAGTGAGTGTCTGCCAGGACAGATCTGCAGATGAAGTTAATGCCAGTTTGGACAGAGGGTATTGCCTTGTTTTTCTTTGGAAAATATCTGAGTATTTGAGTTGCCACCACCTTAAGCCTTTTAAGCCTGATGCTGATACCCTGTAAATAAATCATTTAAGGTGAGAGTCATTCAGTTCATGGAAAAAAGGAAAACCTACTTGGCATGACTTCCATTTAGCCGTTCAACATCCCACCAGCTGTTGGGCTTTGGCTTTTTGTATTACCCTCCCTTTCTAACCAGACAAAATAGTAATTTCTCAAGTCCTTTTACTTTGTAATCTTTTCTCCAGTGGTCCCTGTTGCCTTCCCAAGCAGGCTGTAATGGAGACGGCCGCAGTAATTGCTGCAGAACTGGTAGCAGAGCAGAGCTATTTCCCCAACTGACCTTTAAAAATGGTTCTTATTTTCTACAGAGGTCTGTTGTAGAAAACCGACCATGTTGTTGCAATACTTTGTTTGTTACTTAAACACTTCTCACCATCTGTTCTTCAGACTTACAGCAGAGCTTCAGGAGCAACGCCCCATGACCTTTATTTTCACGCGAGTGGGTCCTATCAGTATCAACAGGAAGAGCAGGGGAAGGAGGATTTGCTCTGTGTTTCAATAAACGGAAATTATTGGAGTTCTGAAAGTGTCCTCACCACACCGGTGTGTTTCAAAGGCTGCAGAAATGGATAGGATGCAAATTCTGTTATGGAATACTATCAAAATGCAGCTGTAAATTGGTGTTCACATATCTTGGTGTTCACTTATCTCAGCCTGCACATTCCATGAGCTGGTTTGGTTTGGAAAACAGCTTCAGTTTAAGTCAGATTGTATCTAGAGGAAAGCCCAAAAAACAAACTTGCTGCTCTGCATGTTGTGGTTTTTTTACATTAATCTCACCATCCCATTTCCATAACAAGGAATCTTCTTGGCTGCTTCAAGCCAGCAGCACACCTTCTAACGATCCCTCTAGGTCTCAAGGGGAGCACAAAAGACTGACGTGTGTCGAAGGAGAAGATAAAAGGCAGAACCTCTGAAGCTTCATCAAGGACCTCATTGTGTCTAATGACGTCATTAACATGTGTTACACAGCCTGGCTTGTGGTGCTTGTCCCTAAACAGGTACCTGACAACCTGCTGCCTCTCATGGCCTGGGAGGGCAGGGAAAACTCCTTTGTGGTCTGCCTCTATTAATTCAATTTATTTGGAGTATGATGTGCTGTGTAATGAGGGGTCAGAGACACCCCTAACTCAGGTGAGCTGGATGTGCTGCTCTCTCTCCCAGCTCACTCTTAGCGACCCACAAGTGGTGGCTCCCATCCCTCCTGGTGGTCATGCCTGATTAAAAACCCGTAAATTGCCTGAGCCAGGACTCAGGACAAGGAACTTTACAAAATTATTGTAAAAATGGGAGTTGCAGCCTTGGAGAAAGATCAGCTCCTTTTTTTCCTGAGAGAGATGCAGGATGAATTTATGAAGCTTTTGTCCCAGCAGCAATGTGTGCTTTTCCCACCCCTCAGGAGGTCAAACCTGAGCTGGAGCCATGCAAAGGATGGATTCTGTTGCCTACCATCACTGCAAAGAAGTATTTATATCACTAAGTAATCGTGCTGAATCCCAAAATTCCATTTGCTCTGAGACCGGTGCTGATGGTAATTCGCTGGGTACAAGGTGGTTCAGCACAGTGACATCGGGTCGGTTCTGATTTCATTCTCATTCTTTCTTATTTTGCTCTCCTTTGGAACTGGAAAAAGGCTCGTTATTCCGAATTAGATTTGATATTGCTATTGAAAGCTCAGAAATGCTTTCAATATTTGCAACCCTGCAAGAGTAGAAGACAAAAAAAATACAAAATAAATCACACGTACAGAGGAGAGCATAACCTCACCTTTAAAGGGTGCAGAAGCAAGGCTCTCAGCAGGTTTGTTGTTTGTTTAGTTGCTTATAAGTTAGTGTTGGCTTTTATGTTTTTATGATGGTGTGGAGGTTAGCAGGAGGGGATGGCCATGCCAGTGGTCAGGCTGGGGTTGTACAGCAGCAACTCAGCGCTGTGCCTCAGAGACAAATGAAGACACACACGTGTGTATATATATATATGTGTGTGTGTGTGTGTGAGTGTGTACAGACAAGGGTATAGCAGCTGAGAAAACCTGATGGACACCTTTCTTCAATTCAAAGGGGAGCCAGGACTGATTAAAAGAGAAAATACATAAAGAAGCCGAGATCTCTGCAGCCAGATCTCTGCAGACACTAGATGTTGTAAATTGAATTCGTATCCAGGTAATTCCTAAATTCCAGTTTCTGTGATTCCTTCACAAAAGGCCCTCACACCTCTGAGCCAACGGTCCAGGACAGAGTGTTTCGTTTGCTGAGTCCTGTTGAACACGGAAGAAGTGGTGACAATTTTGTCTCACTTAAAACACGATGTGTATTCATGAGCAGGGGGTGAGTAAGAGCTCTGCAAGCTTTAATTGGAGTTCATGAGAGAGAAACGATGAGTATCTTCACAAATGCAGAAGAAGCAATTAGGGGAGACCAGAACGTATCTGCTATCGCAGCAGTTTATCAGCAATGCAGATTTCTCAGTTAATAACAGAAGAAAACCCCAATTGTGCAGCCAGCAAATGAGACAGAAAATCCCAGTTAGCCTCACTCGGGGCTCGGGAAGCACAGGATGTGAAGACTCAGGAAAATGTGTTCTATTCCCCTAATGTGTTTTCTCATGCCTGGAGAGTCTCCTGCTCCATTTCCAGTTAGCAAATGAGCTAAAGCACCTCACCTCAGCCTGAGGTGAGCTGCAGCTGCACCGTGGTGCTGGACCAAGCCACTGGGAAGTCTGAGAGCTCCATCCCAAAGCAAATCCTTCTCCTGAGTCAGCTGCAAACTTCCCCTCCAACCTGTGAGCCCAGGGGTCACCAAGCTGAACCCAGCAGGAGGTGGGAGCCAGCCAAGCTTTACATTTGTATTTTTGTCTCAGAAAGACCAATAAATATTTAATGGCTCTGCGAGACAGAGCAAGCATTTGCTTTCTCTCCCCATATATCAACAGTTGCTTTAAGCACTTGCTTGATAAAAATTAAGCTGTTTCTCCATATTCCTGCCTCGGATGCTGGGTAGGGAGCTAATTTTGTAAGCAAAAGCTGTCTTGTTTTGGAAAACAAATTCGAATGGAAGAGCTGGTCTTTGAAAGCGAATGCTGGGCTGCTATTCCTGTAAAAATATTCCAGACAGCCTTGTGAGTTAACCCTGGCAACAGATCTTGTCCAGATGTGGTAATCCTTCATACTTTAACTCCTTCTAGGCTGTAGGCTCAGCTCCTTCCTAGGAAAGCATCCATGGTAAATACATTCCATTCGAATTCATTTGCACAGAGCTTTGGCAAACTGCAGGTTTTCTCTGGACTCCAATTTTTCCCAGCAAGGAGATGGATTCACTGGTTGCAAGACCCTGTCACCACTGCAGATCTGCTCTTCCTTCAGGGAAAAGGTGTCTTTTATCCATTGCACAAATTTGGGGATATAATTTAATTTCCATCCTCCTCATTTATCTGTGAGTTGGGAATAATATTTGCCTAATTCACAGTGATCGTGTGAGGCTCTTCATTCATTAACATGTAAAAGCTTTGAGATCCTTAGGATGAAAATTGCTTTAAAAGATGCTGTTAATAATAAATATCAAGTAATGCACCTTGGTACCTCTTGGCAATAATTGGTGCTATCATTCCTGCCCAACTCTTCCATGAATTAAAAGGCTTTGAATGGGACTGGAACCACGAATGGGATTGGGACCAATTAACATGTAATCATATGTCAGTTTTTATATCCTTAGCATTCCTGTCATGGGACTCTCGGGAAAATCTCCATGGATTTTAATGATGCAATGTCGGAATTCAGCCCCAGACATGTTTGTGGGATAATTGCTGGATAACCTGAGTTCTTCTGGTAACTTGGTTGCTTAGTGATTAAGCTAAAAGCAAAAGTATGCTGGTTTAATATTAACATAAATGGAATTAGCCACCCTCTCTGTGAGTTAACTGTTACAGGAAAATTCTCATTATAAGGAAACCACGATTGTTTTCTTTTGATATATAAATTTAATTAACTATTTTGTTGATAATTTTTGACCTGCTCTCTGTACTTAACCTCCACTCCAGCATGTGGAGACTGGCTTTTATGGAAAACCCAATAATTTGCTGCTCGGTCACCCAACTTACACTTCTATTAGATTTCAAGCAGACGGCCCTGACCCTGCTAAACGGAGAGGCTCTGAATATGCATATTCAAGTAAATAAAGGGCTCACATAAAGAAATTGCCTGATCGTCCAAAGATATCAACATTATTTCTATGGAAGGGGAAAGCACCGAGCCTTGGAATGACGGGTGGGATGGAGCCGGGACAAAGGCCAGTGTGAATCAGCACCGTGGGAAAGCTGGTGGCCAGTAAGGTGTGGATTTACCACAGTTTTCCCACTTAGGAGCAGCCTCTTCCTCCTGGCTGGGAGTGATTCGTGTGCTGTGAACGTTGCTGGTGCCACATGGGGGAGATGTTGAAGAGGAGCTGGATCGCTCCACTCCAGCACAACGACTTCGCAGGGAAGAGCAGCCTGAGGGGTTTAGGAGCCTAATTCCTTCCAGTTCCTCCCCCATATGACAAGTATATAAATATCCTGTATAAAAGGTATCTGTGCAAACCACCTGAAAAATGATCTCTCTTGGCTTCAGGGTGCATCCAACATCTTCCAGTTGCCGAAGGTGTCTTTGTAAGCAAGACCATGAAGTGATCAAGGAAGGTAAAATAAGAAGTGATGCAGCCCCTTGTTTTAGCACCACTGCAGCTCTTGCCCTCCTGCCTGGCAAGCTGGGTTTGGGAAGGGATGGTTTGGAGGAGCCGAGGGAGTCTGGCTGGCGTGGGGAGCACTCAGGAGGATTTCTTGCTGCTGTTTCCTAATACCCAAAACAGAAGGATAAGCTCATACAAGTAGCATGTGATTTACTCGGGCCCACTGGCCATCTTCCTTGTTTCTTCTCAGAATAATACTTTTCACACTGTGAATTAGTGGTTAATGCTTATTTATGCATGAGAAATCTCCACAGAAATGGCTATAGGGAGAGTATCTGTACTGTGTGAGAGCCAAAAACGTAAGATTGTCTTTTTGAATTACCTTTCCAATATCTATCTTTTTTGTGCTATTGCTTAAAAAGACATTTACTCTAGGACTCTGATACGTTTTATAATATTCTAGCAGCCAGGTTAACAGGTAGAACCAGTACTTTTGTAAAGGGGGTGAGCTGTGAAGCCGGGTTAGGTAGCCTGGGGGAAGTCAAGAGATCTTCATTTTTCAGCTTAAAAAAAAAAGAAAGAAGAAACTACAAATGCATAGCACATACCCCAAAAGCTGGAGAGCTGCCCCCTTTGAACACGGGCTCCAGCTGACTGCAGGGGAGCTCTGGCTCCTCTTTCAAGCCCGACCTTCCCTTTCTGCCCACAGACAGCCAGAGGCTGTGAGAATATAGCAACTTTTTCCTCTCTGTCTTTCTGCATAGAGGAATTCAAAATCACTGCATGATGTGCTCCCCAATTAATATTCCCCGATTGTTTCCCTTTCCCTTCCAAATGATGTCAGTCTCCATTATTTTTGGCATAATGGTAGTGAGAGGAATGTCTGTTTTTCAGAAATATTTTATCTCTCATTTTTGGGTTCGCAACAATCTCTACTCATCTCAGGATTTTTATTTTTCTTTTTATCCTCTTGCTTTTGACTTACATTGTAAAAGACCTACAGTAAAATAATGAAAACTGTCTTCATCTATCACTACTCAGTTTGTACGTTATTAATAATGAAGGCAGTGTAATTAGGCTGCAGAATGCACAGCAAACACAACACTAAGATGTCCTTAACTAACATCTGTGGCTACTGCTTGGCTTATATTGGCACAAGCCCCCAGGATTTTACATGAAAACAGTGATTTGTGTCTGGCATTGCTTTTACGGAGCACAGGGGCTTCATTTTGCACTGGCTGCCTGTTGAAAGACAGCGTGAAATCCATGGCAATGAATGCTCAGCTCTATTTGAGTCGTATTTAAGGTGCAGATCCTGGTCTCAGTGTCATTGCTTTGCTAAACTTTTTTCTCTTGTGTCCTTGGTGGCTGAGCTGATGGGGTGCCATGGACAGAAACTCATCTCTAAGAGGTCCTTCTTCTCTTCTGCCCCTTGCTGTCCCCTTTTCCACGTCAAAGCCTCGTGACCCCCATCCTCATGCCATGTTACGAGGAGACCAGGAAGGAACAAGGTGCTTTTCCACGCTGTCATCAGCTCATGCTTGTGGTTTGATCCTCTGCCCGTGCTGTCCTGACCTGTGACATGTTGGGTCTCTGGTGTCAAAGGCATTAAAGGTGTCTCTGTTTCGACTTGTTCCCGAAATGGTGGGGGCAAATCTCACCCTTAATGCACGTGTAGGGCCACAAGGCCACACTGCCACAGAGCTGGCCGTGTCCATCACAGAATTGTGGAATCATTTAGGCTGGAAAAAAAATCTTTAAGATCAACATGTCCCATCCCCCCCTCTTTGACAGCTTCCAGCTGCTGGCAGGACACTGAAAAGGGGTGTTTAGAACAAGAGGGATGTTTAGATCAGATATAAGGAAGAAATTCTTCCCTGTGAGCGTGGCGAGGCCCTGGCACAGGGTGTCCAGAGAAGCTGTGGCTGCCCCATCCCTGGCAGTGTATGTTTCAACCCTTCTGCCCTTCCACCAGACCAGGGCGCTTCAAGCCCCGTCCAACCTTGCCTTGGACACTGCCAGGGATGGGGCAGCCACAGCTGCTCTGGGCACCCTGTGCCAGGGTCTCACCACACTCACAGGGAAGAATTTCTTCCCTATATTTAATCCAAACCTATTCTCTACCAGTTTACAGCCATTATCCCTTGCCTGTGAAACTGGAATGGATTGAGGTGCTCCTGTCTTGGCAACTTTCAAGGCCTTTTCCCCAGCTTGCCAAGCCTCCAGTGTCTGTTAGCGTAACCCCTCCTGTCACAGCCAGAGTCATGATCTGCCCCGAATCTTCCTGCTGTGCTTACATTGTGTATATGATCAGTGATGACTCTGCACAAACAAGGAAATAAACCAGCCCTACAGCTGTATGAATGTATCAGCTCTGCGGAAAACACCAAGAAATGCAACGTTTGCAGAAGGAGGGAGGGGAATTGAGAGCACAAGGGGTTTTATTGTGGCACGTTTGAGAGTAGAGCCCACGATACAGAATGAATAAAGACCTTATAAAAATACTTGGCAGCAACTCCTTTAAATCTTTCAAGGTATGAGTTTCTTATTTTAGTTGATTTACTGAGCTGACAAAGAGGCAATCATCGTTAATCAAAATAACTCACTCCTGCTCTGAGTATGAGAGCCGAAGGTAGATGAAGGTCATGGAAAAGAGATGATAAACTAGCCCGGGGTCTTTAGTGGCTGGAGTTTTTAGAGAGCTTATTCTAGAGGAGATACGGATTTTGGCAAATGCTGATGGTTTTTAAAATGTTTTTTTCCAAGAAGTAAGAATTGTATCTCTCGCAGATTCACAGATGTGATGCACTCAAGTATGCACGAAGGGATGATTTCCTGACGGCTTTTAGTAGCAAGAGGTGCTGTATTGGAAAGCATTTGGTATTCTCCTGAAGGCAGGGAGGGAAGCAAAGACTTGGATAAGATATGTAGGAGTTGAGAAGTGATGGGGGCCTGTGATTGCCAAACAACATTTTCTGGGGAAGCTTCAAGAGACCGAGCCACTGACACTTCTGAGAAACGTCTCTCTTGGGCATCATGGAGATTTCTGTCCATGTCTAAGTCCATTCGTATTTAGGGAAGTGTCTTTCCGTGACCTTTGATGGTGCAATGTGTCCCTGCTGCGTTCCTCATCCTGCCCAGGTGTACACCAGCCCATGTAGGATTCACCAAGGAGGACGGTGGTGAACACCTTGTTCAGCAGTTTGCTGATGGCTGAGCCCCAAATAATGCAAAACTGAACAGGCAGAAGCCCAAGAATCCTTCAAAATTATGCTAATGATTCTTAACAAGTTCCATGTTTTGCCTTGAAACTCACTTCCTTAGCTAAAATGTTCTCTGCATTCTGTCTAGAATTAAGGGAAAATATCTAAATTCAAGCAAAAGTGATTGCCCGAAGCAGTGAGGACTGCCAGTGCCTGCAAGCAGTATCAATTAGTGTTCTGGTGCCAGAATTATCAATAGCTCTCTTGCCAGTAGCTTTTATTATCAAAAAACTGGGTTGATAACAGTGTATTTCACTTGCATAACACAACGTGTGACCTTAGCATGATGAAGGGACATGAAATCCCTTAGAAAGTTTGTTTAAAGTTAAATGATTTGTGCTTGAGATTAGTTTTCTATTCCCTGCTCTTCTTGCCCCATGGACACATCTGATGAGTCTAAACCTTGTCATTTAAAACCTTTCATGAGGTATTTGAAATTTCTAAATAATATGCTTATACATATTATTTTGTTTGCATCATCAGTAGAACAAACACTCCTGGGGACTGCAAGTATTAATGGAAAGCCAACAAAAGAGCGACTCCCAAATACTGGGGACAGCTCCAACATTAAGAAAGCTGTAAGTTATAATACAAATAGCATACACCTATGTCAGCTCATGAATTAAATTATATTTCTGAGAGATCTCTTGTGGCAGCCTACTAAAATAATATATTACGTGTTCAGAGGCAGCGTTGGACTGATACAATGAAAGGGGGATAATTAAAGGCTTTGCAAATCCCAAATGTGCCAGCAGCTGCGGGTCAGCTCGGGAAGCAGCTCTGGGAGGCACGCGTGTCCCTCCTGCAAGGATGGAAACCCATTACAGGACACTTGTGGAGAATAAACCTGGAGGGGGAACAGCTTCTCTGCCCTGGATAAATACGTAGAAGAAATCCACTGGGAATGATGCAAAAAAAAAGAGTGGTAGCAGGTGGCAGCACTTCTTTTCACCCTACAAAATGAATATTTAGAGGCAAAATGGAGAGGAGGAGCCAATTAGTGGGATTACTGTTCTTCAAGAGGCAGGTGCTTGCATTCCAGCTAGGAAACTGCTGCTTCCAATGAGATGAAATGCAGGTGCTTTGTATACAGCAGAGGCTTTGGCCGTGAAGTTTTGCTAATTACAGAAGCAGAGGACAAAAAGAGGTAAAGCTTGACAGCAGCTTGTTTGACAATGAACAAAGGACCCATAAGGCAGCATTAAAACTCAATAAAAAAATGAGTTTTCAGAGCCGAGCAGTTCTGCAGGTTCATTGTGGAAGCCATAAAGAGAAGGGGACGTGGTCCTTTGAATGGTGGGGAATAGGGAATGGGGACAGCTTGGCTCTGTGTGGTATTGCTTTGGGATGTGAGGAATAAAATGGGATAAAGGGCTTGGCTTTGAGCAGAATAATATCTATGGCCACACATTCCTACTTAAACATAGGAAAAATGAACATCAAAGAACAAACTATGGGTGAGCACCAGAGAAAGGGCTAAAACAGAAATCCCTTTGCTCGTCTGGATGCAGCTCTGGCTCCACCTGAGCCGAGAGTGCCTTTTCCTGGCTGCAGAGCAGATGGTCCCTCTCGGCAGAGCCGGGAGCCAGAGCCGCAGCCGGCACGGGCAGGGCACGGCGCCCGCATCCTGCAGGAAGCACGGATTGCACAGGATTCACCCCCAACCTGTCCTGGCCAGCGAGGGAGGGGCCTTCATGGAGGTTCAAATGATGATTATCTTGTCTCAGTGACAATTTAGAGCTGTTCCCGGTTACTACAGGATCAATAAAAGAAGGGAAAGAGGGAAATAACTTTGCTGAAGTGTATTTTGGGGCATTCAGACCATGTTTCTCTTAGAGAGGTGTCAGTACCAAACATTTTGGGATGTTTCTGCTGCCTGAACCCTTTGTTCCTGGCTGTGAGCTCTGCCCACTCCTCAGCTTTGCTGCTTTCTGGTGCATGAAACAAAATCCCTTGGTCCTGCCAAGGATGCTCTTCAGCAGGTGACCTTCCTCCAGGACAGCAAAGCTCTTGAGAGCTTATTATTGTTGTATCCAGAGGATTGTTTCTTGCCATTTTTAAAACATGGTCACATGGAACTCAGTGGGATTGGTGCTCAAATGTGGTCGCAATATAGAAATAACAGTTCCCTGGTGTGTCTGAATCAAAGCTGGGGTCAAGAGTTTTGAAATGGTTATAATATTTCTGAGAGATGTGAGATCGAATTGTTGCCAGAAGTAGATGTAATTATTTTTGTGGAAACACTCATTTTAGTACAATTTACATACAGACATAGAGATACTAAAGGCCCAGGTCCTGCTTGGTGTTCCAGATGTTAAAGGCTGATGCAGACATGGTGAAGGCAGGTTTTGTTATGAGCTTGGAAAGAAGAGAGCAGGACTTGAGGGGTGAAGACAAACTTCTGAAGCTTTGGGTGCCCCTCTAAAATAAGTGGTCTCTTGGGTTCATTATCATCATATAACCACTCAAATTGTTAAGGGTGAACAGTGTGGACACAGAAAAATCTGCTGACAGGCCGAGAGAGTTGGGGCTGTTGAGCCTGGAGGAAAGAAGGCTCCAGGGAGAGCTTAGAGCCCCTTGCAGTATCGAAAAGGGGCTACAGTAAGGCTGGAGAGGGACTTTTGACAAGGGCCTGAAGTGACAGGACAAGGAGGAATGGTTTAAAGCTGAAGGAGGATAAATTTGGATGAGGTGCAGGGTAGGAATTCTTCCCTGTGAGGGTGGGGAGGCCCTGGCACAGGGCGCCCAGAGGAGCTGTGGCTGCCCCATCCCTGGCAGTGTCCAAGGCCAGGTTGGACAAGGCTTGGAGCAACCTGGGATGGTGGAAGGTGGACTGGCAGAGAGTGGAATGAGATGAGCCTTCCAACCCAAATTATTCCATGGTTTTTCCAGCTCCTCGGCTTTCTGTGACTGCTGACAGTGCGTAACCAGGATTAAACAGCCAAGTCGACAAGGAGAAGAATAGATGGGCAAAAAGCTGCATCAGAAAGAAACCTCCTGGGTGCAGCAGGGACAATAACCGAGGTTTTAAACAATGCATCTCCGTAGGTGTCACAAAAGAGGGCAGCCGGGAGGCAGCCGGGCTCTGGCACAGGCTGGTTGAGAAGCACTCGGTGTTACAGCGCTCGGCTGCCTCGGGCAAGGGAGGATAAGGAAGAAGCCTGGGATAGAAACCTCGGTGTTGCACTCTTCAGAAAAATGAGAGATCTGAGCAATGCCCTTTTAAACAAAACCTCTAAACAAGGGAACAGCTGGAGGTATTTGTGAGCAATCCCAGAGTGGGGAACTGGCTGGGAATATTTTCGTGGGTATTGGAGGCTCTCGTAAGAAAGCTGGGTCTGGGATGGAATAGCCCAGAGAGCAGAGTTGTGAAAGAGCTGAAATTACCATCTGACAAAGCAATTAAAACCTGACAAGCAAAGGCAGCAGAATGAAGCTTATGGAAGTGGACAGGGCTCCAAATGTGAGCTTGATAGTGAATCCAAAATACCACGGGGGGAAAAGGTGCCCGAGGCAGAAACCTGGGTGGGAGTTGTACCCATGGAGCCACGCTTAGCTCCTCAAATACCCACACACACAGAGGGAATTGCCTCCTGCCCATGTCTTTCCCTAGGGACTTGGTGATTTTCCCTTCTGACTTCTCCAATCCTCCACACTGAGGCAGGTTGTGTGTGTGTACTCAGCCACGTGTGCTGCTGGATTATTTTAAACAACTGGCGTTATATGAATTTAGTTGTTACGTGAAGGTGTTTATTTGCTCCCTTCTACCTGAATTTTGCCATTTGCTACTATTTTAACTAGGTTTTGTCAGAAAAAATGGCTCTAATTTGCTCTTGTCTCTCAGATGTGACAAGAGCAATGCACACACATGTGCCTGGCTAGTTTTCTCTGTGGCTGAGACTCACCAGTCAGATAAACTATGAAAATTAAAAAAACCCAAACACTTAAGAACTGTCACCACGTCAGACATGGATTTGAGTGAGAGCTCCGTGTTTTCTCACATTTGAGAGAACTGGCACAAGAACTCGCAAATCTGGAAGAAATGTCCGTGCAGGTTGGCTGCACAAATGAATTTAATCGTTTGCACAGAATCTGTTTTGCTGCTTCACACTGTAATGACACCGATTTGATTATTTTTCTTTGCTTTAACCAGCAAAATGTCTCTCATCGGTGTTTGCATAATTAATGCTATAGGATTCGGCTTTGATCCAGCGCCATGCCAGGAATCGCTGCGCTCTCCAATCTGCTGCAAAACAGCATTTTCTAGCACATTATTTTTATTCTAATGCTGTAATATGGAAAGCCCTGCAGTGCCCTGGCTAATGTGGCTTCTCCTGTCTCTGCATCACAGCAGTTGGCTCTTCCCTGACCTGGGAGAGCTACAAATCCCATTAGTTTAAAAGCAACATCATCCTGAATGTGTTCCTGCTTAGAAACTCCAAGCTGCATTTGTCTATTAGATAGATCTACACAGTCTGGTTGTAATTGGAGTGTTTTAAAACCTGCTGGAGCAGCAAAGCACCACGAGGTGGGATGTCAGAAGGACTTACCCAAGCTTTGCATGGTGGATTTTGTGATGCAGCTTCCCATTTTGACAGGAGGGTGCTCAGGTCTCTGCAGGAAAACCCACCCTGGCTGCAGCTGTCCTGTCAAAGGTCACATTTGCTGTGTGTGGGGTGGACTGGTTTAACTGGGAAAAACCTTGGAGGTCCCTCTATTGCTTCTCTGAATGATCCATGGACTGCTGACCAAAAGGGAAATCCTTCTTTTGGTTTCAAGAGAAGAGAGTATTAATAATGATAACACGATCTTCTTGCTACTGTGTGGTGACAGAGCAAGCAGGGAACATAAGGGGTGAAATTAAATAATATCATCACAATAATGAAGCAGTATAATCAATAATGTAATCAAACAGATGATTATACCCTAATAATGAGCACATCCCCTCCTTTCCAGTGAGTTCTGTGGCTTGGTGAATTGCTGTTCACCAGGCACAGAGCCCTTTGTGCCAAATGGACTGAAATGAACTTTTTCCCCCTTTTCCTTTCATTTTATTTTTGCTCTCCAGCTTCCCCTTGCACGCTCCAACCCCCAGAGCCCTTCCCCTCAATACGATGCCTGACCAAATATGCATTAGCTGGTAGGATGATGTGTCAAAAATACTTTTAACCCTTCATCCCTCCTTTGGTGCCATCTGGCAAAGAGGTCTTGGACCAGCTCCTTGACCCCTCACTGTCTGTTTTCCACCTGTAAAGCACAAAGATTGCTGTTCTTGGCCATGTGGGTGTTTGCCTTGGAATGAGTAGGGTGCTTACTGATACAGAACTTTCATGATTGGAAGCTCTGCTCTAATCTCTCTATATGGCTCCAAAGCAATAGTGGTAAAAAATAACGGCTTAAATAACTGAACACACCTGGCCAAATATCAGTGAGCATCCAGCTCTGCCAGGCCCCTAGAAATGCATGGAGGGGAGTTCTGGCCTGCCTAAAAACCTATCCTGGTTTTCTCTTTTTCAGTTCCAAAAATGACTTACAGGGCTGGGGGGGAAGGAAGGTGGGCGAGGTGGTGCTAAGCAACTTTGGGTACGTTTGGAAAGTCTCCTCTTTATCTGGCAGCTGTATTGCTTTGCCTGATAAGCCCTGCAGCCGGCTCGATTTGACAGGATAAACCAGCGCAAGCAGCAAACTTAATCTCCTTGAGGCAAATGGAAATGATGTCTTCCTGCAGATCTGTCTGTGCAGATCCCAGAGGCTGCTGCCAGCAGCAAAGTTTGCTCCCGGGGGCTGCCCCTTCAGTCCCAAAGGCTTCGGGCTGGAGATGCAGGTGGGGTACACCTCAGCATCCCAAATTCCCATGAGCTAAGGGCGGTGGAGGCTGCTGTTACCACCCTAACCCCATGGGCAGGATTTCCCTGAGAGTCCTTGCATGAGCAGGACACAGCAGCAGATTGCTCCATTTGAGGCCTATTCCCATGGATGTGATGGGAAAAGAGATGGTGGTGTGAAATGACCATCCAAACAGGACCTCTGAAATAAAGGGAGGAGAGGCAGAGGGTGGGCAGCAGAGTTTCATTGCTGGAAATCCAATGGGGTTTGTAAATCCAAGATAAAAGGAGGAAGAGATTAAGCGAGAACTCTGGAGGGATTTTGGAAAAAAGAAACAAAAAAACCCCAAAAAACTTCCCCAAACTTCTCAGAACTCCAGACCTGAGTGTGTTTGTTTTAAGACCATCTGCAGAGTAAAGCTGGTGGTGGCACCCCCAGGCCATGTCCCAACCCACAGGAAGAGCAGAGAGGAGCAGGAGTGCTAAAAGCCCCTACAGGTGGTCCAGCAACACTGGCAGAAAGGGACATAAAAGCAAAGTGCACTTCTGGGTAATTTTCTGAGCTAAAAATATGGATAAAATAAACTTTCAAACATCACTGTCAATCACCTAAGGACATGGGCAAGCACAACTGGGAGGTGTGTGCTGAAGGCTGGGGGAGGTGTGAGCGCTGATGTCTGGCAAGAAATGGGGAATTTCTACTTGAGCAGATACTGGTTATACCTGGGGATAACTTCTGGGTGGAAACCACATTAAAAGTATTGTTGTTTCTACACTCCCGTGATGAAAGTTGCTCCACTCAAGCTTCTTGGTCTTTTTCTTGTCAGTACTAATGGGGTCACTTAATGCACCGCCCCCAGTGATGGCTTTGGCTCCCACCAGAGCTGGCTGCAGGTTTCTGCTCATGGCTTCCAGTGACCCCACCAGTATCTCCCATTTCCCCTCTGCCATCCTTTCATTACTCCAGCAACTCCTACCCTTGTCTCCTGCAGAGTAGTTACGGAGTTTTACCACTTGGCACAAGGAAAATCTATCTGATGTAGCACACCAACAGTTAATTTTTAAAGGCATAATTCAGCAAAGCAACTTAAGATCTAAATCAGACAAACTAAATAAGAATGGGATCTCTTCTGCAGATTTATAGGTGGCAAACTAAAATGTCAGGGGGTCGTGTATTCATCTGTCAATGTGTAATACAATTAGACAAGATAATTGGGCAAACTAAGTTTTTACAGAGATCTGGAAAACGTATTAACTTTCCTTCATTAGCTTTGATAGCAGTGCAGAGTCACTGGGGGTGGGTATAAGGTGCAAAACTGAGTCTGGATTTAGGATTAAGGCAGGAAATATTCCAATGGGGAACATACATCCAGTCTGCTTTCTCAGTGTCTCGGGCACAGCTTACAGGAGGAACAGTTTGCTGTGTTCCCTTGTGTTGATTGAGGAGGGCTCAATAATGGAAATGGCAGGGGCAGATGTAAATATGAAGCCAGTAATATGTCTTAATTTAATCAACACTTTGACAAAAATCCCAAGGAAGTAAATAATCTGTTCACTTAGCAGATTTTACTGGGGTGTATCCAAATCTTTTGTGGCAACAAAGCCCCAAGCTGAAGTGTAAACAGCAAGAATGATCAGAATTAGAAACCCTCAGCTCTGCCTCTATTTTTGTTTTTTTCTAAGGAGGGCTGCAAAAGACATCTGGACATCTTTAACAGGGTCACAAGCAACGAGGAGCCACGGAGACTGGGGCAAGGAGTGCATCCTTCTGCATGTTTAACTGCCCATCCATTTTTCCTCCTTGTCCATGTTTATGTGTTTATATCTGCCCTGCCATCAGTTCATATCTGCCTTGCTCTCACTTCAATAGCTGGCATATTTTAGGCATCGAGTCTGAAACAGTGGCAGGAAAAAGCAAAAGTAAACCCTAAGAGGCAGGTTTAGAATGACCCCTGAATTAAAAAGCAGACTTCATTATTTAATGATGAGGTACTAAATGATGTCCTGATGATTTTATTAAACTAAAATGAGGCAGCACATTTGACTTAGGCCATCCAAGCTTTCTATTCCCCCTGCCTAGGAAGGCTTGTGGCAGTAATCAACTCCCTATATTCAGAGGAAATTGTTTCTTTATGGTTTAAAGTGTGAAGACTCTTCTAGATAACCATATATTGCATCCAGCAGGACCCTCTTTTAGCACATTCAGCATTGGGACAAAGGAGCAAATAGCAACAGAATTAAGGGAGAAATTGCAGAGCAATGGCCTTGAATTGATGCAGGACCCTAATTCAGCAGAGCACTCAAGCTCATGTAGAACTTGTAATCTCTGTCAGCTTTGATGAGGGGGTTGTGAACCCAAGAGCTTTTCTACCTTTTTCTCAGATACATCGGTGGGTCTAATGAAATCAGGCTGAAACTTTAGGGTTTTATGTCTGCAGACTGTTCCCTGGGTCTGTATTGCTGCTGCCTTGCACTGTTCAACCTGGGTATCGATGGATAGTGATGCCTTCAGCACAGGCTCCTCTCAGACCTGGTTTGCAGCACCAGGACTAGGATTCTCTGGGGCCCTTTAAACACACTATTTTTATGTTATAGCTGGAGGTAAGGAGTTATTTCCCACAGCCATGAGCCCCTGAGCTGATCAAACAACAGGGTGTAGCATTGTAGCAGGTTCATTACTGCAGTTTAAGCACCACACAGATACAGCCACCACTGAGGGGAAGGATGATCTGTTTGTACAAGCCTGAATTCCCCCAAGATTTAGCATTTAAGGCAATTACTGCACCATTCCTTCATGCCTCATATACGGGAAACTCTTGGATAATTGTCAAGTTCAGGGGGAAAAACACACAGATAGAAAATATGTGAATTTCTAAGCTGTGTCAGAGTCCTTCCCGGGAAAGCCCACGGCTCAGGCAGAGCTCCCAGGGCACAGGGGCATTGGCAGGGTTAAAAAGGATTTGTACTCGTGCATTGGGACCCTCATCACAGGTTTGTGTGTCACCTGACCTCAAGCACCACTGATAACGTGAGTGTTCATCAGACAGATGCCATCAGTGGTTGCTGATTTCTCCCTGAGGATGCAGGAATTTTTGGAAACCACCACTTTAGCAAAGCTCTCCATAAGAATGGATGGCTGATGCACAGTGCTGTGAAACCTAGAATTTGAGCATGCAAGGTTAATAAACACCAGCAAGTTGCTATAACTCACAAATTAAAGGCCCCAATTTTCACAGTCGGGCTGCGAGATCTAATTAAGGCTGGTGGTGCAATTCAGTGTTTGGAGAGTAACTGCCTGGTTTAATTTATCCACAGATTCTGCTGCCTTCATTTTTTTTAAGTAGCAAGGGAAGATAAAGCAAGACAGAGACCTTTCCCTCAGGACCGAGTCCATCTGCAGCAGAAAGCTTTGGTTCCTCTGTGCTTTGCAGTTTATTATTACGTCTCACCGGTTATTTTCTGGGTAATAGAGGAAGCTGCTGGGTTTATTTTATCTCCTTCATCACTTTAAACAATGTCAAAGACAGCTAATGCCCACAATGGATGGTTTGCTGTTATAAATATGAATATTATTAAGTATAATTGGTGCATCACCGTTATCTCGCTGGCGTGTGCCTCGGGCTGGACACCTCTGATGGATCTGCAGGCCACTGTGTTACATCTGGCAGAAGGATTAAACAACCCTAAAGTCACTCCTTGTTTCCAAATAAGTGAGCAGCTAATTGCAAAGCCCATGCGGGATGAGACTTTTGGGTACTCCCGCTCTGCCAGGTTACTGGGATTTTCCTGGGACACCGTGGGCTTCTCCTGGGAATAGAGAAATGACAAAGAAAGGGAATTATTAAGGCAAATTCATGTTGGATGCTTCTACCCTAGGAAACCAAGCCTCTGTATCATGGCATCTCTGAGTACCAGGATCCATTGGGTTGGAGCCTGCCAAGAAATGTTCTTCACTGGGGAGGAATCCTTCCCTGTGAGGGCAGGGAGGCCCTGGCTCAGGGTGCCCAGAGCAGCTGTGGCTGCCCCTGAATCCCTGGAAGTGTCCAAGGCCAGGTTGGATGGGGCTTGGAGCAGCCTGGGGCAGTAGAAGGTGTCCCTGCCCATGGCAGGAGGGGTGGGACTGGATGAACTTTAAGGTCCCTTTCAACCCAGACCACTCCATGATTCTATGATTCTACCATCTGTGCAGAGTTGTGTCCACAATAAACCATTTCTTAGCCTTCAGGTAATCAAATGCCAGCTGTTAAGTAAAAATAAAGTATTTTGAGTGTGGCCTTTATGTGTTTGTAACCACTTCTTCTTAACTGGTAGAGAACTGGTTCCCACAGAGGGATTAGGGTTTGGCAGCCCCTTTTTCTGGTGTTTAATGCCATGCTCAACCTGCCCTTGTTCACTGTGCACACAGCTCACTCTGGTATCTGCTGTGCTGGAGCCACGGAGAGCCCTGCAAGGGACAGAGAAGCCCAGATTTGGCAGAAAAGCACCATGTGCCATTGTTATTCATCTAAAGAACTGTGTGAGTGATGAGAGGAGTTGCTGGGAGCACCTGCTCGGGCAGCACCTGCTCGAGGGGCTCCTCTGCCCACCCAGGGCCTGGCAGCTCATGCTGGGGGCACAGTCCCTCTCCTGCCTTCCTCAGCCAATTTTGCTCAAAACCCCAGTTTCGAGCGCTTTCCCGCTCCGCTGCTTTCCTGGTTTGGCTCAGCATCTGCTGCGGGAGCCCAGGGATTCCTCACCCGGGGTTTCTGTTTGATGGGAGACCCTCGAGCCCTCGCTTTTACTGAAGGAACTAAAATTCTTACATCAGGTTTTTGAGCACCCACTGCTCCAGATGAAATCAGTGGGGAGCTGCATCCACTTCAAGTTTCAGAGCCCATTTAGCTTTGATTTGCATCTGGTATCTAGGGCAAACTCTGGGAAGTGTCTTATTTCATCCAGTCTCGCCGATGTCTGTGATTTTATCAGGAAGTCTCAGGGTATTTGGTGTGGTTTTTCCTTAACATCCCAGCTTTAACCATCAATTGATCACATCAGAACTGAGTCACTCAGTTAAAAATAAAAGCTTGTGTCCCCTGAATCGTTGAGTAACAGTCAGGAAAACACAGAAGCTGAAAGAAAAAGGGAAGGGAAAAAGCATGAAACTAGAATTTTCTATTGCAGACATCTTGTAAGGAATCCCTTGGCCAAAAAACAGGACTTTGGGAGGTCTGGGTTTGGTAACCCTGCAGGACAGCAGATGATGTGAGGTGCTGGAGGGGTTTCTGGATGTTTCCGTGTGAGTTGGAAAGGAAGGCTGCCCAACCCTACCTCGTTTTTTCACCAGTGAACAATAAAAATATTGGGTTTATAAAAGGTAAATGATGTTGTATGAAAGCAGGGACAAAGTGGGAGAGTGACTCCAGTGGCACAGTCCATAGCAGAAGTGGGAAGAGCTCTCCTGGTGCAGCCCTCCTGGGTGATGCTCACGGGTGCTGTGTCTGTGGGAGCTCTGTACCACTCCCTGGAGAAAAAGCCTTAAAATGGAAACACACAGAACACATGAAAGAGTTCAAGCATTTTTCACTCCAGTCATAGAGCAGCCACCCTGGGGTGGGACTCACTGGGAAGGCAGGCAGGACAGGTGGGGCGGGAACACTGTTTGAGCATCTTTTCCCGTTGGAGGGGATAGCAGAGCAGAGGGCTCTGAGGGCTTTGCAGCAGGGAGCAGGAGCCGGGGCTGGCACATCCCATCCCAATCAGTCACTGGAGCAGAGCATTGCTCATTTTCCACCTTTGCAAAGCTGGCATTTGTTCTTTGGCCAAAGTATCCCCATCGGCATCAATATTCCACCAGGCTCTCACGGCTGCTGTATCCGCAGCTCCCCCAGCGCTGTTTGGGAGAACCAGAAGCCTGATAAATGTTTGACCTAAACTGCCTTTCCCATTTTTTATTTTTTTCCTTCCTCTCTCTGCACACCCAGCACCATTTCTCACATCCCCAGATGGGTGGAAGGGAAGAGGCAGCTCCTTGTCCATGGCTCTCCCATCCCTGCACCAGCCCTCAGCCCAGGCCAGCTCCCCACCATTCATGCCATGCAAGGAGGAAAATTCCCTTTAAATACACCAGGTCAGGGAGTTTTCCCGCATGGACACGGCCCTTTTCTCCACAGCCACGACTCCTGCTTGGGGCAGCTGGTTCTAATTACAGCTGTGTAATTGCAGAGCTGCACTCGGCCATCCCAGCGAGGGACCACTGCCGGCAGGGCCGTTCCTTGGAGAAACGCCAGCTCTGGGCTCCCAGCGCCACAGGGAATGGTTGGGAATATTTCTCTTCCCTCTCTCCCTGCCCCAGCATTCCCCAGGCTCCACAAATTCTAACTTTCACACACCCAGGGAGGAACAGTCATTGTTATCTCAGGACTGTGAGCCAAGGAGAGAAATAGAAGGACAAAAGAACAGCTTGTTTTGTTGGGGTTTTTTGTTTCCTTTCCCCAGCTTCATCATTCTTACATTCCTAACTCCGTCTGCAATTCCAGCCTGCTTCAGGGTATCTCTTGCCAGCCACGGATGCCCTGTGGGATTACCCTTTCTTCTCCATTTTCTTTGCCTGCTTTCCTGCAGATAATAGGGAATGTAGCATCTTGCATCACAACTATTCTTGGAAAATCACTGTGTGCCGTGGCTGTGCTGGCTGACAAGGGATGGATGCTGGGAGGGCACGAGGGACATGTCTGGGGTAGAACTGGTGAATCGGTGCAACAAAAACCTTGTCATTGCTGTTGGGGTTCCAATGGTCCCGTGTGTGTGGCTGCTCTTTAGAGAAACATCACAGACACCACAGCAGCAGAAATGAAGGGGGAATTTTCATTTCCTATGAAAGCAGGTGTAACTGGGCTACACCTGGGGTCTGAATCCCCTAAACCGGGGGAATGGGCTGCAGTGCTGCAAGGTTTCGGATGGGCTGAGCTGGGCCTTTGTATTAGATAATCATTGAGGTCCCTCCCAACCCCAATCATTCTGTGATAGTTTCTCCTGAGACACCCAATACCTTTGGTTTGGGCTGCTTTCATCCATGGCCTTGCCCAGCTGTGCCACAACAGTCACTTCACCTGCCGGGTCAGGAGGTGACACAGGGACCTGCACACACTGCATTGGGTTCCCATGGCTCTGATCCCTGGGCAGCCTTTCTTCCCCCCTCAGTGGATGCCAGGAATGGCACGTGGCATGTGCCAGGGCTCTGTTTGCCTTCTTCTAGAATCATTGATTCTAAAATCAGTGATTAGAAGCCATTAAAAGCAACAGATTCCTCACTAACAAATGCTTTGTGTCACCACCTGGGGCTTTGGGTGGCACTCCCAGGCATGGTTTGGCTACGAGCCTCTCCAGCAGAAAGCCATCCCTGTGCACTTCCCTGGCATTTGCCACTTGCCCGTGGCTCCAAGAACTCACCTGTGGCACAGCGAGAGCTCTGGGAAGTGTTTAATTTAGAAACAGTTCTCTTTATACAGCTGTTTATTTCTCATCCTTTATTTATTTTCATTGCAATAAAACTGCTCAGGAGGAGATTTGAGTTTTTTCCCCCAAAACTTTTCATCTACGTTTAGTGCCTCTGGTGGACCTGGGCTCTGCTTTGCCTCGTGGTTTCCGACAGAGGCAGCAAGACAGGGAGATATGAACAGGTCACAGGAATCATTTGCTTAGTAAGATGTGTCTTCCTACCTACAAGCAGTTAATGTTATGTTTAGTCCCTGAACCGTGAAAGGTTATAAATTACCTGTTTATCTACCTCATTTCTGGATGTTTCCATTCTCTGCGTGACGTTCAGATCCCTTTTTCTGAATCCTTCTGCTTTTGGGCACTTCAAATCACACAGCAATGGTTCCAATGGATAATTTAAAAGTCAATTCAGGGCTTATTTTTCAGTTAAATTTCAGTGGCTTATTTTTCCCCCAGCAGTATCAATTTCCGAGGCTTCTTTTCTTTATTTGGGATGCTGTGTTGTCTAGTAAAATGCCAATAAAAACTTGGGGGGATATTTAGGGGGAATATCTCTTTCCAAGGTGCATCTCAGACATGAGGGCTCAGGGGAAACCCAGGCTGGGTTATCCCCAAGTAAAATTCCTACAGGATTTGGAGGAGCCTGTGCATTCCCATGCCATTTTTTTTCCAAGCAAGGACTTTTTCACAGTGTCTAAGTACCCAAGTGGGAAGCAGAGCGAAAAAATGGAGGGGGTTGGAGGACTATGTGAAATTCAGAGAAAGAAGACCAGAGAAGGAGGAGGAACAAAGTGCCCCAAGGCAAGGGAACAGGCTCCCGGCAGGAAAGAGGATACAGGGATATTTTATCACTTCTTTCCTCTTCAAAATCTTATTTCTCAAAACCCACCTGACAAGTTCAGCAGTTTCACTCAAAAAAAATCCTAGAACTATGAGAGACAAGTGGCAAAATTGGCATTGGGGGTTGTGAGGCTGTTGGTCAGGCCATGTCCTGGAAAATCCAGATCAGAAAAAAACATGTTTTTAAAGGCTGTCCTGAACTGATTAAACGCCAAAAAAGCCATTCCAAAACTATTCTAAATTTTTTATAGAAATACTCTAAGTTTTTAAAGTTCACCTGAACATCCCTGTGGATGTGTAAACCATACGAACAGAGAGTGACAGGGGCAAAAAGTGACAAAATGGGTGATTTAATCCAACCAGGGAAATTTTTCAGTGTCTGGTTAAAACAAATGGGTCATGCAAAAAGAGTCCCTGAATTTCCTAACCCTAAAACTAATGTGAGACATACCTAAATAACCTGTTCATCAAACTGAAAACAGAAAATTAGGCAAAACTTCTAATAGAATATTCAATTTTCCTCTGGGTCAGGCTACATCACCACAATCAAACCTGGTTGTTTCAGAGGATACATAAAAATTTGCTAAATACATTTTATTGCCAAAACATTTCGAAGCAAAGTTTATTTGCTTGCATTCTGTTGCTAATTCCTCTTGTAAATGTTGTGTGAAGTGTTTGTTGTTCTTTTAAACTATGAGCAGCTGTAGTGGTCTGGGAGACAGCACTAATGAACAGATGTGTATGGCAGAAAAAAAGCTATTATCTTGCTTTTGTTCACCAAAACTTGTTAATTTGGGACTACTTGTGTTTCAAGCTGCAGTTTTGTTACACACCAAAGGTGTAATAGTGGTCTTTAGAAGCTGAGATAATTTTCCTGCCTTTAGGTTTTCTTTTCCCTCATTTACCTATCTGTAAAATGAAAATCCATGATTTACCTACTCCAACCCAGCTTCCTACTCGTTCCTCATGGTCTGCAGGAAGTTCGTATAAAATAGAGTGGGGAAAAGTTGGCTGTAATCAGCGGAAAATGAGAGTTCCCAAAGCCCTAAACAGTTTACATGAGCACCACTTATATAAGGAAATATAATAAGAAAAGAATTTGGCATCCCCGGACTTCTCTTTTCACGCCTTTAGCTGACTGGGGTCTAACTGTGGCCTTACCAAATGAAGAGAAACTTTTCTAGTGTTTCAGTAGGGGCAGACTCAGATATTGTTTGGATGCCTGTGGTAGCTGCTGTTCTCCATGAGATGTTTGGAGGCTCAGGGAGTGCACAGGAGAGCCCTGCAACAGGCAGAATTAAAAGGTTTCAATCAGGCTGGCATTGTTGGGGTGATTTATCTCTTTAAACCACCATCAAAAGCTGGAAATCTACTAAAAAGCAGTGTACAAGTGGTGTTGGTCATCTTAGGCCTTCAGCCGTGCTCCTCTGGGAAACTGAGTTTTTGAGATGTTAAAGTCATTGGGTGGAGATGAAGGGGCTCAGTCTGGGAACTGCCTGTTGATGGATTCATAAAAAGAGATTATGGAAAAGAAAATCAAATCATCTCTTTGATAATCCAGAAAAATCTCCTGCAGATCCCTTTGTACTGCTCCTGTGTGGAAGTGTGGAAATCCAGCTGAGCACCGTGGACCTGGAGAAGTCCAAACCAGGGGATTTTCCCTCCTTTCCTTAGATTCTTCTTGAAGATAAAAGATACATACACTTATAACCATATATATATATGTGTGTGTGTGTATGTGTACGTATATATATAAAAATGTAAATAATAAATATATGTGTGACTTTGGGATGTATTTTCCCAGCCTGAATCTCACTTAATTTCATCCCTTTTATTTCTGGCTCTGTTGTTTTTCAAACTATTAATTTCCTCCCTGCCTTTGACACTGACATGTTGTCACCACGTTCAGCCTCGTGTGTCACCCCCCTGCACCCCAGTACCAGGGATCCCTTTTAACCTCTGCTGTAATTGAGTGTTCCAGTTACAGCTCGTTGGGGTGACTCTGCTCCACCAGCACGTGAAGGTGAGAGGCTTTTAGGGTCACCCAAGACCAGGTGATGTCCCTCCCTCATGTGCGATGGGAACCTGTTATTATGCAGCTTGAAAACCTACAGAGTTCGTGCACCTACCTCATGCTGCAAACTCACATCTTATTTATTATCCACCATTTAAATTAAGTCACATTTACTGTGGCTCCAAGGCATCTTTTCCCCCTTGAATCTCTGTTTCCAATTATTTTCCCCCAGATGTCATTAGCTGGTATTTGCTGGGTTGCATCTCATTTTGTTTTCTGTCTTTTTGCTTAATAACAAAAAAACATGAGGGGTCACTTTGAGGCAGCGGAACTGATGGGCAATCACGGATATTACGGAAGCTTGAAAAATTATTAAGGTGATGAAATCTTTCTAGTGCTACATGCTAATGAAAACCCAGCATGGGGCTGTTTCTGAGATAATCCTATTTCTAGACTGATTGAAATATCATTGTGAGTGCTTTCTTCTAAATATGTATATTCTAAGGATCCATACATTTGGCTTTCCGTGAAATTGGAGTTACTTTGCTTTTCATGAACTCACGTATGAAATAGATTAGATGGATGCTTGTAAAATCTTATTAAGCCACTGTTGCTTGACATTTTATGCTGGAGGGACAGTCTGGAGCAGGCAGGGGAGCAGGGGCTCGTTGTTCTGCTCCTCCTGCCCACAGCCACCCGGTGCCTCCCTTGCAGTGCTGTGCCCGTAACACCAGACGGGAGCTTAGGAGCCTGCTGGTCTGCAAGGAGCTGAGTACAAAGGATTTTTAAACAAATCTTGGAAAATGGCCGTATTGATGGCCCTGTCAGAGTATTTCCTCCTGCCAGGACACCGTGGTAATGCAGGCACAGCTGGGCTGGGACGGCGTGGGGAGGGAATATTTGCTGTGTGAGCCCGAGCTGCCACTTAGTGCAGTTCCCAGCAATCACTGAGTGATTGCTAAATGCAGTTGGGGTGGTTTGGTGGCACTTTGGTGGTTAACAGGTTATCACTGCCATGGGGCTCACCGAGTTGTCACGAGGTGCCAGGCACTCAGGCTCTTCAGACCTTGGCTCACGGGATCACCACGGGCTCCTTGTGGGCAGGGGAGTATGAAATGAAGCACAAGGGAAGAGCTTTCCTCTGCATGACCCCGTCTCTGTGCTTTGGGTGACTTATTCACTCCACGGGCTGAGTAAAGTCCCAGTCTGGGCTCGGCTGGAATAAACGTCTGTGGCTGAATAACTACACTAATGCAGGGAACACATGATGAAAATGAGGGTTGTGAGCAGGGATTTTTTATTCAGTACAAGGAAAATTCTCTCCCCAGAATGAATGGCAGCTATTCATGTCAATGAGAGGAGAGATAAGGAGTCAGGACAATTTTACTAACCCTTAATAAGGCTCCCAATCTATTTATACATCACCATCGATGTGTGGCTCTGCTTTCAGCTGAAGAAAGATGGCAAAAGTTCAGTTCAACCACTTTTTTTCCTTAGTGCTCTAAAGCTATTATGGACTTTGCTGCTGGTTTTACTTTGGTCAGATGCTGGTGTTGCTGCAGCTTGGTCCCTCCTCACCCCAGGGATGACTGCAGGGCTCTTCTTTGAGAATGCCTTCCTCAGAAGGCCAAAACCTCTCCTCCCCCTCATCCTCCTCCTCCTCCCGAGGAGCCCTTGTTGCCACATCTGACCAGAGATCCCCCTTTGATCCTCACTAACCCTTTCACCTGCATTGTTGTCCTTCAACTTCACCTTTCCAGACACAGATCACCCTCCCTTATCTGCTGAGTTTCAGTTGCATTTGAGGGACATCAGCATCTGGAAGGATGAATCCTGTGGGATTAACACCTCCAAGAGCTGCACCAGCACAGGAGGAGATGGTGGGTTCCTCCTATGTCACTTTCTTTCCAGCTTCAGGGAACTGTGAGCTCAAAACAGTCTCTGATAGTCCAAGCAGGTAATTCCTGTTTATTCCCCCAGGACCAGGTCCCTTGATGCTGCTCTGACTCCCTTTAACAGCAGCTTTAGCTTTCTAAGCAATCTATAAAACAATAAAAACATTAATGGTATGTCAAAATGTGTCTGTTGAAAACATCCCAATAACATCCCTGTTTGGTCCAGGTGAAGCTGTTGGCTGGAGGTGGTGTGGCAGTGCAGGATCACCAGGGCTGGGGTGGGAATTGATGCCATTAGTGTGGTTTATTGACACGGAGGAAAATCTTTCATTCTAGACTTCATATGAATTGTTGCTGGTTTGTTGGATTTTTTTGTTTTTTCTTTTTAATATATAGAGCTGCATCCTCAGAAATCACCAGATGAAATCTCTGGCCTGTTCTCTGTCTCAGGCACCCAGAATGATAAATTTGGTCTCTAAAACTGCAATGCTGTTACCACGTGCATTCCTGTAGTGCAGTTTATTGGCTTCAAAGGTCCCAATTGTATGTTTATTTTTTCTCTTTTTCCCCCATGTCTATTGACATTCTTTATAGTGCAGAAAATGAGATTTGTACACCTACTGAACAACCCCATGCACCAAACCCCAGATGGAGGGCAACGCCACCACTGTTGTACCTTCCATAGACTCTTCTTAGGTGTTTTTGTACCATACCAGGCCACAGTTGGAAATATTACAGGGAAGTTTAGGAGGTAAAAAGGTTTCTGCTTGGCTGCTGAGATAATTTTCTCTGGAATCACATTCCAGGAGGCTTCCCTTGATATTTCACATCACATGAAGCTGTGACCCCTTCGGCTTCATGGCATATGTGTCTTAAAAACACACTCTGCATAAAAGCCTTGGAAAAGCTCTGAAGCCTGAGACTGCAGCAAGGACCAAATCCATGTGATGTTGTCATAACAACAAACAATGATTTGAAATGCAGATTTTTCATCTTCACTCTTTGGTTGTGATTGAAAGCTGTGGAAAATGGGGGATTTGCTGCACTGAGATTGTTCCTATTAGAATAAAGAGGTGATAATGGGAGCTGGTAGGATGCCCGAGGGATCAGGAGGAGGATTTTTGAATACTCCTAAGCCATAACACAGCTAAACCAAGAATTAGTTGTTTTTCTGTGGTGGCCTATCCAGCTCTTTCTGTTGAGCCTGTAAGACTGGTGTGACTGCCGGGGAGTCTCTGGGATCTCTGGAACAAAGAGCTTTCCTGCAGGTAGAGCCTGAACGAGCGACCCTCCGAGAAACCCGTGGAAATTGCAGTGCCTTTGCTGTTTGTTTCCAAACAGGTGTTACATCCCTTGGAGCAGATGAAGGGAGTTTGCTGGGTTATTTTCAAATAGCTTCTGCTGCTAAAAAATAGTGTGAGTGTTTCTTTTTGTGAGGGAAGAGTTGTGTGATTCCCCCACATCCGTCACTTCATCAGCCACTGCTGCTTTTGTGCTGGTGCTGGAGGTCAGGCTCAGCTCCCAGCCCAACCCATCCCACAGGTGTTCTCCACACCCCCTCTGTAAATCCACAGCCATTCCCTCTGCTGCCACTCTGAATCCACGGGGTGCAGCCCTTCTTCCAGATGTGGATGAAGCACTTTTACCTAAATTATCCCAGTTTTTGTGTGTTCCTCTCCACCGTGCAATGCAGGACGCAGGAACCAGCCATGGCAGTGCCTGGGGAGGGAGGGTGAAAGTACAACCCAGGGCTGCCCACTGCCTCACTTTGATATTTTTTATCCAGATAAGAGAAAATCACACTCTGCACGTGAACTCTGTCCTGTTTTCGCTGCCCTTTCTGGCTTCATTCACGCTCCCTTTGTTACTTTTCATGTTTTGTGATGCCTCAAATGTCAGAAACCTTCTTATTTTCCTTGATAGGTTTTGTGATTTCCTTAGTCATCCATATCTGTCCTCGCTCTTTTCTTGTACTAATATCTCTGAGAAGCCAACTCATTTCCTGAGCTTTACACAAGGGCTTTTTCTTTTCCTTTTTTATTTCTAATCTTCCTTTCCTTTCTCTGTCCATGTCCATCCTCTTTCCACTCCCTCATCTCTGCTTTTCCTGTTACAGCAGCACTTTCCTCAGTCTGCCTGGGTAAAATCTAGCCAGTCTGATTTTTATAAAAGAATAATCATAAAGTGAATATGCTTGGTATGTCAACAGAGGCAACGTTTGTTCTGAGCAGTGTAAATATTCTTGATATCTCAGAGCCCTTGAAATGAATCTTCCACCCTTTGGAAAAAGGTGCTGGTGGCATTTGTTGGTGCTCTGTTGATTCTGGGCCAAGCAGGAGAACCACATCAGTGGCCTGCAGCTATTTCAGACTTGTATCATCACATCATCTATAGAAACAGCTGTTAGACGGAAAAAAAAGATGGGGAAAAACCAGACACAAGCTTTAGCTGCAATTATTTCTAGTGGCAGGTGCAATCTCCAAAGCTGCAGAGATTTCTGCTTGCTTCAGATAAGTCCCTCAGCTTTGGATGTCTTTTTTGGAGCCTGTTTCAGCGGTGCTTTGCTGCAGAGTGGTGGGACAGACTGGTGGCTCTGGCCAGCTGGCTGGGGCTTGGATCCAGGGTCCTGCCACCACCCCTCTGCTTCCCCTGCCACGCCCCACACTTGATTTGCACCCCACAAATTCGGCTGCTTAACTGCCTTGTCTTACTTAATAATAATTCTGGAATAAACAACCCTTATTCAAGAATAATTTGATGTTTAGGACAAATCACTGCTATGGCTGCTGCAGCAAGGGCAGCGGTTTCACGACGAGATTTTTATATGCAAAATTATACTCTGTATGTCATTCCTTGTGGTGGAATTTATTCCTTCCTCCCTCCCTCCCTTGCCTGCAGGGTCACGGTTGCAGCCTCTCTCTCTCTCTCCCATCTTTCTTAGCAAATACCAAAGCAACACATTCTTAATATTTCAGCAACATCTATTTCCTCTGTCAGCAATCCGATCCCACCGTGTCTCCAGAGGCTACTTGAGTCTCTTTCAATGATCCTTTTTTTTATTCCACACTTGGAAAAAAAAAGGGGAAAAACAGTATTTGTATTTGTCTTCAGCCTTAGTGCAATTCCCATTTTCTGTCTGATGCTGCTGCTCTAAACCCCCTGCAGAGACTCTCCCTGCACCCTGTGCCCCCTTTGCTTCTGCCTCTGATGGGTCAGGGGCTTCTTTCCCCCTTGATTATTCTACACTTCCCCATTCGTGCACCATCACACATTTATTTATTTATTCCTGCATAACTCCGGGGCTTAACTATTTTGTTCTTGCACTACTTTCACCCCTTCTATGGCTTCAGTTGTTTTCCCCAATAATTCCATCCTAAGGCTTTTTGTTGCTGTATTTTGCCCAGCAGCAGCAAATCACAGACCTTGGCTAATGAGGAGGACTGGGTTCGTGTCACACAAGGTGATGGTCGGGTCAGGGGTCCATGAGCACTGGCCACCGTGTGCTAACCCGTGTAACTCTGTGACACGGGTATTTCATCCAAGAAAATGGATAAAATGGATATGGATGGATAAAATCAGCCACAGAGACAGAAAAACTTGGCAGGTTTCAGGTTATGAAATACCTGAAATGCACTTACTCATCAGGCTGCATTCACAGGCAGATCCCATCCAGCCATGAATTTGTACTCGTAAAGCAGAACGTCTCCTCCTCCCGGTGAATAAGGCATGTGGACTTCTGCAGTCCTTCTCCCAAGGCTTGAACACGAGTGGCAGAGTTGGTGCCCTCTGCAATTTCACTCCACCTGTGTTGGGAAAATGGGTGTATTCTTCAATGGAAAAAATCAACATAAAATCCCAACACAGACAACAAAGGCAAGATGTTTATATTGCTGTGAGTGGATCAAAGGAAGCACCAGACTCCCCATTAAGGCTTGTTTTAAACTAAAAGTGTGCGTTAAAAGCCCTAACAGGTTTATTTACAAGTAGTTTGATAACACATCTTAAACCACATTCCTCTTATTCCAGATAGCATCAGAGAGACAGGGTTTTACAACTGGCCCTGTGCTCCTCTAGCATTTCACCTAGCAGGACCAGATCAGCCAGCCAGCAGTAATTCCCTTACTGTTAATGCCTGGGTAGGGGGTCGGTGTCTGGGAGCTGCACATTCTGAGTGAGACACCCTGGAGGGGCTCAGACCTCATCTGAATGTGCTGCATGGGCACCAGGAATGGGAAACAGTGCTTGGAAAAACAGTATTTTCTCATACGTTCCAGGAATGCATCTGAATTTTGGTGCTTTGTCCTCAGACCAGCATTTGCATTTGATGTGGTGCCCAGGCTGTGTTTGATCCCAGCGTGAGGCGCGACACGGTGTGAGGCAGCGGCTCCCAGCAGCCAGGGAGCCCGGGGCTGGTTTTCTTTATCCAGCTCTGTGTTAATAGTCTCTCTTTCAGCATTTTGCCCTTTTCCGTGTAATCAAGAAACCTCTCTGGAGCTTCCTTTGAGTTTGTGGAAGAGCCCAGGTTAAAGCTATTAAAACTGGTGGGTTTTTTAATCTGAAGCAGCAGAATTCTGTGTTTCCTTGTGCCAACAGAGCAAGGCGTTTGAGTAGGCGACGCTCCACAGAGAGAGGCAGCAGCTGGTCCAGGCCCTGCCGAGTCCTTCTGATTTTCCCTTGAAGTGGAGAGATGTGGAGAGCCATCCACTGGGATCACAGGCTGGCTTTCCACATCTGAAACAGCCATGGATAATCCTGGCTGGATCAAAAACCATGGCCAGAGCCACAGTTCCTCCAGATGCTGGATGCTGCCATGGCTAATCTGCTTCTGGGCAGTACCTGCCCTTTTAACTCCTTGCTGTGTGCTGTGTACTGCACCTGTGGTGTTGTGGCGGCCAAAGAGGACACGCAGCATTCCCTGATCCGTTTGGAGCAGCATCAGAAGTCGCTGACAGCCACTTCACTGGGAGCCGTGATGAGAATTTTTAATTCCCCTTTTTGCAGCATGAGATATTTTCAGCCTGGATGGCCCTATTATGATGCTAAGGAGTCTAAAATAGCACTTTTTTCTGCTGATGTCATTTTACATCAAATATAGGGCGTCATTGCTTTGGTGAAGAACAGAACAGGGACGGGGTGTGAAAGTCCTGATGCCCCCTGCAGCCTCAGAGTGCCCTGCAGTTACCGGGGCTTTGTGGAATATTTCTGGCACTACCAGCAGGTCTTGAGCTTCTACAGTTCAAATAATTTGTTCATCATTTGAAAAGAGAGAAAAGTTAGGTGGGATTTGAGGAAGAAAGTCCTCCCTGTGAGGGTGGGGAGGCCCTGGCACAGGGTGCCCAGAGAAGCGGTGGCTGCCCCATCCCTGGAAGTGTCCAAGGCCAGGTTGGACGGGGCTTGGAGCACCCGGGGATAGTGGAAGGTGTCCCTGCCTGTGGCAGGATGGAATGGATGAGCTTAAATGTCCCTTCCAACCCAAACCATTCCATGATTCAATGATATTTCCATCCAGCCCAAGAAAAAAACTATTTTTAGGCTCTTTTGTTCTCAGAGGTGTAGCTGAGCTGCCAATAGAAAATTCTTGGTGTGCCTGAGGTTGGCAGAGCTGCAGGCAGGAGGCTCACGGCGCTCACGCCGCTCTCGCACGTTTCCCTCAGGCAGCCCTTGACACCACGTTTGAGACAAGCGTCGATTTGTCTGTCAGTAATTTTGGCAGCATCACAGCTCCTTTTAATCAGCTCTTTAAAGACTTCACGGCTGGTGGCCAAACTCCTGCTGCAGATTCAATGGAGCAATTTACTCTTCAGCTTCTCATCGTGCCTGGATCCATTGCACCATGGCACAGTGTGGTCTGAGGGGGTGGGACAGAGCTGTGCTGTCCCTGCATCTCTGTCCCTGCAGCTCTGCCCCTGCATCTCTGACACCCCTGCACTGGCACAGGGGGAAGCAGAGCTTTGGGGAGCATCAGGTTTCTGCTGGAGATGAAGCCAGTGCGAGCAGTAGGGAGACAGCAAAGCACAGGGTGCATCTTCTTTGGTGTCTCATGGAGACGGTCAGCCCACCACAAAGAGGAAGGCCAGGAATAGGATAATCTTATCCATCCTATCACATGCACCAGGGAACACATTGTTTCAACCTGTCATTGTCATCAGCAGCACTGCTCTCTACAGGCCCCTGGAAGGAGGCTGGAGTGAGGTGGGGGTCGGTCTCTTCTGCCAAGTCTCAGCTGAAAGGACGAGAGGAAATGGCCTTAAGTTGTACCAAGGGAGGTTCAGATTATATATTAGATTTTTTTTCTCCCCTAAAGGAGTGGTCAGGCATTGGAATAAGTTGCCCAGGGAGGTGGTGGGGTTGCCATCTCTGCAAGTATCCAAGAGGTGTCTGGACATGGCACTTGGGGATGTGGGACTATGCTGTAATCCAGGCAACACCTAATCAAGGTCCAGACCCAACTCTGGCATTTAAATAGCTCTTACTCCATCTTAAAGGCATGCTGGAATTATCTTTACATTTTTGAAGACCAGCCCTAATTTTTCATTTTGGATTTGCTATGTTAAGCAGAACAACTGCAGTTTTTCTGCAGCTGAAAAGCTTAATTTCCCTGACTAAAACAAACCCCCAAGTCCTGTTTCTCTGATCCTGGGCTATTTGGCAGCGTGCTGGATATCACTCTATTCACAGGAGATGTTATTACCAGGAATACAAGCAGGTTATTATTACTCATGCTCAGCCTGGGTTTTGATGGGTCTCTCCAGGATCTGTTTCTATTCACTGTTTATTTTCATTAGTGGTTTGAATGATATGAGAGATGATACGGTTACAGAACCTGCAGCTGATAGGGGTGGGAGCTGTTTCAAGCCCTCTGGAGCAAAGGATGGTGGCTCAGGTTGACCTTGACTCGTGGTACTTCTGCTCTGCACAAGATGAAATTCAGTATCAGGGGTAGCAAAGCCTTTTCCTTAGTGAGGCAAAATCAGCTCTGCAAAGTGGGGAAAAGTGACCTTGGCAGAAATGTGTGCTAGAAGGATCTGGGGTTTACTATGGATCACAGTAAACACATCTAAGGTTTGGTAACCCTCAACAGGTGGTTTCAGGTTGTGGCCGGAGTGTCCTGAGAGCCTTGGAGCTCCTTTCTGGGGTCTTTAGGACTTGAATAAGAAGAATTCAGTGGAAATTGTGAAGGCCTACACACTGAAAAATGGCTGCAAAATTTTGGTTTGGACTCTGAAGATGTATTTAGTGTTTTTATTTAGTATTTAACTGCATTGTTGGTGTATGAAGGAAATTTTCACAAGGTGCATGGTGGGCCAATGCTTCTCTCAGAATCAGGCAGGTTTTTACTGCATTCTTAGCTTCAGCCTGTTAGAGAAGGTCTCATTTAATCATGGCAGGACTGACCCTATTATTAGGTAAGTCCATCTTTGTTAGGTTTTCACTGGAATAAAATAGTATCTGACCCCATAACAGATTCCCTTTCAATGAACTACTGGCAAAGCTCCTTGTGAAGGCTCTTGTTCGAATACATTCTTGGCAGAGCTCTGGATAATGAGATTTCCATTGAATAAACTGTTAGCAGAGCACCTTTTAACTCAATTCAGAGGGTTAGAGAGGAGTTCTGGGAGCCAGGACTGTCCGGTTTGGTCTCTGGTGGAGTCACTGGATGAGCGCTCTGTCCCTGTCCCCAAGAACAGGACACCGTCACCTCCATGCTCAGGCCCATGTGGGGCTTGGAAATTCCTCAAAAATCACCAAAATATTTTATTGAGTGCAATGATATGACTGTTGAGGACGCACATTCCTGTCCCCAGGAGCTGAAGATGGTTCCAGGTTTACCATCTGATATGTGAAGTGGGGTGACCATGAGTATAAATTTTTGGGTAACATCTCTCTAAATAACTTCTTTAAAACCATTCCTTCCTATATTTCTGGAGATTCTCAGGATTATTCCCTCATTTGTGTCATACCTGGGAAGGTGGTAGCTAGTGTCCGGGCACTGTGAGCAGAACATGCCTCTTTCTCTTCCCAAATACCATTTGTTATTCCAGCTCTCCATCTGAGCTTGGGATTATAAGTGGTCAGCTTTCGTGCTACAAATCTTTGTAATGGGATTAAGCGGATAAGGACATGTAGAAAATGATTAGTGCTCTCCTGGGAGCCACTAATGGTTTGTAAAGTTCCTCACAGCAGTAACACCTACCGAGTTGGGTTGTGCAGGAAGAAACTTGCACTTCCTTTAATACTAATTTTAGAGAGGCTGTGGCTCTCTGGGTAATGAGAATTGATTCCTTGGAGATCTGCTGAGAATCGTCAAGCAGATAGATTTAATCAGAAGTGGGATTCTGGTTGTAGTGCAGATAATACAAAGAAAATCACACATTTCATTAAGTTTTTTGGGGGATGAAGATAGCCAGGGAAGATGAAAATCTTCAATTCTCTTCCTTTGGATCCTGCGCTGTCTGCTGCTCTGCAGGACCAAAAGCAGCATCTTCCAGACTGCAGACTTTTGGGATAAAATGGCCTCAAATTCCCTTAGTTGAGGTCCCAAGCCCCTCTCCAGCCACACTGAGACAACCTGTGGGGGCTGCACTGGGGCACCTGCACTGCAGAGCATCCTCTGATGTGGGTTCAGGGCTCCCAGTGCAAACCAACAGAGGCAGGAGTGCGATGGGGACAAAGAGCTCCTCCAGAAAGACTTCATTTAACATCCCAGACTGCAGCAAGAGCCCTTTCTCTGAAGGCAGCAGCCATCCTGCTCTGCTGCAGATAAGAGCTGCAGGATTAGCCCCCCCAAAGGGAAACCCTCCTCTTGCTCTGAGGTTTCGGGGTTTGGCACCGACTGCTCTGTGAGGGGCGAGATCCACACTCAATCCTGTTTGTGTTGCAGCCAGCTCGGATTTGGGATATTCGTGGAGCGCGTCAGAAATCTGTCTCGTTGAGTTATTGCTGTGCTGGCTGGGAATCACAGCTGAGCTCAGGCAGAGGGACAGGGACCCCCTCTTGCTCCCCTGACAGCTTCATCAGGCTCAGTGTTGTGTGAGCTTTGAGTAGAGATACCACGCGGAGCTCTGTCATCTTCTGGAGGGAAGTCTGATTATCCCAATTGAATCTGGAAATCTCACAGTTTAAAACTGAATTTGGTTATCTCAAACTCTACATTTTTTATACTCTCTACTTTGTGGTGAAAGATGGATGCACAGTAAATCATAGAACATCCTGAGCTGGAAGGGTCTCAATAAGGACCATCTAGTCCACAGAACTCAGTGAAGAAGGAAATGCTTTAAAATTCAGAGAAGTTCCCTGATTGGAAAACACCAAACTCAAGTGCAAGGCATGAGAAGAGCAACAATGGCCAATGGTGAAGAGAAAAAATAAACATCGGCCCTCCCAGGCTGGGTCCCTGATGCTGAAAGTAGAGGCTCCTTGAGGAAATTACATGGCTGGCAGCCAAAGGAGCTCTTGCTTCTTCAAATGCTTCCTAATTAAGTTCTGGCTATTAATCTGTATTCCTGGGTCAAAGTTCTTCTATGAAACAACAAATGAATATGAATCATCTGAGGAAGAGGCAGGAGGTTGGTTTGAGTTGAAATCAGGTGTCACCAGTCCGTGTGAAGTGGAAATGGGCTGGTTTGCGGCTGAGGCAGAGTGCAGGCTTTTGGATCTTTTTTTAATTGATCCTAAAGCTGCATGGGCTGCCCTGTTCTCCAATGCACTGATTAAGGGTGATTATAGAATTAGCTGGAAAAAAAAAATACAGCTGGATGTCATTGCCATGCAGAGATATTCCTGTGTTCCTCAGTGCCAGGCTCTAATCCTCAGAATGACTCATCCCCTCCAATATTTTTCATAAAGCCACTGCCATGGCATTGTTATTTACCCAGATAACTCTGCTCATGGCAGAGGAGGACATCTTCTCCACCACCAGCTGTGCCTAGGCAGGAGAAAGTCTCTTTTAGTGAACTTTGGGCTCAGCCTTTTGGGAATTGTCATGGCAAAGCCAATGGATGAAACCCATGCTTGAAATGAGAGACTCGCTGGAGCTGAGGGGTGTTTGGGACCAGGTCTTTCATTTCCTTTGGTACAGAGTGGAGCAGGAGCTGGATCTTGGAGGTGCCTCCTAGGCACAACCATAATTCGTGAGGGTGTAATGTGACTCCTGCATAATTTGGAGTGAGTGAGGTGGTCAGGAGGGAGTGATTCAAATATCCCATCCTTTCATGGCCAGCCTGACGCTCTCTGCTCTGTTCCAGCACAGCAGCCACAGCTCATGTCAGTGTGCCCATCCTTACTTCCCCTGTATCCTACTGCATGAAAAGAACACCTCACCACACTTAAGGAGGACCTGTGTGAGTGCAATTTTCTCTAAACACCTAATTGCTGAGCAGGCCAATTGCACCTCTCCTCTAATACGTAGCTGTGACACCGTAATGACTCGTAAAGCACCATTCTGGGTGCCCTCCTGTCTCCATGGGAGCAGCCACGGCAGCTCACCACTCTGCTCTGCCTCATCTTCCCTGACCCAAACCACTCACAAAGTCCTGCTTTATTAGGCAAGAGAACCTCACAGTAACTTGGTTTTTAACCCAGGTGCTTGTTGTCCATTATCAACTGCCCCAAAGCTGAGCTCTGCCTTCCAGAGCAGCTGATCCTTCTGAACAGTCACTTTTATTAGTCTGAGATTTGACTTGGGAGACTCAGGAGTGCAAAGATGGACTTTTTCTTAGGGTTGAAAGTATGGATGGAATTTAAAGCAAGTGAGGAAAGAGGCTGTGAAAGACCTCGCTGTTATTCCCCTCTATGGGGCAACACACATGATGAAAAGCAGGGAGGAGGGAAATATATCCCTGGTAATTGAGACAAGCTGCGTGAAGAGAGGAACAGACAGAGGCCAAGGGAGATTCGCATGCTGGATTCAAAAAGCAGATAAAAAACACCAGCAGAGAAATGAAATTAGAAGTAGAAGAATTGAGGGGAGAGATTCATACACCTCTCATTAGAAAATGAGCATTAAAATAAGATATTCTGGGCAAGTAAGCTTGGGTACATTTAACAGCAGCTTCATGGAGTGGTTCATGGAACTCATGGACCTCAGTGACTGTCCAGACTGTGGGACAGAAGGGTGGCCCTGTGGGTTCACCAAGTGGAGTTACCAAGGAAATTCAGTTAGTAACTGAAGAGCTGGCTCTGAAAATGCTTCTTTTGTTTCCTCACCCCTCCAGCCCAGTCCCTAGAAGAGAGGGAACCAGTCCACTTCTCCTCAGCCCCAGAGGTCGGCTCACACGAGGGTAATCTCATCTTTCTGGGCTTGGGTGCCCACTGGCAGAACCCCTCATTTCTCCTCATCTTTCATGGGTAGGAGTGAGGACACGAGTCTCCAGGCCAATGAAAGTGCCTGTGTGCCACCCCCTTCTGCACGTGCCGGGTGTGCAGCTCAGGAGGGGGCGGGAGAGCAAACCTGTTTTCCCTTTTTCTCCATCTCCTGCTGCTCTCCCCATCCCTAACTGAGATCTGCTGAAGGAGATGCAGAGGCAGCCTGGGGGAGGTGGGTAGAGATGGTTTTCATTAACATGACTGTTGAAGGTTCCTTGTGTTCTGCCTAATCCTTTGTTTGCCCTCGTTCTGTATCAACTGTGAACACAAGCCATCAGTTTAATTAGCGGGAAATAGGCAGGAGCAGCAACACAGAGCATGGTGGAGCTTCCCCTCCTTGCTCTGATCGGATCACTGCCGTCTGGAGCTGTAGTTTGAACTTTGGAGAAGGTGATGGGAGATAAAATGCAGTTCTGCTATTTGATGCCACTTTTAGTTTCCCCTGCAAAGCTGCAGCACTGGAAGGCTTTAACTTGGGCACAGCTGGGGACATATGGATGTTCATGATCATTCCCTTCTGCTGGAATTTTATTTTGCAGGATATACCCCAGGAATATATTGCTGCAGTAAAGGAAAAAGGCTTGGGAGCCAAGAAAGGGATGGGAGCAGTTCAGAATTTCCCTTTATGGCCCCCTGATTTTGGAGTGGAAGGAAAAAACAGGGAAAGGGGGTGACGAATCCATGCCCAATGCACTGCTCCTTCTGCTGCCTTGATGTGTAAATAACAGATAAAGGTACTGGACAGAGTTTTCCTGAGGAAAAAGGAACTTTCAAAGTCTGAGGTGTTTGATAACCGTTCTTCAGCCTATACCCAGAGTGTCCAGCACCACGGTATCTCGTCAGCTTTAGCCCAAGGTGTGATTCTGTGATCAAAGCACAGCCTTTAACCAGCCTGTCGCAGCAAGTTGTTTCTCAGCATCTCTTTCCACTAACACTGTTCTCTCTTGGGGTAGGTTTGTGATTCCATCCATCCTTGCAGTAGGAAATAACCCAGGTCAAATCAAGTCATGCCTTTGCCCCCCTGCATCCTCACCAGCAAATGACCTGTAAATCTCTTCTAAGTCAAGTTTGCTCCTTTTCATTAATCCTATAGTTTAAAATCACTTCAAAATGAAAGTTTTTAGGACTTCAGCTCATCATCATGATCTTTTATTAAAGAACCCTAACAAACCCCCTCCTAATTGCCTCAGCACCTTCTGGCTCTAAACCACGGGAGATTCAATCCGATGGGAAAAAACAAAGATTAAAAAATATCCCCAAAGGTGTGTGTGTTAGAGCTCACTTGTGGGCCCCTTCCAACTCAGAATATTCTGTGATCTGGAAATAAAGATTAAATATTTCAACCCCTGCAGCTGTAATTTTTTTCCCAAGTAAATCATTTGGCCAAGCACATGTTTCTGGATCTGCTTTGGCACAGAAAGCACGTGGGAAGATGCTGCATCCAGGCGGCTCACGTGGATGGAGAAGGGTTTGCACCATGAAATCCCACTCTCTTTCAGAAACTGCTCAAATGCCATTACAGACAGCACACAATTAGTGCTCTGACTCTGAGCTGTTTGGGTGTAGCAGGATAATTCCCAGTTGCCAACTTTCTTCTCCATTTCCAGGATGACTTTCAGCATCTCTTTGTTTCGTGCAGCACGACTTTCTGAGTAATAGGAGATGATTTACTGGATGTCACATCTAAGCTTTGATGAGCTCTAAGGTGAATCTTCAATAAATTAAATGTTTTTCAAGAGCACGAAGCTACATGCAAAACTAAACAACCAAAACCACCCTGGCTTTGCTGCCTGCCAAGCTCTTGACTTCCAGAATGTCAGTTCCTCAGCAAAATTATTTGCACTGCACAGTAATGAGCTTAGCTGTTGCTTAGATATCCCGAAATGTTTATTATAGTTAATATGTTTCTTTTTAGTATTTATACTTATAAATATGCAATATTTATTATACATTGTTCTATATAGAATTTATCATGGTTATTTTATATAATGAACAATATTAAATATGATTTTCCCGGGGTTGCCTGGTCCTCTTGGAGACACCTAGGAGTGACATTTTGCTCCTTACACCCAGTGTGGCTTCAGCATCTGTGCACTGGTTTTTGGTACCTCCCTTTTCCTGTGAAAGTCCCTGTATTCCAGTCACTTCTTGGTCTTCCTGGTCTGAACTGAACAGATTAAGTAATTTGAAGTCAGGATGACTCTTGAGTAAGATTTGCAGGATCAAGCCTCAAATATCCTCTCTCTTCCTTCCCAACATATCCATGCTGGGCTCTGCATGTGGGATGTTCATGGAATCACTGAACAGTTTGGGTTGAAAGGGACTTTCAGGATGCTGCAGTTCCAGTCCCCAGTTCTGGGTGGGTTAACAGGGTGGCAAATTAAAACAAAGGAATCGATGTGCTGTGTCCATGTCGAAGGATCAGCCTCTCCCTCTCTGTGCTTGCACATACAGATTAGGAGTGTTACAATAAATCAATGGCCTCAATTCCTACGGAGGCACTGGAGGAATGGCAGGACTGCAGGGATGGATAAAGCTGAGGTTTTATCGCTCTTTCATCAGTAAACATTGCAAATGATCGATTAGACAGGGAAATGTTCAGGACAGCTTTTGATTATCAGCTTGCCAGGTTCTTCAGCCTCTCTGAACCACACTGGGGCTGCCAGGGATGCTCCAGCTGGGAGCATCTCATCCCTTGGCATGGACCGAGGCCTTCCATCCCTTCACCATCCCCTGTGCCAAGGGTGGGGCGTTTCCCTCCTTCCATCCATTCTCGGGTACACTGCAATTATTGAAATCAAACAACTCGAAAATATCTCAGCAAACAGCACCGATTTGGAATTAATCACAGTTTTAATTTGACAGAAAGCGATCCCACTCCGCTCACTGCGACGTCTCCTCTCCCCTCCCACCCACGGAGCCGCTGCAGGGTGTCTGAGGGAAATGAGACGTGCAGCCTGCCCTGCCTGGTAAAAGCCTATTTAAGTGATCAGCCATAGAGTTGGTTGGAAAATTAGGCAGTAAAACAGGTTTTCTAGAAAATGAGATTGCCTCTGGCACTGGTAAATCCATTCAGAGATTCACGGAAGTCGGGTGGATATGGTGACATTTGGGAGGCAATAGGTATTTTTCTTTCTTAGTAATTCTGATATGGAGGGACTATAAATTAAGTAGTTTTCAAAGGCAGGACCTGATCCTGCTCTTGCTATCGTTTCCTACCTGTTTTGGTCTCAGTGATTTCATAGGTTTTAATACTGGGAGAGAAAGCCTGGATGTATTTTCTGAAGTAACACTAAAATCCAAGCGTCTTTCCTGCTTTCTGGTAGGGTCCATGCACATGGAGAGTGACTGGCTCTGCTCCATCAAAACCCTGATGTTTTTATGGGAGGAAAAAGGAAAAATGAGTGTTTTACCCAGGCGGGGGCGTGGCAAGGGTGATGCTTTTGGCCTCAGACATCTTTTGGGAAGGATCCTTATCCCAGCAGCACGTTTAAGACGGCCGGGATGGGTCTCTATGCAGGCTGGCTGGTTTACCCCAACACTAATTTCTCTGAATGAAGTGAGATGGGAGATCTGTGCAATGTGTCATTTTGGTAAATTAAGCGTTACAAATGCTGCTGCCACCCTTCCCCCCTCACATATGTTCCCGCTTTTCTCAGTATTAAAAAAACAAATAGTCTGCAGAGCAAAACTCCTGAATCTTATTGCCTCATCCACTGCTTCCCAGCCCAGGAGAAGTCTTGTGTTGCAGATACCAACTGGATGCTGTTGGTCCTGGTGGTACAGAATGGGACCATAATAACAAGATTGTGCTTGTTCGTGCCTCGTTCTTGCTGGATTTGCTTTTACATATTGCTGTGCTCCAAGAGGAAGAAACAAACAAACACAGAGCTTTTCCCCGGGGCTGCAACAACAGTTGGGAGGATTTGGATTACTGTTGGCTGGGATTAAGTGTCTGGTGTAGGCTTGAAGAGGTGAACCCCAGCAGTGGCAGAGGACATGGCTCCAGTGGCCTTCTGGCCCTTGGGTATGGAAGGGGGTGAGTCTGGGAAAAGCAGGGTATTTCTATCCCTTTCATCCAATATTTTATTTGGAATTGGGAATGAAGAAAGGTAAAGAGGTTCTTCAGACTGGAGAAGAGACGGCCCCAGGGAGGCCTTAGAGCCCCTTTCAGTGCCTAACGGGGCTCCAAGAGAGCTGGAGAGACAGGACAACGGGGAGTGGCTTCCCACTGCCAGAGGTCAGGGCTAGATGGGATATTGGGAAGAATTCCTGGCTGGGAGGGTGGGGAGGCCCTGGCACAGGGTGCCCAGAGCAGCTGTGGCTGCCCCTGGATCCCTGGAAGTGCCCAAGGCCAGGCTGGATGGGGCTTGGAGCACCCTGGGACAGTGGAAGGTGTCCCTGCCATGGCAGGGGGTGGAACTGGATGACCCTTAAGTTCTCCTCCAGCCCAAACCATTCTGTGATTCTATGACTTTCCAAGAGTGCCAAGCCAGGCCTTGGGCAGGGAGGAGAGGAAATGCTGCATGGCTGGCAGGATCAGAGCAAAGGATCTTTCTGGGTATGAGGTGGCTGCAGAGGAGGTGTGAAAAGCAGCCCAAGGCTCCCGCCTTGCACAGGGGAAAAGCAATTCCTTCAGGTGTTACCCCCAGCTTGCTCTGCATTACCCGCTGGCAAATTCAGAGGAGCTTCAGCTCAGAGCAGGCTTGGCACCTGTAATGCTCCCAGGGAGGATTGATGCTCCAACAAACCTGTCAGAGCACATGACCTGACTTTTGGGAAGCGCTGAACTATCTCTGGCTTCACATACAATCCGTGGGAGCTGCGGGTGTTTGCATCCCTGGATCTGACAGAGGGAGATGTGCTGGCTCCCTGTGCTGCCCAGCTTCCAGAGATATTAAGAGGCTGCTGTTAAGCAAACTGCTCCAGCATCATCCTTGGGACATGTGCCAAGGTTCAGCCTGGTGCAGTCTGAAAAGGGAAGATAGAGAACCTGGGAAATGGAGATCCATCACGAAAGCACTGACAGTTGCTTAACTGAAATATTTTCAAGCCCTGATGGCAGGATAATTTTGTATATCTGACTTTATTTTTAGAGTTTGATTGATAGTTGCAAAGAGGGAAGAGGAGAGCTGGAATTTTCTTCCAAAGGAGTCTGCAAGCCCAGGTTTCCTGTTGTGCCATGTTGCAGTAACTTTCAACATGATTCTTGTTTCTGATTAAAATAATCCACCGTGTTCCTGCAGCCAGCAGGAGGTTGAAGCAGTTTGTGCAATGCAAAATGCAATAAATGTTTCGGAAGGCAGGGAAAAATATTTAGCAAATCTGGAGTCGAGTCCCATCTCTCTTAATTTGGCTAAACAAGGCGGTAGATAAGGCTTTTGCTTTTGCAGAGCAGGAATTTCAATTACTTGCAGGAAGTTTGCAAATTAAGAAGAAGGAGGTTAACAATGAAAATAATTTCCTTAGGTTTGGAGCTCTGCAACGTGATTTAGAAGTGATTAAAATGATAAGCAACTCTGTAGTCCTTGCCAGTGCCTGAGCACTCCAGTTATTCGTGGCAGCGAGTGCTGGGGAGCAGCGCTCTGTCCTCTCCCAGCAGCTGGTTGCTGCTGTTTTGGTGCCTCATGTAGCATGAAGGAGCTGTTGGTTCCCATGAGGATTTTGGCCAGGGCCCATGCAAGCACAGAGAATATTTTAAAAGGAGAGTATTTGGAGGTAAAGTCTGCAGGAGTAAGACATCAGCCTGTGGGAGCAGGTCTGACCTCCTGCCAAGCCAGTGCTCTGCAGGGGCAGGAGAGAGGGCAGCTCCGGGTTTGGGATAGGACATAGGGAGGCAAAGATAAGAGGCCTGGAGGCAGATAATGCTGGAGTTATTTTTCCTATAGCACATCTTCATTCTTCCCGACCTCTCATCATTCCTGATGCTCTGCTCTGGGTTGTCCCAATCTCCTTGCAGGTTCCTCATGTCCAGGCAGAAGTGGGTGGCAGAGATCAAGCCAAGAAAAGCAGGGATCTCACCTCCACCTGTGTATATAAAAGCAGGTTTATTCACTTTTTCTGGGGTGCCGCTGGGCCTCAGGACCCACCTGTGCCTGTGGTGTCACCCAGGTGCAGGAGCAGGGCAGCCAACAACAGGCTCATGCCCACCCAGGTTCTGAGGAGGTGTCATCCCCAACTCTCCCAGAGCCTCCTGGACTCACCTGGACATACCCAACAGTTTGGTTTTTCCAAGGAAAAACCAAGGGCATAAGATGTCAGGTGACTGTGTTACTAACCTTGCTTCGGTACAAGCTCAGCCCAGGTAGAGCCGCTGATACCAAAGAGTCTCTGGGGGAAATTGATCCAAGCCTAGATCCAACCAGGGAGCTCATATTTAATTTGATCTGATAAAGAGGCTAAAATAAGTCTCAAGTATTGTTCCATAAAGCTAAACATGAGCCATCCTAGTTAAGAAAAAATCACCCAAAAAGTAATCAGTATTTACATTGAAACAGAAATGGGGTGATTGTAGAAATGCTACAGGGATGGGGTACTTGAGGAAAGTGGTTTGTTAGAAGCCAAAGCCCAGGTTAGTCTACATGTGGTTCCTCTGGGTGCTCCCAGCAGCTTTTTACAGGGATGAGGCAGTCCAGAGTGGGTGGGGGGGTCCAACAGCTGCCCTTGACCCACTGCATTGACATCTCCTGCAGCAGCAGCAAGATTTTTATGCATCAGGTTTGTGCATAAAGCCCAGGGATAGAAAGCTCACGGCCAAATTAAATAAAGTTACCGGTGTTTTCAGTGTTGTTTTATTTATTTTCTGTTCCGTTTTTCCTCACTCTCTCATTAGGCAGCAGCTATTCTGTGGCCACTTTCATTCTCTTCCCATCAGCTGGCTGCATTGATAATCAATCTTTTGAAGCACGGGGTCTTTTCCGGGTTTGAATTCTTTGGATTTTATTAAATAAATGTGCATTTGTGTGGAATGGAAACTTTGCTCCTTATCAGGATCATCTGTCTTGGTGAAATGACTTGGAACAGCTGTTCCATGAAGCAAAATCTGATAGAAACACAGGGACTGGATATAAACACAAACATTAGTCACTATGGAAACTAAAGTTACTGCAAGATGCCTCCAAAAAGCTGTGTTTCTATATGTTTCTCATCCTAACCAAATATTCCCAGGGGATTTTGCCAGCCACTTCATTTAAAGCCGTCTGGGAATGTTCTGCTTGCGTGCATATGGATCACTCAGGAGCAGCACCACAGCTTTGGGTACCACAGAGCTCTGCTGTCAGAATTGATGGGTTATTGATTTATCCCGATTCCTGGAGGCTGCCAAAGGACAAACCAGCATTTAAAAATATCAAAGGGCAAAGCCGAATCTCGGGACTTGTGGAAATGAGAGCTCGAGGTTTAGACTGTGGGTTTAACCCACTTCCAGATCCATATCCCATCCCAGCAGGTATCTCTGTGGTACGGAGGGTCTGTGCTGGGCTGTAATCTGGATAATCAGGGGGCTTTGCTCCTCCATCTGCCAGTCCTGTGACTTCTCCACGCATTTAAAAAATATATATTGATGAAGGAAGAAGCTCCATCCCCTGCCAGAAGGGCTGCAATTAAAAACCAGTTTCTCTGTTGACAGAGGAGCTGCATCTTTAGACAACCCTTGGAGACTGTAAAAATAAATGTAATTGCTGGATGAGACTGGCACCTTGCAGAGATGAGGCAGCACAGGCAGAAAATGAAGTTTGCAAGGTATGGAAATCACCACCACAGGGCAAAAATGGCTCTGTTTGAAGGGAACAACTTGTGCAGCCACTGGTGGTGCAACGGCCCTGGGGTTGTGCAGCATCTGTACACAGCCCTAAACCCCCTGCGCAGGAGACGTTGACCCTCTGCTTTCTTAGGCCTTCACCCCCTTTTTGTAGGAGTTTTAAGAAAATCCTTGGTCTCCATAGCAACTGCTGGCTCCGTGGCACGTGTGGCTTCCTGCAGCACACGCGGGGAGTGGGGACCTTCAAATCAGGGTGTGGGGCTCAGCTCCCGAACACAAACAGCAGCTGAGGCCCTGCCCGCTCTCACCCCTCAAGCCCTGTGCTCTGGGCAGCCAGAGGGATGCACTTGACTGGCATCTTTTTTCCCTTTTGTTGATGACGTGGCAAAGGTTTGGGTGCCTGTAGGGAGCACACAGGCACCCAAATTGCAGAGATGCAATTTCTCATCATTAATGCACTTTATGCACCCAATCCCATCCTCAGGCCATTGCCATCCTTCCCCATTTGTCTGTCTTGGGCAAGGCGGGGAAATTTCTCCACTGAAAGGATGATTAGGCATTAGAACAGGCTGCCCTGGGGAGTGGTGGAGTCAACATTCCCTAAAGTGTTCAAAAATGAGTGGATGTGGCGCTTGGGAACAAGGTTCAGTGGTGCACAAGGCAGTGCTGGGTCAGTGGTGGGACTCGATGATCTTAGAGGGTTTTCCCCACCTAAATGATTCCACGATGATTGTGAGGTGCTGAATTCCTCCAGTGGAGCTGGGAATACATCATGAAGAGCAGTGGGTCAGGCAGACACCGTGTGTGAAGGTCTTGTCTCTCCCTTGACCAGCAGCTGCTGCCAAAACGCAAATCCCATTGGAAATTTAGATGTTGGGGATTTTTCTCCCCCTGTATCTTTCTTCATAATTGTTTTATCACTCATTAGCTTTACCCAAAATCCCCTTTTAAAAGGAACCCCTCCTCCACTGATCACCCACACGGTTTAGTGGCACTTGAGCGAACAGAAAACCCGAGAAGCAAAACAATCCCAAGCTGGCTGAATAGCCAGTTCCTGCTGAATCCGGCGAGATTTGGGCATCTGATTCACTCAGACTCCTCCTCCTCCCTGCAAATCCCAGCCTGGCTGTTCCTGTAAGCCTATCCCATGCCAGACTGAGCCGACTTGGCAGGCACTGGGCTCAGCAGAATAAATTATCCGGGGTTGTCAGCTCCTTCCCCCCACTCCTTGCAGGGATTCATCATTCCTGGAGAGAGGGGGGTGCGGTGCTGGTGTAACCACGGTGGGTTTGGCCGAGGGGACCGTGCCATTATACCCACAGCAAACATTTGGAACAGATAATAAATAGTCCCACAAAGTCAGACCCTGTTAGCAGCAGCAGCAGCAGCCGAGTGGCTCCGACACCGGGAACCGGGGGCTCGGGGGGAGGAGGTTTGGGCCATTCAGCCCTTCCAAGGATTGATTCACAGAATCAGTACAGGTTTGGTTAGAAGGGACCTCAGAGATCATCTGGTTCCAGCCCCTGCCCTGTGCCAGCCCGGGGAGATGCCTCCTGCATAACTAAACGCGTTCTCTGTGCCTTTAGGATGCACGAGGCTGCGGGGACACCGCGTCCCTCTCCCCTCCGGCCGGCAGCAGCAGCGGGGCGGGATGGGCTGGGAATTCTGCTCCATTTGCTTTGCCTTCTCTCTGCATTTACTGGCCCTCGGTACCCCCGAAGAGCTTCCTTTGCAAAACAAAAGAATTAAGCTGCAAGTGTAATAATAATTAGAATATTATCAAGGATAAGGGTAATTATAAAAAAATGGGGTCTTTTTCATTTACCTCCGGTTTTTGGAGTTGAGTTAAATCCCCGGGGCCCAGCTAAGCCCAGCACTGCAGTGCCTATTTCAGTGCATCCCTAAGGGCATGCGCCTGCAGTGAGCTGCCAGGTAGGATCGCGGGTAATGAGACAGAGGAGAGAAACATCCCCTGCTACATCAGGGTAGAAGAAAACCCCATGGGAGACGGGAATTTTTTCCAAGAAAATGGTTTCATAGTCGTGGCTGGTGACCAGCATGGTAGTTGGACTGACTGGGGGCTCCCAAGTGGTTAATCCTGGGATTTATAATGATGGATTCAAGTTGGACAGTAGGCAGCTTCCCCAAATCCAGCATAATTGGGTCTTTAATCTGCTCAAGAGATCCCTGAGCTGGATACCGATGCTATCTCCTCCTTTGGATGAGGGATGGTACAAAAAGAAAAAGGAGGAAAAAAAGAGGCACATGATGTGAATTTATTTGCATCTTCCAACAATAATCCAGTCATTCTACCCGGGAAATGCCTGTCTGGTTTAATGCCCCTTTATGCAATTTGTTTTTCATGGTGCCCGAGAGTTTGTTTATTTATTTATCTACAGATTTCTTTCACTGGGGTGGAAAACGAGGGGCAGAAAATGTCGTTCCATTTTTTTTTATTCAACTTTATTATGATTTATTCTGTAAGCAGTGGCTTGGCTGGGGGTTGTCTGAGCCCCTGGGAGGTGGGAAAATGCCAGGTCCTGAAGCCCAGCTCTGCTGCTGCAGAGATCCATCGGAGCAAGTCCCAACAGCTCCAAAGCAATTCCATTTCCTACAGCAAGAAATGGCAGTTGTTGGGGTGGGCACTTCCATCCCACCTTTATTGCAGCCAAGACTCCAGTTCCATCCTCAAATGCCCCCGAATCCCAGGCAGAAAACTGCATGTAACATTTTGCCTCTTTTGCATAAATTTCATCTGGAAAAGGCAGAATTGTGAGGATTTTGGAATGGGTGCCTTATTTCAGCTTCACTTGCTAGAAACGATCCTGTTGCTCCGAGTAATTACACAATAAATTTGTGAGAGGGATATAAAGCCGTAAAAGCAGTGGTAATGGTTTGCAATTTAATAGCTGAATTGTAAATGAATTCTCCTATAGCAGCTTTAATGCAGCGGGCTGCCACAATTAAGAGAACATTCTTTGGGGTGCCTTTAATTTTTTGTTGTTGTTGTGAAGTTCAGTGCCATTAATTCCCTGGTTTAAAGAAACCAAATCGTTAACCACTTCAAGCTGTAAAAGCCAACTTTGACTTCCCCTGCAGCCAACAAAATTTTGTCTTGGAAATAGTGTTTTTACCCCATTTGGCTCTTGCATTTTCTCACAGTAGTGAGAGTGGGGTTGCACCATGTATTGAGCTTACGCTGCTCATCCTCTTTTCATCATCATTCATCTTGCTCCTGTGGCATGTGACATCTTCTGCCATTGGGGTGGAAAGACTTGGTCATGCAGGGAGACCCTGCTCACAGCATTTAGGATCTCTTTTTAATTTAATATTTGGTAAGGGGTTATATAACTGGGGTATGTGTGTATGGCAGTGCTCTGTGTGCTCCCCCTCACCAGCCTTGGGCTCTCTGGGCACAGGGAGTCCCTATTTTGCTCCCACTGTGAGGATGTTCCATGCAGCCATGGAGCCCTGTTACCCCCATGTGCAAGAGCTCATCCCCATCCACAGCTCCCATTCCTTCCTCGTCCCCTTTCCAACCCTCTGGATTTCAAATGTCATTCCCAAGCAGCTCAAGCTTTTAGAAATAATCTTCCTGGAGTGGGTGCCCCCAGCACTGCCCCTTCCCGCAGCAGTGCCAGCAACAGCTCTTGGTTTGTCTCATCAGGCTCTTCTTCTCTTTCCCCCATTCCCTAATTGCATCTTTCCACTTCCATACCAGCATCCCCTCGGTGGCCTGTGTTTGAAGGAAATGCCATGAAATCCAGTATCTGATCTTGGAAGCATCTTTGGGCCAAATGAAATTGTTGATAATTATTGATGGTGTGTAATTACATTGCCAATAACACCTGCTGTCTCCATAAAGGAGCAGGGAACTGGTGCACCAGGGTGTGTTACAAATGCAAATTGACACAGGCAACCCTAATCTGACTATGGTGGGTGGTAATTAAAAGGCACAGCCGTGTGTAAGAAGCTGATGGAGACCTGAACCTGCTCTGAGGGGTGGCTCCAAATCCCCTCCTCCCATCACTGAATCCAGGTTAAGGGGAATGTGTGCATGTCCTAATGCAATTTTCTCTCCTGTGCATCCTTATTGTCATAACCTGAGCCTCAGTTTCAGGGTCTTTTTCATTTGCCAGCCCTCAACAGTTGGCTGTTTGTGCAGCAGTCCGTGGGTGCAATGTGTAGATTCCTGCCCAGTTCCCAGCAAGGGTTTGACCTTGAAGTTACTCCATAACCATAAAAAATCTTCTCCCTCTTTGTGTTCCAGGCTGAGGCAGGTAACAGAGAAAAGTGATTTAGTGAGGATTGGTCTGGAAGTGTGGTCAGTCAGCACTGGATCAAGCAGGGGCAGCCTGGCCTTGCTGTGGGGCATAGATTCATGGGTGCTAAGTGATCGAGCAAAACGGGGTCTCCCTGTTGCAGAAACTGCTGCCTATGTCTCCCAAAAAACCCAGAGGTACCTTTGGATGAGCTGGGAGCAACACTGCCCTGCACAGCTGCCACAGAGGGATGGGAAGGTGTTAGCTGGTCTGGTGAGCAGCGATGGCATTCCTGCTTGGGGCCGTGGAATCTGCTGGGGGAGGCAGTGGCCGTGGGTGCAGCTTCTGCAGCATTTAGAGATGCAAATGGGGAGCAGGGGAAGGGAACAGAGAATGTAAGGATCCATTGTAAAGCCTGAAGGCACTGCTGGAATCCGAGCTCAGAGAGAAGGATGGAGTCTGTGCCAGAGGACTGCAGGCAGTAAAAAATCTTCAAAACGATGTTCCTGACGAACTTTAAATCTCTGACTCCATTTCAAGTACCCTGTGTGAACACACCCACGAGAGGTGGTGCCATTCAGAGGATCCACCGCAACTTTCTCGATGCGCTAAGAAAAATGAAGAGAAACTTTTTTGATTTTTCACCCAGTACTTGTTGTTGACATTGAAATTTGCCACCTGCCACATCAACCAGCCTGGTGAAACCTGTCCCACCTGTGTGTTTGCTAGGGATGGAGGTAATTCCTGTAGCCTGGGACAGTGTTTGAACAGCACCCAGCAGAGGAGCATCGCGGCCTTTTATCTAACAAGTGCTTCAACAATATAAATATTTAAGTACAATAAACAATTATGATCAAGTTTCTTGGGTGACTGCACACAGCAAGTGAATTTGAAATTCATTTCCCATGGGTATTGAGGCTTCACATTCACTTTCTGTGGATGTTCATGCTAATAAAACTTCATTGCACAGAAAGAGCACACAAGAGGGATGCAAATATGACAAGGGCAAATTTACTTAAGAGTTCAAATGAATATTCACAAACTTTTTATTATTTTTAAGTATTCATTCCTATTTGCTATAAAAAGATTATTTTATCTTTACTCTCCAAGCTCAGTGAAGCGTGTTTGAGGTATAATGTGTATTTCCTTGTAATAATGGTAAGTTTTGTCACCAGCAAGTAAGGAGTGCTTTCAAAACATGCTTTATCTCCAGGAAATGTCACTACTGAACCCACGTGAGTTGCCACCGTCCTGATTAACATTTGTATTTCAACACATCTTGCACCCTAAGGCTGGGATCTCCCTGGTTTTTCCTTCCTTTAAAGCTGCAGATCTCAGATCCAGATCCTGACACCATTATTTTCCTCTGATTTTCCTTGCTCGTCTTTCATCTCGTGCTGCCCTCGGTTATGAGGATGCTGGAGACGCTTTTCCTTCACACAAACTGAGGTCCCTTCTGGAAGGACTTGGGGGTCACTGTGGCTCCATTTTGCCTGAGGCAAAGGGAGCACAGTTTTGACATCTTCATTTGATTTCTGTCCTGGAATTGAAAGAGATGCAAATTAGCAATAATGAATATTTTCATTAAAAGTGTCTAGACATTACATCTGAGAACAGGATAATGATGCTTCTGCTTTGTATAAAAAAGTCTGAAGTAGACCCAAGATGTTTTTTTTTTTTTTGTCAGAAAAGATAACATTTATTTAAAAAAAAAAAAAGTAATTTAGTGTAAGTGAAATTAGGGTAATTGCTAATTATGTAACTGCAAAAGAGGCAGATCCTTATCTTGAGTCAAGCTGGTCTGGTGCAGATTATGAACCGTTACTTTTATGAAGTGGCATCAGAAGGCAAAAAACATCAGAGAAACAGTCCTAAGTCATTTCTTGTGCTTATCAAGACCTTTTGGACAGTGAGGGGTGTGAGGTATGAGGGATGGAGCACCACTCCCTCTCATTGCAGGTCTAGCCTAAAATTTAGTCTGGAAACATAAACGTGGATGTTAAAATAGATACCATGGGCTTAATCACAGAATCCCAGAATGGTTTGGGTTGGAAGGGACCCTGAAGCTCATCTCATTCCACCTCCTGCCATGGGGAGGGACACCTTCCACTATCCCAGGGTTCTCCAAGCCCCATCCAAGCTGGCCTTGGACACTTCCAGGGATGGGGCAGCCACAGCTGCTCTGGGCACCCTGTGCCAGGGTCTCCCCACCCTCCCAGGGAAGAATTTCTCCCCAGTACCTTCCAGAGAGACAGAAAGATATCTTCACCCCTTTTCCATTTGTCTTCCGCTGTGTCAGAGCACGCTCCCACCTCCAGCCCTGCACTCCCCACACCTCAGCTCACATCTCCATCTATCAGGTTTGAGGCCCCAGGTTTTTCCAGGCTCATTGTCCCACCTTGGGCCTCCAGCACTGTGACAAATGGCACTTAACACTCAGCAAAACTTCCTCCCAGGGTGCTCAATGGAACAGGTGTTATTCTCCATATGTACTGGAAGGAAGTTAATAATACAAAACCCACCCTGGAGTCAAGTACTGCAGAATGAAGTCAGGAACCTTATAGGATAAACATATTATCCTCATACAAGCTGCAGTATGTGGGGATTGGAAAAATTAAATGCACTTGAATAGCTTTGCAGATATATATCTCTGTCTCCATAAAACCTACTGACAGTGAGCAAACACAAGAGCTTGGCAGTTGTCCTGCTTGGTTTAATTGCCTTTGGTGGGTTTTATATCCATCACCTTCTTAAAATCCCTGTGTCAACAATCCTGGCATCTTCTTGTCCTGAAGACTTTGGGGTGACAGATGTGCTGGTACCCACAGAACCTCCTGCACCCATGCAAGCCTCTCAACGTACTCAGATTTTTCTGAGGAATCCATCCAGCTGTGCTTTTTAAAAATTATTATTTATTTAGCCTTTGTGGGAGGGTGAGGGGGGCATTACATATCTGCCCTGGCTTTCTCTGAGACCACTCATAGTGATCCCTCACCCCATCCTTCCCTGGGAGGGTGGGGAGGCCCTGGCACAAGGTGCCCAGAGAAGCTGTGGCTGCCCCTGGATCCCCAGAAGTGTCCGAGGCCAGGTTGGATGGGGCTTGGAGCACCCTGGGGTAGTGGAAGGTGTCCCTGCCCGTGGCAGGAGGTGGAATGAGATGGTTTTTAAGATCCCTTTAAAGGACTTCAAGGTCCCTCCAGCCCAAACCACTCTATGGTTCTGTGATAAGAACATCAGTTTTTCCTTGGATCCCTCTTGCTCCACCAAGCCATCATTTGCAGGCATCTCCCCATTCTCTGGAGAAAACTTCCTCACTTTCATGAAAAGCTATTAATATAAGTAATACTAATATTAATAAGTGTCACCTGCATTAGCAGAAGATAATGCTCCAAGCCTTCTCTCTAGGAGGACTGAGCTCCTCCTGGCATTCCAGCTGATGACCAGTGCGATCCATCTGGGGCCACAGATTGCTCCCAGCAGCAGCTGGGACTCGGGTCTGGCTGAGGCAGCTCACAGCTGATCAGCCTTATCTATGATCTTTCCCCAAAGTGAAGGAAGTGATCAGGAAGCCGTGGCAGCCTTGGGATTGCCCCCAGCCATGGCTGGGGAGTGATGCAGCAGGCTGGGAGGTGGCTGGGAGGGAAGCCTGGCTGCATGGCCTTTCCCTGGGGCAAAATGTAGAAAACGCAGGAATAATGGGAACCATTTGAGATTATTTTAACTGTCAGATATCAGAAGCAAAGTAAAATGCCCAAATGAGTTGACAGCAGCTCAATTTGATCCCTGCCATGAACTGACTTAGAGCCCGAATTTTTCAAAGGCTGATAATCACCTTGGAATTGATTTTGTACCAAGATACTTTATCACACTTGTGTATTTGGTGTGGTTTGATGGGGGTTTTTTAGAAGTAATCTATGTCAAAGTTAAACAGACTTTATTAGAAGACACATGTTCCCTGCCCTTCTCTGGCTGGGTGGTCCTTTAGGGTAAATCGTGGTGAGATGAAGGAATTGCTCCTGGTTTAACCGGACAGCCTCGCTCTGTTTCATGGGTTGCAGGTGCCCTCTCCCACGGACCTTGGTCACACCCTGTTGCAGCCCATCTGCTCCTCAGTCTCCCCATCCTCTGAAATGATACCTGCAGTATTCTCCTACCTAACCCAAGAAAAAGAACACTTTATTGAATATTGAATTATCTGATGTAAAGGGATTCCTCTCAATCCTGGGAAAGTGCTATTTTTCACAGAGTAGCTGACTCCAGCCAACCTGTGTTACAAACCCTTGAAGAAATGGACATCAGTCCACTCCAAGCCCCAAATTCACAGAATCAAAGAATCCATACTGACATCTTAAAACATGACTGTAATTAAAGTAATATGTATATGTAGAAATACAATGTCAATTTTTCAGCTGCCTTCTCAAGGCTGAAACTTCATCTAGGTGTATTTTTAGGTCTTTCACAGGTTAGTGGGGAATGTAATTATAGGTTTGTAATCTTATGCAATACAGGATTAGTCCACCCTGCTGGTAGCATCTTGAATAAAAGCAGGGGAAAGGGGGAAAAAAGGCTAGTTTTATTGTTCCACACTCCCCAGCACATTCTGTTGTTGTGAAAGGGACTGGTTTGGCAGCGGGGTGATCCCCAAACCAGGCGTGACCCAGGGTAGGTGCCACGGACCAAACAAGGGAGGGTGATGGCACTTACAGCAGAATGTGTGTTCTTTAACCTGAAACAAAAAGTGAAGGACTAAATTAAGCTTCACTCTTGTCTGGATTGGGCTGTTCGGTCCCTGAAACACCTGTGGGAATTTTGTGGACGCTCATGCGTGCTGGGTGCCAATGGGGGACAGCATGCTGTGCATGTCAAACCCCCTCTCCATTACCATCTGGAGTTCTCCATTTCTGCACTAATTTTAGGATTATTTTAGAGGGCTGAACCACCCTTGAGATCTTGTCTCTCACTTACTTTGAAAAATTATAATTTAAAAATCACATTTCTCTGGAGCACCTTCCATTCCCAGGATGCTCCAGCTGACCCTCCCCATGTGCTCTGCCCTGCAGCCCCTGTTTCCAGTCTTGTTTTCTGGGAAGGGAGCAAAGGGCTGCTCTTTCACTGGTTCTGCCGGTGGTGTTTATTGCCACAGCTGAAACAGATGGGTGCAAATATTTATTTCTGCCTCCTGCCCAAATTAGGACAGTGATCTTACCTGTAATCCATCAGGCTAAAGCATCTGGAGGGTCATGAAAATGCAAAGGCGCCTGAGTTTCACCGTGCTTCTGCTAATGTCAAATCCTCATCGGAATTGACTTCCCAGGACAAAGGAGCTGTCAGATGAATGCTGATGCTCCATTAATGACAGGGTAGGGTGACCCAGCCCGGCGTGTCATCATTGCTGCTGAGGGAAACACAGAGGCAAACCCATAATCACCTTTCCTGCATCTGTCCCACTAACACCTTATTTAAGTATATATTTGTCTGCTGATTGATCACAGGATTTTTTTCACGGCATCTATTATCCTACTGAGTGCTTCACATTCTCCCTGTTCACTGAAGTTTTCACGTGATCCTCATCAGTGTCAGAACAGGCGGTGAATCGGGGCTGCAAGGCCAGTGTCTCTGCAGGCTCCCCATTCTTCCCTTGCCAAGAGGACAAGGGGGTGTCTCGGAGTAAGTCAGCAGGACCTCATCTCCCAAATCACCCCGGCAGTTCTGAAAAAGCCCAACCACATCTTTGCTCCCTCATTTGTGATGGGGAAAGGAGGGGGAAATGGCATTTCATACAGGCTTCCCCTGAAATGACTGGACAAGGGGGAACGGCTTCCCACTGCCAGAGGGCAGGGTTAGACTGGATATGAGGAAGAAATTCTTGGCNATTGACTTCCCAGGACAAAGGAGCTGTCAGATGAATGCTGATGCTCCATTAATGACAGGGTAGGGTGACCCAGCCCGGCGTGTCATCATTGCTGCTGAGGGAAACACAGAGGCAAACCCATAATCACCTTTCCTGCATCTGTCCCACTAACACCTTATTTAAGTATATATTTGTCTGCTGATTGATCACAGGATTTTTTTCACGGCATCTATTATCCTACTGAGTGCTTCACATTCTCCCTGTTCACTGAAGTTTTCACGTGATCCTCATCAGTGTCAGAACAGGCGGTGAATCGGGGCTGCAAGGCCAGTGTCTCTGCAGGCTCCCCATTCTTCCCTTGCCAAGAGGACAAGGGGGTGTCTCGGAGTAAGTCAGCAGGACCTCATCTCCCAAATCACCCCGGCAGTTCTGAAAAAGCCCAACCACATCTTTGCTCCCTCATTTGTGATGGGGAAAGGAGGGGGAAATGGCATTTCATACAGGCTTCCCCTGAAATGACTGGACAAGGGGGAACGGCTTCCCACTGCCAGAGGGCAGGGTTAGACTGGATATGAGGAAGAAATTCTTGGCTGTGAGAGTGGGGAGGCCCTGGTGCAGGTTTCCCAGAAAAACTGTGGCTGCCCCTGGATCCTCTGAAGTGTCCAAGGCCAGGTTGGACAGAGCTTGGAGCAATCTGGGATAGTGGAAGGTGTCCCTGCCCATGGCAGGGGGTAGAACAAGATGGTCCTTAGGGTCTCTTCCAGCCCAAACCATTCTGTGACTCTGTAGGAACTGCTCCTGGGTGGGGATTTCTGGGGTGGAGACCACTACAAATCAGAGATATTCTGCAGGAAAGCAAAATGATCACAGCACACCATCACTGTTGTCTCTATGTGCCATGAAAAGGAGCACTTCATGCATAGTTTGCAGTGGAGAATGTGTTAAAACAGGAGGGTTAACCAGAGTTAATTTTTTGTCAAGGTTTGTAGATTGACTGGTGAGGTGAGGGTGGGAGCATCTTGGAAATGGCTCCAGCACACCAACCCTGCTTGAATGTGTGAGTTTTAATGGCTTCATTCACCCTTCAGCTGCACGTACCAGCCCCAGCCAGGTGGGAGATGCACAACAATTTATCTCTCTCACACTGTTCATCATCAGGGAGAAACCCCTCCAAGCTTGCACTGAATCCAAACAGTTTTATGTTTAGCAGAGACCCTGCACCTCCTGGGTAACCTGCTCTCGATAAGAAAGCAGAACCCCAAAAAATGTTCAAAGTTTTGGGTCCATTGCAGGGGGAGCTCATGGCTGAGGCCGATACCTGCTCATGCAGAGCTGGCTGCTGACGTCTTCCCAATAAACATTCAAACACAGGCCGAGTGCACACGGATTCAGGGACTGCTGTAATTCATTAAACAAACGTTGGGTTTAATAGCCCCGCGTCCAAAGCTGGTGCCATGGATGCGCTCAGCTGTGAAATATGCCGTGGAAGTCATTCGTTTGCAAAGGGGTCTAGAAATCTGCTTCCTATTAACGTAAAATGGGTTTACTGCAGAAAAATCTCTGGGATCGCATTTTTCTCTCAATTATCCCTTCTCAGTGGGATTCCTCGAGGTTTGCGCCGGGTAACTGAGATGTGTCTAAGCTGGGGGGTTTGGAGCTGGCGTTTGTTTTGATCCATTAAGCTTGTATCTCGCCGCAGTGATGTAATTCCCCCAGTCTGAGACACTTTATAAACATTAATGGGTTTGTTTGCACGGTCCCGAGGGATGCGCAGCACAGGAAGGTCGCCAGGACCATTTTACCCGCACAGAACGAGAGATGGGGAAACGTGGCACTGCAGCATCACGGGGAGAAACAGCATATTCACTCACATTTTCAATCTGTCCATCCTTAGCTCTGTTTAATTCAGTTTTAATAACTTATAAGTTAATAACTTTTACGTTAACAAGTTATTACAGCAGTGCCACATCAGCAAGGTTTGCATTAGGATGCTGCTGTATATCCCAGCTGAGGAAGGAAAGAGTTGGTGTTTTGTATTTTATGAGTGAGAGGGGGTGAAACGCAGTTATAAATACACAAAGTATATTGTGACCTTTGCAGAGGGGAAAAAAATTGTAGATATTAACAACTATTGTAGCTGTGATGGGAATTACTTAGCGGAGATGTGCTGGAAGAGGCTGGGGAACATGGGCCACACTGTGCTTTTCCTGGGGATTGCTGCTGGAGTTGCTGGTCTCTTGGACTGGATTTTCTTGGTGATAAATGGCCATACAGATGCCTCTGGTGATATTTGGAAGGAGCCAGTTGGAAGCTGGCCCTACAGTGTGCCAGGGCAGAGCAAACCTGAGGCACGGATCAAAAATCCCACTTTGGAGATCTTTTTCCCATCACAGAAGGTCCATTTTTGAGGATGTGCTAAAAGAAGCTGGTGATCCTCACAGCCCTTTCAGCTGAGAATTGTTCCTGCAAACAGAGATACATGGAGCAGATGAGAAATTAATGTAAATATACAGACAGAAGGCAATTTTTTTGGAGGAAGTGAGGCAGAGGCAGATAAAAAGCGATCAGCAGAATTTACATAAGCTTCCCCATCACAGAGGTCATCATTCTGCAGGATGACACATGGAAATTCATTTTTGTTAAATTCTGGATGATTATTTAATTGGAGAAAGAAGGATTTAATTGAATCAAGTCAAAGGGCCCTATTAGATTACGTTCAACCTTAACACAGAAGGCTTTTCCCATTTAGTTAAACTGGTTCCTTTGCATATTGTACATATTAAACTATAAAAAGTGGTAATCTGAATAGCAAATTGAAGGGTTTGGAAGGCCTGAATGGTACTCATGTGCTTCTCAGCCCTTTTTCATCTTCTAATCTTCTCATATTCCCTTTACTGCACTCCTTAGGTTGCAACAAGAGCAAAAATGAAGGGTAGAACTCTCCAATCTTCCTCCATCCGTGTTTATTCCATTGACATACTCTTGAGGAACAGCCTGCCTGGATGTGATGGCACTGTTAGAACACGTTGCCCAAAACTAAGGGTGTTTTCCAGGTTCTCAAGGCTCCCCTTGCAGCACCTGAACAGATGCTGAGTGTAGTAAGGTTGAATGAAGATTTGTGACTTACTGGCACTGCCTCAGGTTTCCCTTGTGTCCTTAGGAAATATTCCCAATCTCTTCATGCCTCATCGACATGGCCAGGGACTCCCATCCCTTGGGGACACAGACTCCCTGCAGAGCTGTCAACCTCCTGGTAAAAGCTGCAATAAAAAAAAATTTAAAAAAATCATCAAAGCAATTTTGGGAAATAATATGTTTCTAATTTGGAGACTTTAATTAGCTTTTAATTTCCATTTTTTCTTAATTTAAAACTAATGGGAGAAAAGGAATGAGGCACAAGTCATTTCCTAAAATTTCATTCCATCCCAATTTTGAGATTTCCAGCAAAGGCTTGGCCTTCTGACAGGGAGCTGGTACAACCCAGGTGGGTTGGGAATGCCCCATCCTTGTGCCTTTTCCTCTGGCTGATATTGCTGGATTGCTGTGACAGTCTGTGCTCCTCCCAGGCAGAAGCTCAGAGAAATCAAATTCTGCTCTGAGAGATCTAAATCAATTTTAATGCATCCAGCTGTTCCCCAGTAAGGATAGGAGGAGGCATGGGAAAGGGGAGAAAATCTTCCAAGATATCTTCAGGGGATTTCAGGAGGACTTGAAATTAGTAAGGAAAGTTTTTAAAGTGAGGTTTTTAATTTACCCATAAGGCCACAGCCAAGTCTAGGACACATTTTTTAAATAATCACGTGCTAATGTAGAAATTCTCTTCGTCAGTAAATTTAAAAAAATCCAGCTCTGACAATGCAGCAACTCAACCAGTCTATTATTAAGGTTAGATTGAGTAAGAAACATCATCTGGAATTTGCCTCAGCAGCTAAATGTGTTCTTGGAAGGTTCAAATCAGCTTTAACCTGATGTTTTACGATAAAAATAATGTGCCGGTACTTTAAAGCCAAGTTCCTTTTTGCTGAAGCTTTACTTTTATTCAAGTGCAATGAGTAAGTTTTGCATACATGGGACTGGGATTGCACGCTCAGGTTATCTGGTTACATACCTCATTCTCTCATTTGCAAACACAGTTTGCAGCACATACTCATGCAAATTAGGTATGAAACTGGGCATTTATCTTGATTAGAATTCAGTTTCTTTAAATATTTGAAGAACTTTATCTCATTCGGGGATGGCTGCAGAGATGATGGAGAAAGAATTTCAAAAATTGCACTTATTCTCCTTGCGGGTTGTTTGTTGGCCCTGTGGGAATTCATTCAGGAAAACAGACCTTTCCACCAATGTTCTGAGTGCCCTGGCCCAGCACCCAGGTTGGGTTGCAGACACTGCTGGAAGCCCTCAGTCAGAAATAACTATCCCTTGCAAAAGCCACTGTACCATTTCACTGAATAAATGCTGAATTTTCTCTGTTCTACAATATCCAGATGGATTGATCCAGATGGATGTAAGGTCTAGGTGCCACTTGATGAGGACTCAACCCTTTTGACTCTTGGAGAGCTGGTTGTCCCCAGGATCCAGATCAGACCTGAGGTTTTGGGAGGTCCAGGCTGCTCTTGCTGATGTTTTTCAGCAGACTGACACAGCAGATTTACCCCATTTCTGTCCCCACAAGCTGCCTGGGCACTCTGCACACCAAACCCTCTGCTCCTGCAGAGCCCCATCCCCGCAGTCCCTGGATGTGTGGGATGGTGATGTGCTCCTGCTTTGCCTCATCTCAAGCCTCTCCTGGAGCCATCCCTGCAGCTCTCAGGAGCAGGAGCCCTTTTCTATCCTTTTTAATGCATTTTGAATCAGGGCTCTGCAGTGCCAGTGGTGCTGCAGGACACCCTGAAGTTCAAAGAACTGCCCCAAATTCTCCGCTTGTTCAGCCAAAAGCCTGAATTTAGGCAAATATCAGAGGGTTTAGCAAACTGTGCAGGGCTGTTTCTCCCCCTTTCCTTATGGCTCATGATTTTCTCTGACTTTCCCCTTAGCAAGAGTCCTTGTTCACCGTCCTGGCTCCTCTCTGTGCTTCCCACACCCACTCCTGTTTCTGTAAGGCCCCCACCCCACTGCCATGGGGGCTCCTGACCAGTTCCTAAACCCGTTTGTAAACTTTCCCAGGTACGGGTGGCTCAGGTGACAACTCACAGCACGGCCGCCTGCAGGTTTGGGATGCAGGGATGGATGGGGGAGGTACAGCCACGCGGGCCGTGGTCTCCAAAGCATCTCTATCTATGGGGCTTGGAACAACCTGGTGTAGTGGAAGGTGACCCTGGATTGGAATGAGACTGTCTTAAAGGTCTTTTCAAACGCAAATCACTCTGTGATTCTATAATTTCACTTCAGTGAGGATGAAGTCATCTGCACGGCTGCCACGGGCAGGGTGGCAGCTCTGCAGGCTTGCTGCAGCCCTGGCAAATACACAAGTGGATCCCTCTGAGGGATGGATAAGGCACAGGGAAACATCCGCGCTCCCTCTAGCAGTCGCCAGCGAATGGATGATACCAATAATTCTCGATTTTTCACCCTGGGTTCGTGCCACGCGAACCGCCCGTGTAAGAGCTCTCGCACTAGTACTGCTGCAGTGGTGGCAGCGCTCAGGTGGCTCTTTCCCTCCGCCCCAAAATCCTTCCAGGGGGATTTTTGGAGCCCATTTTCCTCCACCTGCTGCAGGCAGCGGCTTGGCACGGCCACTCTCAGGGTGAACCTGAACGCAGTTAGCAGAACGGCTCTTCATTGGTGGCATTTCGAGCTCACCGCGGGCACTGCAGCATCCTCGCAGCACCCCTGAACTTCCCGGGGGGCTGCGGGGGGGTCTCGCTCTCAGCGCGGAGCGGGCGCCGCAGGGTCCCCCCGTGCGCCCGCCCCGCACGGGAGGGGAGGG
>VZRS01013827.1:17281-104161 GCA_013398055.1 Ifrita kowaldi | reverse complement strand
GCCGGCCCCGCGCTCGGCCCGGCCCGGGGGTCGGGGGCTGCGGGGCTCGATCCGCGCACGGCGGCCGGAACCCACCCCGAACAGCCGGCACCCCCGGTACGGTCGGGGGGAGGCTCGGAGAGCCCCCATGCGATGCACACACCCCCTTTGCCCCCCACACCCCTGAAAAGTTGTCTCCATGCCTCGGGGCCGAGCGTGGAAAACGGAGTGCAGTGGGAAAGAGACTTTGTGTGAAGGTTAAGGAACTGAGTCCGAATCGCTCCTGTAGTACTGGTGGTGCTCTCGCCAAGATGAAATTCTGTTTCCTGCTAATCAAAGTCCGTTGCCATCACTGATACGTTTATATTTGAATACTTTCTTATTTGTACGCTTGTATTTCCCAAGTGATTACAGGCTTGCATGACAATTTACCCTGAGCAGCCTTGGTGTCAGAACAAAAATAATGCGAGCCCTCCCCTTTCCCGATAACTGAATTTACACCTGTGTGATAAAAACGTCAGTAGCTGTTATTTACTCGTTACTTATTTACTGTATCTCTTGGTAGGGTGGTTCGGCGCTATTTTAAATAACAGTAGCGTTTTGGTGAAGCTTTTCAAAGGTAGCGTAGCGCTTGGCGGGGCATAGTTGCTGCCGGCAGGATGTAATCATGGAATTACAGAATCACAGAACACTTTGGGTTGTAAAGGATCTTAAAGATCATCTTGTTTCAACCCCCTGCCATGGTTGGAACTGATGCGATTGCATCGCCGGTGTGTTGTTGTTCGTGGCATTAGTGCAAACTGATTTAGAGGAATTAATTAGTGGATTTATTCCATCCAGCTTGTATTTCACTGTTATGGTAGCGGGGGTGTGGGGTGTGAGTTCCACTTAGGCAGCTGAGCTTCCTGGTGGCTGTGGGGATGTAGGAAGTGAAGTTACCTGTGTGGCCAGGGATTTTCTGAACTGCTGTGCAGAGGTGCCTGTTGGGATAACCTCAGCCACACTGCTGTACACCACAGCCAGGCTACTGAGGCTCTTGCTTTTATAAAAATCTGCTGAAAGAGCAGAAGGAGGATGCCAGCCTCCATCCTCCCCTGTGGAGCAGGGGCATCAGGAATGCAGATGGTGACACGCTGTACAGGGCATGCATGTGGAAATGCAGGCTTCAAGCCAGGAGAGCAGGTAAAATCCTTTGGCTGCTTATGCTCACACTGATTTCTGTGTGCGTGTTCAGCGTTTGGTTTCATTTCCTCTCCAGGACACTTCTGGGGAGATGCATGTTTCTGCAGCGTGCCCTGGCAAGGGACGGGGGGTGTGTGGTTCTCTGAGGGTTAGGGCTTTTTTTGTTTTGTTTTGTTTTCTAATCTGTTGAGTGATGAAAAAAATCCTCTTTGTGTTCCTTTGCTATCAGTTTGCTGGAAAACAGTTGGAACCCTGTAAAGGAGCCAAAGAAACGCGCTCTGTTCCCCAAAGCCTGCGTGTTTCTGCTTAATAATTCTGATTACACGTGCTTTGGAGTTGTGGCGTCCCTGCGACGAGTGGAAAAGAGTGGCCCCACCTTCAGCTGGGTGGGAGAGTGGTACCTGCAGCAACTGCTGAAGTTGCTGGAGGGTTTGGTCCATCTTCCCACTCTTTAAGCTGGGAAATTTGGCTCAGCATGCTGATGACTAGGAGTTAGGAGAAAGGACGCTTCCCCAGCGAGGTGTGACTCCATGGCCTTGTGGCTGTGGATGCGTCTTTGTCTTTTCCCATTAATTTAATAAGCTGTTATTAAAATTGTGATATATCCAGCCCTGTACTACTGGTGTCGTAACAGAAGCCAATCAGTTAAGTGTAAAATTGTGTCTGAGGAGTGTTTTGTCTGTCACGCTTAGCAAGAAAAAGGGGGAGAGTACTTGATCTCCACAAAACCCACTGTGTAGATTCACTCTGCTTTGTGCTTCCTCCCTAAGTTTGGTACTATTGTTTATATGCTGCCATAAATGCTCTCCTACATCACTCTGTGTTTGTGTAGACAGGCCCAAGATATCTATAGTGAGCCGTATGCTTTTCCTCAAGGATTTTGAGACGATGTTCCGAAGGATGGAGTGAAAACAAGAATCTCTGAATAGCTCTGCTGTTGTGTGTCTCCTAAGTAGGAGGGCTGCCAAGCTGTTGGATTTATGCAAATATATTGAAGGCAGGCAGGAGGATGGGGAAAATAGGGTGGCAGCCTGCAAGTGCAGATTTGGGGTGTGCTGGTGGTGCTTGGGTGGCAGGTGGGGTCTGCTTTGGTCCGGGAGGAGAAGCACGTGGTGGAATCATCACGTTCCTCTGCTTGTAGAATCCCAGAACAGTTTGGCTTGGAAGGGACTTTAAATATCATCCAGTGCCACCCCCTGCCACGGGCAGGGACACCTTCCACTACCCCAGCTTGCTTCAAGCCCCATCCAACCTGGCCTTGGACACTTCCAGGGATGGGGCAGCCACAGCTTCTCTGAGCAGCCTGTACCAGAGTCTCACACCCTCACAGGGAAGAATTTCTTCCGTGTGGTGGCAAGGAACTCACGATCACAGTGCTGGAGGCAGGTGCCCCGGGTCAATCCCAAGTCATGTGGAAGGAGGTGAATGTGTGTCTCTGTGCCATGCTCAGTTGGTAATTAATACTGAGTTTGTCAGATGTGTTATTTGTGTAATTATGGTGCAGCTTAAGACAGCTGGAGGTAATAGCTCTGCCCCTTTTGTGCACTCTGAGACTTTTCTCCGCTACAATGTGCTATTTTTGCCATGGCGAGGTACGTTTTGAGGGCCTCTGTTCCGTAATTTTAATCAAAACTGGAAAAATTCAGCAAAGAGGGGAGAGCAGGATGGTGGGTGTGCGTAGGTAGGCAGGAATGGAACTTGTACATTGTTACAGTCCCTAGCGTGAGTGTTAATCATTCAAACCTCTCAGCCCTGACAGTCTCTTTTAACCAGTGAGTTTGCTGGGAGAAGTATTTTGGCTGCAGCCTCTGTCTAAACTTGGATGCAGATCAGCGTGGAAATCAATACTTCATGTCCCCAGCTCTTAGCGCAGCAATTACAGGCAGCGCTCGGTAGCATCTCTGCAGCCGTGTGTCAGCACCCTCGTGTTGGAATCCTTGTTTGAATTAGTATTGGTTGAATTGATTGTGAGCAAGAGACGTGCCCAGTGGTCCAGGGTGGGATGCTGGTGATGAGGAGGGGATGCAGCAGAGCATTGCTGTGGCCGGTCCATGCTTAGCTGTGACCCCTGTCCATGCTGGCTGCACCTCTGGGCTTTTGGCTTCATGGCTTTGCCCAACCTACACCTGTGTTTTCAATAGTTTGGTTAAAAGCAATAACTGTGTGGAAATCTGAAGTCTGGTGATGACCTGCCATGCTGCATCAGGTGTTTGGTCCGTTCAGCCTCATGTTTTTGCTTTAGTCTCCTTCCCACATTAAATGGAAAACACCTTAATTAATTAATATTGGTAAAGTGCTTGAAGATGTAATGCGCAATCAATTGCTAAGTGTTATTAATAACACCTTGCTCAGCGTTTGGCTTATCTCACTTCTGATTTCAGAGAGGTGGTGGCACACTGTGATCGCCGAGTCCTGGCCCGTGGCAGTGAGGATTGGTGGTGTTTGCAATGGATGCTGCCAAAATTCAGCTGGGGATGGGGCAGGAGCTGCACCCTGCTTCTGGAATAAAGGGTTGCTCCTTGCTGCGCAGTTATCTCGGGTATGTGCAGCATAAGAAAGATTTCAGTTGTATCTTGGTATGTGGTGATGCCAAGGGGCCAGGAGGACCTTTCTGCTCATGACAGCCTAAAATAGAGTTTTCTCTTTTTCCCTTTGATCTCAGTATCCTTTCATAGCTACAATGCAAAGACTTTGACTTTTGCCCGCGAGGCAATCAGTTACCTCTGTGCTGTTGCTATTTTGTGAGTAATCATCTCAGGCTGTTGAAAATGTACCATTTTCATCTCTTCAGAAATCTTCCCTGCTATTTGTTCTTCCAGAGCTGGAGAGCTGATACTGTAAAGAAGCCTGAGGAATTTGGATACTGCTGCCCGGTTGGGTATCAGGAGCATTTTTGTACCATGCTTATCAGAGGATCAAGGTCTTGCTGTACTATTACTCCTTCTAATAATTTCCTACTTTGTTTCCCTTTGTCCTGCGTAGTTCAGGGAGCAACTAGGTTTGTGCTCTAAAACAATTGCCAGCGCTGGGAAATAAATCTGTGCTTAGCAATGTTCCCATGGTTGCTTTAGACACAGGGAACTGGCTGCCGATAACACTCCAGGTCCCTGCTACATCTTAGTCTTTGAAGATGTTAATTTAAATATCTTTTCTGGAGCTTTCCTATTCAAAAGCCTCATCTGGCATGGTTAGCATAATATTTAGATTATCATTGCTTTAGGCTTTGTCCACGGGAGTTATAATGAAGCTCCTAAGGATGAGTAAGCTCAAGTAAACTGAAGTTGAAGGAGGGCTTAACCCAGGGCTTTTGACTCCCCAGTTTGAAGTATAACCATGCAAATGGTGTTAGATTTGCAGGTGGGGAGAGGGACGTAGAAATAAGTCCCAGTCTTAAACTGGGGAAGATTAAGTATGGTTTTGTGGGTTGGGTTCAGGCACTCTCAGATAATCACTGGTGGGGCTGGGTGTCCTTCAAAAGGACAGTCTGTCCTCTCATTACTTATTCTTTGTTCCTCCAGATACATCAGTGGACTTGGTGTTCTCTGTCTCTGGGGCTGAATATGGAATTCTCTGAGATGCCAGAAGAGGCTTTATAGCCTTGAGCAGGGGCTCCTTGCCCAGCCTTGGGGAGCAAACACCTTTCCTTGAGTGGTGCCTACTCCTCTCTGTGCTTCAAGTACATCACTGTACACCAGGCACTGAACCCCAGCGCTAGCACGATGTAGAGCAAAACTTCAGTCTCCAGCTTGTTAAAATTCAATCCTCACAATTTCTCATTGCCAGCAAAGCGTGAGATCAGTGCTCTGGTCCTGACACAGCAGCTGCAGAGCCCTGTGCTCGTAACGCGGTGTGCGGAGCGGGGCAGCAGCTACACGTAAAACCCCAGGGAATCTGTCACCCAGGGCCTCATTTTTCAGGATACATCCTCACCCGTGGGATGCTGAAGGCTCAGGGGTTTGCTTCTTGTTTCTTTGCAATCTCTTCCTGGTTTTCATTTCAGTATTGTTTTACTTGAGTCTTTATGGGTGATGTTTTTGGGTATTGAGATGGATTCTGTGGAACCTCCAGCTAGATTACTTTGGTGTTTGGAAATGTGTCCTGTGGTAGCAGGAGGTGGGATGGGTTTATTTTTTTTAAGGAAAAGAAACAGTCTCACCAGAATATGGAAGTGGAATAACTGCTTTTGAAAGCTTTGAAGCCCTTTCCATAGTGAGTTTGTCTGCAGGAGTTGCAGAGCTGAGGAAAATCTCTTCCCAAGGTTTTCCTTCTGCATCCATGGCCAAGTGGGGGTAATTGGAGGCTTGGAGGTGTGATGGTGAGGGTTTGGAGGTGTGCCCCCAGGACGAGAGGCTGAGTGAAGGGGACAGGCTGTGATTGGAGGGGACCCGAGATAGCAGAGGCTCTCCAGGAGGACAATGCGTGGCTGAAGAGCAACTTTGCAGCAGTATTGATCATGATTGAGCGTGACACTGGCTGGAGGCCGTGGCTCCCAGGGGTATCCCTATACCCCTCAGTCTAGCTCTAGCCTCCATAATCTGATAAATTGCTGATTCCCTAATCTTGTTAGTGCTCTCCTTCCCCAGATCCCTGCAAGGAGCCTCTGGGATGGGGACAGAGCTGACCACAGGTGATGCAGGCCGGCTGTTCTGACCCGGACTCGGGGCGGGTGCCTTTTGGGTCAGGTTTCCGGTTTTCAGCTGGGCTTGATAAAGTGATGGGTCTGTGTCTGAAAATTGCTGAACTGCAAAGACCTCTGCCTTGGAGTGCAGAAGATGAGCTGCAGCAGAGAAATGTTTTTGCACAGAGCAATTAGCGAGAAATGGGTTTTTGTCATGAGGATTTCTGACACTTGCGTGGTGGGAGAGCTGCAGTGGGCAGGGCCGTGTTTGCCCAGAGAAATGGAAAAAGCTCTTGTGCTGTTGCTTTTCAGATATGTGGTCAGCCAAGATTTTAAGTACATGAGGTTAGAATTTGCTTTTGGATCACTTGGACAATGGGAAAGGAGCAGAGATGCCTACAGAAAGGTGAAGGGGAGTGTGGTGACACCCTGGATCTCCTGTGGGCACCCAATAGACCCCGAGTCTGGGAAGAGGATCACCCTTACCACTGAAGAAGGAAAAGGGACTGAGTGATGCACTGCTGTCATGTGGTCCAGGCTTGGGCTCATCCCAGTCTTGGAGAATCATCCTTGTCCCTTGTTGCTTCTGCAAGTGCTTTTTGTGGAAGGAGCATCTCTTCTGAGGGCATCCATAAATCCGTTTCTCACCCTTTTTGGTCCTTACAGAGTCATTCTGACTCACGTCTTTTCATGCCACTTCTTCCTCTAAATTAAGATTTCACAGGTTTCAGAGGCTGTATCTGGGAACTGAACCTTTGGGTTTATCTGATGTGTCACTGCCTTTCCTGCTGCTGTCCTGTGCAATCTCTTCTTTGTTGGCTCGCTTTGCTGGGTGGCATCTGGGGGAGAATCCCAAAGCTCTCCATCACCACCTCTCTCACAGAATGTATGTTCTCCCTCAGCAGGGAGTTAAATCATCTTTCTGCAGAAAGTAGCATGTATTGGAGGTGGGGGAAGTTGTGTTTGGTGTGAATATGTGGGATGTAAAGAGAGTAAGGGAGCACAATGGTGTCCTGATGCCTATCTGCAGGTTTTTCTCTGACTCTCTTTTGCAGCAGCAATCAAACCTGGAGAGCTGACATGGCTGGGAAGTAGTTTATTGCAGGAAAGGTGAAACAGAGCTTGTACCTTTGCTCCAGCAGATTGAGGCCATTGACCGTGTTTGGAACAGAGAACCTAAAACTTGAATCTTTTTGAGTTTCCTTTCCCTTTTAATTCTTACCAAATCATGGCATTTGCAGAAGTGGACTCTCATTACTCTTTAATTTCAGCAGGAACGTGAACTTGCCAACTATTCCCTCAGTCACTGTTCAGCTGGAGAGTTTTCCAGTGGTGAGTGCCTGTGAGTGTGCACGGCACAGAGATGATGAAGGATGAAGGCTGGCAGTGCACCCACACTGCTCCAGCCTGTTGCTTTTAACTAAATTGTCCATCATCCTCCTTGGAAATTAACTGGGAAAAGCAGCATGGGGTAACTGTTGGCCATCATCAGCTGAGTGGAGATCCCTGTACTGGGATTAACAGCTTCCTTGCTTTCTTTTAACAGCAGAATATCCCAAAATGCTTAGTTTTGGCCTCGTCTGCTTTTTCAGGTGTGCACAGGAGTATCCCATAACCCTTAGGGCTGAGTTAAAAGGAATTTGTAAGATTCTGCTTTTGGTCCTTGGCTGGTTTGAGTGGTCTCTGCCCTCCCATCATAAAATGGTATTTTTTTTTCAGGGTATTTACAATTGTTGTAAGATACGGTTGTGGGTCAAGATTTGCTGCAGGTGCACAAGCACGGGAAGTGTTTGCCTATTTTCCAGGGAAATTTGCTCTATTAGGGGTGGAAAGCAAAGCAAATTGATTTGAGGAATAGATTTGAGCAACTTACTTTTGATGCTAAAGATTTAGATGGTCTCGACGCTCTCTTAAGCTGCAGGAGGGGAAAAATAACGTGTTAGAAGAAACCTGGAGGACTGCTGAAAAGGGGTTAGTGGACCATGCTGAGATTTTCAGTAGGAAAATCTCCAAATGCAGCTGCATTTTGAAGAGCAGCTGCCCTCTAATGTGGAAGGCAGGAGGTCACAGGCAGGGCTGTCACAGTCTGGGCACAGCAGTGCTGCCAGAGGAGACCCTGGGGCATCCGTTTTCATCTTGGAGCCCTGTCCCTCTGCAGTGTTTCACTGGAGTGACTCCTCAACAAGGGTGTGAGGATGAGCAGAGCCCAGCTCGGAGTTAATTGTTGGGCTTTTCATTCTCCCTTGAAGCTGAACAACATCTTTGTGTGATTTTGTGTAACAGCAGCACATTCAGAAAACAGATTCCTCATCCTGTGATGGTAAAATATTCTCTCTGTGTGTTCATCATTGTTTGTTCTAGCCTTAAATGCACCCAATTATTTGCTTTTATGTTCGTCAATTATTGCATTATCTGCTCAGGCAAAACCTGTTGTTTTATCCAGCGCAGATTCTTAACATTAATTCCTTGACCTTTTATATCCCCTATAGTATATCCAGAGCTGCTAAATGGCTTTGCCCAAATTTATCTTTTTTTTTTCCTGCCAGAGTGATGGCTCAGGCAGGAGCAGGGGAACCATTTCAGGTGGAGACACGGTGTGCTCCCCACCACATTTGCATCATGTAATTGAATCTGCAAAGATCGTTTTTGTCATCCTTGGGAAGGGAGCTTGTTTTAAAGCCACACAGGGTTTGCTCAAATGAGCTTTAGTTTCCTGCATGATCTCCTTTCGCGGTCAAGAGAGGTCCAGAACTGACAGCTCAGGGTGAGAGGGCTGATTAATGGGGTTCTTAAATTTCCATGAAAAGCAGAGGGAGGGGGTGAGGCCAAAGCTGTGTAGCTCCTGTGGGAGAAAAAAAAAAACCAAACCTTTAAAAATATAAAGCTCATAGAGAAACCACAGAAAGGCCACCTATTTAGTGAAAAAGCTGTATTTAATATCAAAAAGTTCTGGTTTGGGCTAGCACGTTGTAATATAAGCCAACTTTGCAGGATTTATTAACTAGAAGGTGCCCAGGCAGTTATGTTGGCTTCAGGAATGATTCCTGCAAGGCCGTGGTGTCCTGATGCTGCTGTGCACAGATGCTTTTGGGGGGTTGTTGCCGCTGCTGGGTGAGGCAGAGCTGGGACTGAGCCTGGGAACAGAGGAGCTGAGTGGATTGTCACCAGCTGGTGCCAAGGTCCCCTTGTGGGCATGTCCCCAGCTCGCTGCCCAGCGCTGCCTGCCCCAGTTTAGGAGCTGCTGAGTGCACAGGCATCAAAGGGAGAGAACGGGGTGAACAGGGCGTGCTGGAACAGGGCTTACGAGCTGCCACCTTGCCCTGCTTGCCCACGTTCTCATGCCCTTGTCATTGCCTGGCTTCGCTCCAGCTCTGGTACTCGCTCACGCTCCCAGAAGTTGCTCACAAGCTGCTCAAGTTTTGCTGGAGTTGTGTAAAGGTCTGCAGCAGCTGTGGCTCCCAGGACGAGCGTGTGGCCCCGGACAGCTGCCGAGGGTGCTCCGAGCATGGCACCGAGAACCACCTGCTGTTCCTTTCAGGCAGGGCAAAGCTTCAAAAAAGCACTTTGCATTTCACCACCTTTGCAGAGCTCCTTTTTATGCGCTTTTCCTCCTTGGACATGCATCACTTCCAGCGTATTTTGGTAAATGATGTAATTTAACACATCTCCTATGCCCCGCTTATCGCTGTCATTTCTGAGTGCACTCATTAGGGAACAGTTTGATTTTGGGTGTAATTCCTCTGATAGGCCATTTACCGAACGTCTTTGATTCAGCATTTCACGTGTGGCAGGATTAATGGAAAGCACTTTACTAAAAAGGTTTGAATACCTTGTAGGTTCCTTAAAGAATTTTTTTTTCCTGTTTAAATGGAGCTGTATTATCTTGGGCTGGGGTTTTTTTTGATGCTGTTGTGGTTTGTGGACTGTAGTGTTTCCTCTGCTGCTGGGGTTGGACTGCAATGGACTGGGGTGACTGTAGGTGCTGGAAATAGCCTGATGCAAAATTAGGATGTATGATTGTGATTATTTTATATGTATTTTATTTTGGTTGGGGAAACATGCATAAAAAAACCATGAGAACTCTACCTGTTAATTAATGTGACAATACCGTGGTAATGACGACCCTGCAGGATTAAAACCCCATACTCAGATAAGCATTAACCGTGCTTGTTGGCAGATAAACGATGCAGATAATATCAGAGGAGCAGAGCAGGCTGGGCTGTCAGTGACAGCCTGTCCATACTGTGATGTCAGCACGGATGCCTTTGACCTCATCACAATGTTCAGTTAAATCTGGTTTTGCACAGCTGTGTTTTCCAGTGGATGGGAATATTGTACACAGAGAAATCCAGTATATCCGTCATGGTGAGACCCTTTATGGCTAGCCTTGGGAGCAGTAAAAGCAGTATTTACACCCTTGAGATGTAAATTTGCAGGGCTGTGCCCGTTTTAGGGCCCTTACCAACCTGCTGATACACGTGGTTCTAAGGCACATGGGATTTGGTGCTGCTGCCAAGGTTCCTATAATTTCAAAGGGTTGTTTCCACCCTTTGGTACCATCCTAACACCAGGAGGTGGGTCAAGGTTAGGAGTAAGAGAATTTGGTGTGAGACACCTGTGGGAGCATGAGTGACCTCATCCAGTTCTTTGCTGCAGTGTGGGTCAAGCCTGTGAGGCTGGAGAGGCCCCTGTGTGGCTGTAGGGACCTATCTCTTGTCAAGACACAAGTGAGGGGCTTTGGCTGTTGGGTTTGGATACCTGCTGCAAGAGCCCTGCCCAGTGTCACCTCATTGGCTGCTGGAAGTCACCCAGATGCCTTCAAAAATGTTGGTGTTGGATCCTCTGAGCTGGGAGCAGCTGAGCTTTTGGATTCTCTCAAGGAAAATTTTCCAAGCCTTGAAGACTTGCTGTGATTTATTCCGGTTCCTTTTAGTTGCAGCTGTACATAAAGACTCCAAATTGGGGGATATTTTGCTGAACTGCAGTTTTTGTGAGGTAGCTCTCATTTGCTAATTCATTTTCAGTTGTTGCTGGCAATGTAAGTACAAGCTTATTCCGCACTGATGTTTTTCATCTTTCCTGAACTTGAATCAGCAAATGAGTGTTGATATCCTTATGGCAATCTGGTGAGGAGAGGGGAAGCAGAAAAATCAAGTGATCTTCAATCTGAAGATAATTTTGCTCATGCTTTTTTATATCAATGGCCAAAGCCACTTATCAAACCACGTATCTTGACTTAGAAGGGAGATGGATATTGTTGGCTAGAAGTAGATGGACACAGTGCTGGAGGTAACTGGTAGGAAGTTGTTTAATATATTCTGGTTCCTTTGCAGCACTTTTTCATCATATCTTCCTTAAGCGTGTGTGCACAGTTTAGAGGGTAATACCATTAATTAGACCAACAGGAAAGACTAATATAAAAGTATAACCCTCTTTAGTACACTGGGTTTATCCCTGATTAGCAGAGCTGCTCTGATCTTGTGGTAAATCTGCATACATGTCATTAGGAAAGCAGGATTAAGTTGGTAATTAATAACACCAAACAGTTTTCATCGTTGAAAATGAGTAAAAAATGGTAAGGAAAATAAACCACTGCAGAACTTTGAATATAGATAAAAATACAAAGGTTTCTCTTTATTCCAGTCTGTCAGGGAACAAGGATGGGAAGAGGTGGCATAGGTTACCACAGATGCAATGGCTGAGGCTCAAAGTAAGCCAAGGAGGATGCCAAAGAATTGTCCTGGGCAATATACAGCCAATTCTTTCTGAATTTTACCCAAAATACTGCTGGGTAAAGCTGAGGCCAGCGGGTGTGCTCATGTGCTGCTGCTGCTGCAGCAGCGTCTCCATTCCCCGGGGAGAGGAGAGGCGTGCGGGAGAGTGGCGTTACTCACAGGAGAGTTGTTCTGGGTGTCATTAAAAGTATTATCACGATGAGGTGCTGGTCAGGCGCTGAACTCCGCAGGCACGAGCACGGTGTCTGTCTGTGTGACAAGTGCCGCTGCCAACAGAGAATCCTGATGAGGATCCTGCCGGGCTGGGATCTGCACACAGCAATTTCCTTCCTGCCTGTTTATTCAGGCAAGCCCGGACTTGTTTTGGTAGTGATGTCACCTCTTGTAACTGATGGCTGGCAAGGAAGATCAGCTGCTTTGTGATGAAATCTTGAACGTATATGCGTATTTTATAGTTCTAGTGTTTTAATTTATTTTTTTGGATGGAGAACAGCACAACCAGATTTTTGCAGCAGATGGTACCTGTGCAGGAATTTTCATCTTTGCTCTTCAGCATTTCTTTCAAGCTTATTTGCTCAAGGCTGCAGTGCTAGGCGGACGTTCCCTGTGTTTTAACCTGTTGCGCAGCTACGCCGTGCCTTTCCCGGCTCTCCTGCTGTGGAAATGAAGGAGGATAACCGGAGCTCCCGTTGTGTGGCTGTGCTCAGTCAGACACAGAGCAGCGAGGTCCTTACCAGCGCCTCGCCGATAAACCAGGGCACAAAAGCCTTGGCGGGGACCCACATCTCCTACTTATTTGGAGATTAAAAGCTCTTGAGGCTTTGGTTTGTTGTGAAAGTTAATTGCGAAGCCCTCGAAGCTTGGCAGGGCTCCCACGGCGAGACTCGTCACGCTGGAGCCGAGCCCTCGGGCAGGTGCGGGGCTCGTCCGGGCTGGTCGGTGCGGGCACGGGGAGGGACCGGCTGCTCCGGAGGGCATTTCTCCCCAGACGCTTCAGACATCCCAGCAGGAGATGCACAGTCCCCAGGGGGTGCTGGTCTCTTCCCACTGACTGTAGCGTGAGCCAGGGCAGCGGGCGAGGTGATCCCACCCATCACCTTAATGTCCCCCCCGGCTGCATCGCCGCTGGAGTGTAACCAGGGCTGTGTTTGGGAAAGGCTGCCCTGTCGTGCTTGCGTCAAATCGCATCTGGAGGTGCCTGCAAGCAGGGTTGGTTCCTCAAGGGTGTTCCCAGCACCCCTCCTTGCCCGGTGCCCCTCCCTGACCCGCTCAGGGAGCGCCTCTTCTGCCAAGTCTTGGTGTCCCGGAGCATCCACTGCGACCTTCTTGGGGTTTTGGGTTGTGACCTACATCCAGAACCCTGATCTTTGAGGCCCTCCAGGGGAAAGCGGTGAGGAGGTGAGTGCTGTCGGGTGTGTGAACCCAGCCTTGCCCTGTTCATTAGCATTTCAATCGGCTCACCATGGGAACCTTCCACACTGCTGCTGCTCTCAGAGGTGGGACCTTCTCCTCAGCCAGAGGCTGCTCAGCACAACCCTGAGAGAAAAGTAGAAATAAAAGTCAAGCCACATGATTGCAGAGGGACAAGGTTTGTTGTTTTCATTTATTTATTAATTTCTAAGATGCTTTCTGATAGCTGCTACTTGTGCAAAACCTTATGCACCAGGTAGCTGAGGAATCTGGTGGACCATAGGTGGGTGCTCAGGTCACAGGTATTGCCATGCTGGACATCTGTGGTGGACACTGAGGCTTGCTGTTGTGGGGCTGGTTTGGACAGGGTGGTCCAAAGTGGACAGTAGCTCTCTGTGTTGCTTTGGGGTTTAGTTTTCATCACAACCTCATGATACTTTCCTTTTGTTAATGATTCCATTAATACCAGGGGCCATGTGCGATGTGCATTGGGTGAGCATGTGGGAACCAGCTCAATCATAGAGTCAGAGATTGGTTGGGGTTTTAAGGGACCTTAAAGACATCCAATTCCAATCCCCTGCCGTGGGCAGGGACACCTTCCACTGGACCAGATTGCTCCAAGCCCCATCCAGACAATTCTCATAAGAGGGGGCAAAAGATCCCAAACAGTCTCAAGGACAACAATCAGAGCATTCCCTATTTTAATCTCCATCCTTCATTTAAAATGAATGAAAATACTGCCCTGGTGGTATTTTTATACCCAAGCTCTGATGAAACAAAAGTAAATACTACTGACCTGGCAGCACAAATGAAAGGAGAATGAGAAGCAATGTATGAAATGGACTGTCAGCCAGCTTTTGTTTTTCTGTATTGGTCTCGTGGCATTTCTGTGGAAGAGGCCAGATACGAAGTTCTCTTACATAATGCTCACATCACTGGAGTATGATTGTATCCGACTGCCGCAGAGGAGGACGCTGTATTTATGTCTCAGTGAATTTCATCCCTTGGTTTGTGTGGCCTCTGACCTCTGGGGAATATCACAAATCCACTGTTATGGAGTACAATGGCACATTTGATTTATCAACTCCATTAATGATCTGGTTGAAGGGAGAAACAACATATTAATTAAATTCACAACTGGTGATAAACTTAGTGTTGCCAACATCAGACAGGGCGGTGATTTAGGATGGAAAGGTAGGCAAGGGATGGCAAACTGGGAAGCAAATGCCACTGTGCTTGTGGTAGCTGGCAAAAACATAGAGATTGGGGATTTAGTGAGAAAATAATTCTTAGAAAAAATGAGGGCGTTGGGCTATCTGCAGTCTCCAAGGATTGTTGCCAAAATCAGTGTTACTGTAGCTGCTGCAGACTTTACACTGGTATGCAGTGTGAAAGGGGCAGTGCTGGATGGTTACATTCAGGACACATTAATAGTTTAAAACAACCCCTAACCTACAGGTTGTCAGGCATTGAGTATTTTGGCGCTGTTCTGTTGATGGTATTAACACAAATTCAAGCTGACCTAAGTGCACTGGGATAAAAACAAACATTTACCCTCGGAAAATCCTCCGACTGAATGTGAATTTCACCGTTGGCTTTGGGCTGCTTCGTGTTTTGCATTTCTCTTCTGTGGGTTTTAGTAATGAAAACAAACAACTTGGCTTCACCTTGGGTTGGAGTTAACTTCTTCCAGTCATTTTCTCTTTCCCATGCGTTGACACACTCAGTGGCACAGCTGCAAGTAGGCAAGAGGTTGTACATTTTTAGCTTGAATTGAAAATGTTTATTTTCTAGTATAATGCGAAATGCCTGAATTAAAGGCTGACTCGTTTCTCTGGAAGGATCTAAACATCCAAGCGTTCCTACGTGAGATTTTAAGTGCCCCACCAGTTCCAGGCTTTGGTGTGAACAGCCTCGTGCTCCAAGTTAAATTAATGTATAACGGGCTCTTGACCCCTACCTGTGCATCATCCCCTCCTCTCTGTTCTTTGGGTTGTATTCCTGACCTTCCTAATTGTCTCCAGCTGAAACTTCCCCTTCAAAGTGAGCTCAGAGGCAAAATATTTTTGTGTGAAGTGTTAACACATTCTTTTGAGGGAAAACCTCTTTTGAAAGGTGGAGTAAGCTAGAATATTAAATCAAAAATGTTTTATTTTAATAAAGGTACCTGTTGATTATCTGTGAGGGGAAAAATGCTGTAAGCCCAGCTGTGAGTTACAATGTATTGACCACTGCAAGGGACAGTTTAACCGAAAGCCTCTTTTTCTCCACTTAAATTGGTGCAGGTTATTAGAGGGAGACTTTTGGGGGTGTGTTTACAAGGAATGGCACTAATTATTGAGGGCTGAGCTAAATAAAATTAATTTTGAGCAGGAAGTGAGTTACTCTGTCCTTGTCATAACCTCTAGTCCACATGAACAGCACTCAGGTTATTAAAAGGCTCTTTTAAACTGAAGAAGAATTTCATCATCTTTCTTCTTGGTTGGGAGGAGGATGTTATTTTAAAGATCAATTGCCTTTGTTCAGGTGCTGTTATACCATCTCAAAGACATGTAGAGTTTGGGATTTCTTTTATTTATTTAAAAAATATTTTGCAATCAACAATTTGGGTGTTTTTTTTCTCTAAAGCTTTTTTGGTTTCTTTTTGTGCTACATTTTTTCCTCTGTGCTATACCTTGGGGTACAATTAGGAATGTGTTCTGCAGCTGAGTGGTGTCAGGACTGCAGCAAGCATTAAAGCCCTGGAAAGGTAAATATTGCAGAGAATGGAACAGCAGTAGTCCTGGTGAAAAAAAGAAAGCCAACGGCATTTTTGGGATTTATTCACCCCTTGGTGTTTGAAGACTGCACAGGGGGGTTGAAGACTTGGAGAATCTTGCAGACCGTGGACGTCTGTCATAGAATCTCTGCAAAGATCACAAAATCCCTGAATGGTTTGGGCTGGAAGAGACCTTAAAGCTCACCCTATTCCACCCCACCTTCCACTATCCCAGGCTGCTGCAAGCCCCATCCAGCCTGGCCTTGGACACTGCCAGGGATCCAGGGGCAGCCACCGCTTCTCTGGGCACCCTGTGCCAGGGCCTCCCCACCCTCACAGGGAACAATTCCTTCCCAATATCCCATCTAAGCCCGCCCTCTGTCAGGTTAGAGCCCAAGATCTGTGTGTTGTGCTGGTAACAATGGCAGGGCCAATAAGCAAAGGGCTAAACGTGGTACTGGGGCGTTTCACCAAAAGCATAGGTTTGAGTAGTCCTGGGATGGGGAAATGCCCCATTGTCCATGGGGGCACACGTGGGATGGAAGGCTGGACCAAGGGCAGTGAGGGACAGGTTTAATGAGTGTGTCCCTCCCCTCCCTCCCCACCTCGTGCTGTTATTTAGGGCAGGGGCTGAGCCTGGTTAACGTGCAGCACTGAGGGGCCCCGTGATATTAAAGGAAAACTGATAATGCTTTCTGTGTTGAGTGCTTGGAGGCATCCCTCGTTCCCCTGGCTGTTATCTGTGCAGCATCCCTGTCCCCCACCCCATCCCCTCCTAACGAAGCAATTACATGCGCAGAAGTGGGCTCGCTCCCAGGAACAAGCCTCCCCAGGCTGGGGATGTGTCATGGACAAAGCAACACTCTGAGCAGCAAAGACCATGTCTTAACATGAGTTTTCAGTGATTTTAAGGTGAATTGCATTCACTGACTTGTGATAGGCTTCAAAAGTTCCTGTCATTTGATGTGTTGGAGGAGATCAGTCACTATTTTGGAACATTAATTTATACAATTCAGATCACACTTGTAGGGTTTTTTGTTTCCCAGCGTTTCTTGTTTTACTAATTGCAATTGTTTCATGTCCTCTAATCTATTATACTTTTTAATAAGGCATATAATTCATTATTTAGGTGGTAGTGTTCTGATAATTAGATGGGTTATTTTTGTCAGTGCTGATTAGTTAGTAAGTACAGATTAATATTTGAAGACTTGATGTGGTCTCTTGCTATTTGAGTTTCAAAGAGGTGATGTGGCACTTGTTTCATGATATTCCCCACAACTTCATCCCTTCCAGCCTGAGGAAAGTGCCGACAAATTGTAAAGAGACTTTGAAAGCCTTTGGATCTTGTTTCCCCTGTAAAACTCATATTAGAAAAACGCCTGTGAGTGTAGGCTGGGGGTGATGCACTGAAAGTGCAGCTCCTTGAGCAGACAGCAGCACTGGGTGCCATAGGGGTCTGTACCCTAAATGGTTTTTTGGGTGCACAAGCAATATCCTGCACATTGCAGGGCAGGGACCTGCTGTCTGCTGGATATGTCCTAGAAAAGCCTTGCCCCTTCACAAACAGAAAGCCTTGGCCTTTTTTTTTCGCCTGGAGTTAATTGCAGTGTGGGACAATGTGGCCTTTGTGTGACTGTCCCTGTGCTGGGGATGGTTTCTGCTCTCCCCCTCCCGCAGAGCTGGCAGCAATTCCGGTCTCTCCCTCATACAGAAGCTGTTTGCAGGCTTAAGGCTTTTTTAGTTCGTTTGCAGACCAGTTAGTGAAGGGGTGTGGTGGCTGAGGGGACAGAGTGGGCACCTGCCAGCTGCCAGGAGTTGGGTGTGGATGTCTGGAGGGTGAAACATCCCAGTATTCCCCCTCCCTTGCAAAGCAGACCGAGTGAGGCAGTGGGTGTGCTGCAGCGTAATTAAGCATGTGTTTCTGGAGTTGCAGCCTTCTGCCTTGTCCAAGATAATATGAACCATGCTGCTGGGAGAGATGATGTTATTGGAGCTGAGCCATCGCATTATTTGAGAGCAGATCTCTGGGAAGAGGGAATAAACCAAATGATTTTTAGTCACTTGGTCACCCCTACCATGGAAACCACAGTGCTTTTTGGTCGCTCCTCCTTACTGTAGACTCCTTCAACCCTCCCTGCTTTGGCAGATGGCTCCAAACACAAATAAGCCTCAGGGATGCCTGTCACTGCCTGTGACCCTGGGGAAAGTAGAAACCACATCGGAAATGAGCAGGGATAAGGAGATGCCGAACATTTTTCTTGAGCAAAGAAATGTGGCAGAGGGAATGTCAGGATAAGCTCTGTGCATTTATCAGTGCCATGAGCACACCTCGGGCAATCCCTTCGCACCACCCCAGGGTGCCAGGGGGGTTCCTGCTCCTTGGTGGTTCAAGGACACTTATGTTAATGCATCCGTGTCCACAAAGATGCAGTGGGATGCAATGCAAAGATGCAATGCGTTTCCTGAGCCCCACTGCCTGAGGATGGGAGCTGAAGTCATGGAGATGCTCCCCTTTGAGCTCCTAGGAGGTGAATTTGGCACTCAGTGTGCCTTTCACATGGAGATCCAGCTGTGAGCAATGGTGTGATGGCTGTATGGATTTGGAGAGAAGTTCACAGCCTAGTAGAAAAGCAGGGCAAGGAAAGGATTTACTGAGGTAGAAACAGAGGAGGGTTGCTGAGAGCTTCCGTGCTTCCCCTGGTTTCGAGGCTGTTGGGCTGTGGAAATAAATGAGGGGCTCAGCAACTGCGAATGCGGGACAGCAGGGTCTGCCAGCAGGGCAGAGCTGGAGCAAAGAAGACTAATGATGTCTCCATTGCCCCACTGCAGTTCTGTCAGGCAGCCTGGGAATTCCAGCCCCAATTCACTTGGGCTGCGGTGCTGGAATTGGCGCATCCTACGAGAAATGGCTCGTGTTTATGCAAGACCTCGCTGCTGCTGGAGAGGGGGGTCAGAGTGTAAGTTGGTTAAGCGGCCGGATTGCCCTGGTGTGTTTGCCACAGGATAATGGAAAATTCCTGTGAGGAGCTGTGCTTGATCTGGGGCCAGAGGGAACAGGATGAAATCTATTCCACCAGCAAAACGATAGAAGAGTACACTGTGCATCTTCCGGCGCCTGCTGCCAATGTTTTTATAGGCTTGAGATTTTATTCTGGAGAAGAGTATCGGCATGCAAGGCCAACCTGCAGCCATGCCAGCTTCTTGCCTTGTGTCCTCTCACACTGCCTGGGAGCCATTCCCCTGTATAATTTTGGAGAACCACGTGCAAAGAGCCCGTGACAGCTTCGTTTTCTGCTTCCCAAGAGGATGAGAGGAATTCAGAGCTGTGGGGTCCCTGTGGTCCTGACACAGCACACTGAGCATGTGAGCTCTGCCGACTCCAACAAGAGCCTTTCAGGGGCTGCAGTAGCCTTTACATCCTCCTGCTTTCCCTCAGTGGGTTTGGGTCCATCCTGCTGCATGAATATTACTAATTACCATCAGAATTTGTGGCATTGAAGGGAATCATAGAAAACTAGTGTCTGGTAGAAGTCTGTGCAAAGAAGTTTTAATATCTCTTAGGACTCTGTGGCATCTTTGTGTTACAAACCCATTTGTGCTGTAAAGCTTTAGACTGAAGGATTCAACTTGCTGTTCTTAGACTGTTATCGCTAATAAAATGACTTTGCACTTTGATAGCCTTTCACTCCAGGATCTAAAAGGACTTTAAAAATGCTAATGAATTAAGCTTCTTGATAGCTATTGAGTGCGGCTCTTTGTACAGGCATTTGGTCCAAAGGCTAGTGAAGTCAGTGGAAAGTTGTCTGTGTCATTAGCTCTGGCAAATCCCTTAATCTATCTGTCCCTTCTTGTCCCATCTTCAGCCAGAGCTGATGGCACAGACATCTTCTCATGCCAGGAGCCCTCATCCTTTCCTCAGTGGGATTTTTTGCTTGTTTTTCTGCCTGGTTCCACTGCTGAGGAGCGTGTAGGGATAGCAGTACTTTGAAGGTAAGGGAGGGGGACGTACAGATTTAGGGTTACCCACCTTGTCTGATGTTGTGCTCTGACCTAACATCAGAGATTCAGGAGTCTGGGCTGGAAATAACATAAAATAATTCTGTAAGAGAAAGCCTGGTATCCCAGCAGTGATGCAGGGTAGAGCCGTAGCTCTGTGCTCTTTGTTTCCACTGTGGGCCTACTCAAGATTCCCAGTGTAAGACCATCCAGTGGGCTTTATTCATTCACCCATTTTCAGTTTGTTGGAGGTTTGCTGTTGGTTTAAACATTTGGGATCATGCTTTGGAGAAGGCGGCTCCTTCTGCTGTAGGACGTCGCTGTGGACAGGAGCAGGGGAGGGCTGGGCTGTGAGAAGTGGAGTGGTGCTGGTGGAAGCTCTTTTGATCCAGTTCATGGCTGTCAACAGTGCTAGCAGGAGGATTCTTCTTCTTGCTGTATTAAAGAAGATAAAAGCAGTTCTGCCCCTGGCAAAGCCATAGACACAAGACACTCTGAACATTTTGACTCCCTTTCCTCTTCTAGAAGCGTGATGGGTCGTGTAATGTCCTTATGTCTGATCAGCCATGACAATCTGTATTTTATGGATTTTCACTCCTTGTCACCCTGTTACAATCTTCCCTCTTCCCTACCTTTCATTAATTGTCTCTCAAAACTATCTTGTCGCTGCTCTGATGATTTTTTCCAGTGGATAAGCCTGTTACAGATAATCTGGTTTGCTGAATTTCGTTTCTGCTGGCCAATCTCCTTAATAGCTGCCTCAGAGGATTTCTTCCTGTTTGGTTTAAGGATGTGGCTTCAGATAAATATTCTGTTTCTCCATGGTTCTGCTGATTAAGGTCCATTCTTTCTCCTAGATAGTCTCCTAAAACACTCCTGAGTGGGAAGAGTTTCACGGAGACTTAGCGTGTGTTTGGTGCTTCTGAGCAAACTGTGTTGGCCAAGATGGTCAAAATTCACTGTTGATTTTGGATGTGTCAACTTGGACAGTTCGGGGGCCAAAACAAAGGGAAGAAGAAAGATGAGGGAGAGAAAAGAGTTTTAATCCTTAAATATGACATTGCTTGTACAACAAGGTACGTGGTTGTTGGGGTTTCTCCATGTGACATCCCAAAGAGGGTAACAAAGTGGTCAAAAGGCACATGCATCCTCTGCATATCCATTTCCCACCTATGCAATAATTAATAGCATCATTTAATCTCTTTCAGAACTTTGTCAAACTTCAGACATTTGCCCTCACTGCTCCTTTTGAAAAAGCTCATTTTCAGCACTTTTAAAAACGAACCCTTTTCATACATGCTTCAAGGATGCTTTTTCTTCTCCCTGTCCAAATCAGCTCTGGATGGAGGGTCAGGAGATTACAGTTCTTTTCCCAGAGTTGCCAGCGAGCTGCTGAATGATCTTCAGCAATTCGTTTGATCTTTCTGCGCCTCATTCTCACAAATAAGGATGCTGGTAATAACTTTCTATTGTTAAAGCTCTGGTAATAACTTCCCATTGTTAAAGCTCTTAAAGCTCTCATATGGAAAATGCTATATGGGACTTAGAGTAATTATTGTCATCATTTGCAAGCGAAGGTGCTGGAAATAAAAGCTTCTGCAGTAGAGGACCTTGGTTCTTGTTAAAGGGAATTATTTGAATAATTTTGGCTGGAATGACCAATAAAATGTGAATCAGGCAACTGCCTTTATTGATTTAATAGCTAGGTGTTAAGAGAAATGGGGGGAGTGTGTGGGTTTCCATTTGAGGCGTCCTGGGAATAAAGGAAAGCCTGTGCTGACTCCAGCTGAGTTTGGTCTTGTCTGCCATCTGAACAGTGTATGAGCTCCTGGTACGTAATGGCACTATGCCATTATTAATAAAAACCAACCAAAGCATAAACCCAGCAACAACCCAACACCAAAACCCCAGCAAACAAACCTGGATGCAGGGATGTTTCTCCCACCACTGCTCCTTTGTGGTCTGGGGCTGCCCAGGTGATCTCACGTGTGAAGGCACCTTGCAGTAGAGGCAATATAACACTGACTGTGACTGTCCCTGTGGTATCCAGATCGAGCAATTAGAGGTGCATGATGATAATGAAGACATAGATAAGTTTGCTCTATACATTTCTCAACTCCTGGCTCCCCACCCTGTCCCTCATTGCCTCTCATTTTTACAGCTTGCTAAAAATAGGTCTTGGAAAAGACTTGGAGCTGTTGAGACGGAGACAAAGCAAGACCGTAAATCACTTGACAGCTCATTTCCTTATAGCAAATATCCCACTCTTGCGACTTTATGTTTAGATTAAAGAAGGAATAAAATGCAGGGAGAACTTGGTTTGGTTACTGCATGTTTCAGTTGTGTTTCATTTTCCTTTAATAAATAACAACATAGGTAGATATGAATGGCACAAATCTTATGGGAAAGGCTTGGATTCATCATCAAGTTTTTATCTTTTAAAAATGTCACATCTGGGGGTTTTGGGTACTGGTATGGGGGTTGGGGTTGGGATTGCAAGGTTGTGCATGGCTCTGTGTGAGGAGCAGCGATGCCACAAACACGACTGTGTCACCTGGTGGAGGATATGCCTCATCTTGTGTCTGTCAAGTCCTTTTACCCTTTGTTGTCACTGACTCTGTGCTCTGCAACCTTTTCAGTCCTATTCCTGCAGCCAGTGGGAACTTTGCCAGTAATTCCAGTCAGGATAGGACCAAGACCTTGACAGGCATTTCCTTTCCTTACGCACGCAAGGCTTTCCCGAGCTCTCTGCAAATGCCCCTTGATCTGAGGTGCTCTCATTAGGCAGGTCAGAGCATTATTCAGTGGCCAGGTTGGTTTTATTCCCTTGGGATATTTGCTTTGCACTCTGGCTGGGGATGAGAAAACAACAACCACAGCTGGGGCTGCATTTTCAGAAGGCATGGGCAGCTTTTTCACGAGACCTACTTGTCTACCTCAGTCCTGTGCAAAAGCCCTGTTTCAGAAGGATCTGGTGGAGGTTATCTCTATTTTGATGTGTGTTGAGATTCCTTTAGCACTGTGCTCTGCTCAGCTGCTGTTCCTGTTCTCCATCGCTGCCGCCTCAAAGGGCTCAGCCAGACGAGCACAGATTGTGCCAAAGCTCCACCGTGCAAAGACGAGTCACGGGATCAAGGCTGTAATAACAGACTGCATCTTCTGCTGTGGCAGTAGGTGTTACAGATGGGTGAAATTAGAGCCTTGTCTTGCTGGATGCAGCTCTGGATTATCAGATCCATTATCCAAAGGTTGTGCTGGTTGGTCACAGCAAATATTTTTGTGGTGTTGTGCACGGCTGGGTATTAGCAATGTTTAATGGCAGCTTGAGAGGGATGAGTCCTGACAAGAGCTCGGGCAATGCTCTTCTTTCACCTGAGCTGCTATTTCCCAACCTTAACACCTTTGCACGAAAAAATGCTCTGTGGCAGCCAGGGGTTAGAGCGTTGCCTTAGAGTCGTTCTATCTCTGTGGCGCAACAACAAGAAAAAGGAGTTATCATTGTCCCAGGAGGCAGAGAACAAATTTAGGTCCTGGTCTTGCATATGCTTATCCAGCTAATTAGCTTTACTCAATGCAGCCCATTCAGCCTGTAGCACTTGTCCTTCATCTGTTCAGGACCGTGTGTGTGAATGCTCATTGAAACACATGGTCAATCATGGTATTGTTGCACGTACATTATTGCTTATGTTCCTGTTGGAGCCAGGAACAGTCTCTCCATTGTAGAAACCTTTTTTTTTTTTTTTTTTTTTCTTTTAATATAATACAGCTATTGCTGTGAAATGATGGGCTCAGGTAAATTTATTCTTTTCAGTTCCAGGATCTGAAATTGCTGAGCTCGGCTGTTTAGACAGGAAACAGTATTTGTCATCACTTGGGTTGGTGTGGCTCCAGATTCGAGTGTTGTGCCAGCTCCAGGACTTTGAGTAATAGACACATAATGAGTGATTACCCGATTGTTGTTGGGTGGTTGTGTATCAGGACCTTTCTGTCTTAGTAATTAATTTGCTCGTTGATGAACACTCGACCAGCTCCTGCCGGGATCTCTTGTCATTTCAGTCACTTGGCAGCAAAAATTGCAATGAGACTTGTATCACATTTTGAACTGGATTTTTGCTGATGCTGTTTAAGGATACAGGAGCACATAAAAACGAGCAAATCTTGTATTCAGTGGGAGAATATGAATGCTGAGTGTGCCGAGCCTGGGTCAGTGCACCAGCTGCTTTTACTTTGCTTCTAGATTAAAACTAACTTGTGATAGCGACAACTGAGCTTAAAAACCAGAATTTACATAATGATTCTGTGTTAATGATATTAAACATAATGGCACTAACAATAGCCTGTTAAAGCAAATCCACAGAGATTTCTTTTCCATTTGACCTTGAGTGCTGACGTTGGACTGGCTCGGCATCGCATTTTTTTCCCCGTGCTTGAACTTGAAAGGTTCTTTAATACTCAGCTCAATGTTCCTGTTTTGCTTTTTAAATTCCTTATTATTTCCCATGGCTGCAGTGCAAACTGATACCCCGTGCCAGGTCATTTCCAGGACTTGGACCTGAATTAGATTCAGTAGCTGGAAGGTGCTGGGCCTCAGAAATGTTTGTACATGATTCAGTTCCTGGAGGACAAAGACTCATCCTTGGCCATGGAGCATCCTACACTCCTTGTGCTTCCAGGCACTGCTAGAAGAGAATTGTGGAGGCAGGCTGTTCCCAGGATAGTCCCACTTAAAATTTCCCGCCTGCGTGGCTAATTTTGAATTTTGTCTCCTTTCCCAGCCAGCTTCTCTCTCCGAATCTTTATCAGATGCTAATTAGCATTCGTTCCCACCCAGCCCCAGGATGTTTATTAAGATTTTGGGGAAAGCTTTGCTTCTGGCGCTGTTGCAACCCTGTCAATGAAATCTCCCATAACCCCTTCACACCTCAGCTCTACCCCTTGTGTCCAGTCACCCTGAATTATTGAATTTCAGCCTTGCTTAGCTCAGGCATCTTGTGACAAGTAAGACTTCAGGATCAATAGGGGTAAGGCAGGACCTGCAGCACTGGCAGAACTTCCAGCTGGAGATGCTGCTGGTCCTGCAGAGCCCAGGGAGTCGCCGGTGGTGGCTGCAGACCAATTTCATCCCATAGTTTGAAACTCCACCATAAGCTGCTGCCTGCAGGGTCCATGCTGTGTGTTACCCAAGTCAGCAGATGCCATCAGGCACTTACTGGCTGTTGCTCCCCAACTATTTTTATTTGCATGCCTGGAATTCCTGCTTTCAGCTCAGCAGCAATAAATGAGCCATTTGCATAATGAATGGTTTTAAAATCTGCATCCCTGCAGTGGCTTGAGCCTTGCCCTTCAGAAGGGCTTGTTTGCTGGGAGAAGGTGGCATAATTTAAAAAGCTAAACGCCTCTGGGAAATGGATGTTCGGACGGGAAATAGGTTATTTTTCAGCTAATTTCTTTCATGGTTGCATAGTTAGAAGCAAGCAGAGAAAATGCAGCGAATTGCCCTGTGGTACTGGAGCAGTGGGATGGTGTGCTCAGGGTCAGGTGAATGCGAAAGAGGCAGGCGGGAAGGAGATTTGGGCTGACAAAGTGCAAGGAGTGCACCTCCAGAATAGGGGGGGACACCAGAGGCACATGTGCTGTGTTGGGGTCTCCTTGGCAACTTTTTCATCTGGTCTGCTGATGTTCAGAAGCACAAGAATGCGCTGATCTTCAGTGCTTGGGAGGTGTCAGTCCCTTCTGATTCCAAAAGGAAGAACACAGCTTGCTCTAGAATAATCCAGATGAGGTGTGAGCGCTCCTGTGTCCCTGTGGATCCTTTTGGGGTGACCCCACTTGTGACCACGAGGCCATCAAGTGTCCGAGACCTCCATGTCCTCCACCTGAAACTGGGACATCTCCCAATCATGGTGAGGTACTTCACTCCTCCCCTTCACTGGGATTATGCAGCAGGAAATGGGATTAGGAAGCCCACCGCCCCCAAAGAAGCAGAAGCCCTTGGGCACAAGGAGTTTTCTGCTGTGTTAATGCTGCCAAGAAGCCCTGCAGCTCGGTGGCTGATGGGTTTCCTAATAATTCCTAATAAATACAAACCAGGAGGATGAATAATGCACAGCAAGAACTCTCCTGCAAACATTAGCATCCCACTCCTGGTGATAAGACGTCGTTCTCTTTCAAGTCCCTTAAAATGCTTTGCGTGTTTCCAGGACTCTCATTGCAAAAATTCTGCAAGGCATCAGTTTCTGTTTGTTTTCCTTTAAACTACTTTCAAATTCCTATTTGCCAAGTTTGCTGAGCACGTAGCGAGCTTCACAGGAGGAAGAGGAGATGAGTGGAGCCGAGTCCTTAATGGAAAATAAATATGAATCAAAATCCAGCCCAAACCCTGTAATCTCTGCCCCACACAAGAAAGCTCCACTTGAAGGAATAAAAGTCGGAAAAAATAGGTTGGATTTAATTGCTTTGGATGCCGTGGAACAGCAGAAGTGCGAGAAGGCGATAAAAGCTGCAATTTAAAGCTCGGCAGCGGCGGGTTGGAAACACTGGAGCTGGTGTGCAGGGAGATGGATACTTTATCCCTGGCACATCTCTGCTGAGTTAAGATAAATGTTGAGCTATTAAGTTCCTGAGAGCGTTAAGAGGCTGGGAGAAGGTCACGTACTGCTTCCTCTGTTTTGGCTTTGCCTCTGCGCTGCGTCGCTTCCTTTGCTGAGCTGTAAGGAGGATTCCTTTCTCCTCTGAGATTCCCCCCAATGAGCCCCTAAAAATGCAGGGGAGCTCAGGACAGCCCAGATCAGGGCACAGGGGAGGTTGCTTCCTCCCATAAAAGCTCACGAAATCCAGGCTGGAGCCAGCTGTGCCATGTGGGCAAAAGTGAGGTAACAGCTGGGATCCGTCTGTCCTTGGTAGGATGCTTTTGAAGGATTTTAAAACTCCTGTTCACTTTCTCTGAACAACTCCTGGTAGAGTCGTGATGGTCAGTATGGTCCTGCCAGGTGGAAGCAGAGTGTGAAGTGCCAACAGCACCCAAAAAACCTTTGGGTACCCCCATTTCCTTTCTGTCTTGTCCCTTGAGGTGGAAAGAGGCAGAACAGTGGGGAAACAGAACAAGATGAAATGATAGGATGAGAGGAAATAGCCTCAAGTTGCACCAGGGGAAGTTTAGGCTGAATATTATGAAAAATTTCTTCACCAGAAGGGTTGTTCAGCCCTGGCACAGCTGCCCAGGGCGGTGGTGGAGTCCCCATCCCTGGAGGGATTTAAGAGACATATACATGTGTGACTTGGGGACATGGGCTAGTGGTGGCCTTGGCAGAGCTGAGTTAATGGTTGGACTTGAGGATTTTGGAGGGCTTTTCCAACTGAAATGATTCTGTGACTCTAAGATTCCATGGAAAATGTGCACAGGCCAACAGCTCTGCTCTGTTTTCCTGCTCAAATCCTGATTTTTCTGTCCTTGGGAGGTCGGGCCAGATAAAAGACTGAAGTGAGGGAGGACAGAGGAGGGGAAGAAGATGAATCTCCTGCATTCATTATTCTGTATGCAAAGAACATCAAAAGCAGTAATGGAAAAGCCTTTTTATATTTTTCATCAAAGCAGTGGTTCAGATTTGGCAGGCTGGGTTCGGATCGGTGAAATATTTATGAATGGAGCAGCTGTGGGGCACTGCTTTAGGAGGACAGCGAGCGCTCCCTCCTTCCTTCCCTCCCTCCCTCTTCCCTAAATATGTTTTTCAACTTGGTCCTGTTTTTTCTCCCCCTCTGCTTTAGCTGTGTTACTCCTACTAGAGGAACTCGCAGATGAGTCAGGACTGAGTTTGCACACCACAGGTAGTAAGATATGTTTATTTTTTGCTTCATTTAAGTCAGGAGAAAAGAGCAGAAAGGGATAAACCAAACCTCAGGGGTGCATGGGGACAGCAGTGGAGGTTGTTCCCTGATTCTCTCTGCTGCTGCTTCCATGTTAAACCTGAAAACCTCTTGAGTTATTTCTATAGCTAATAATTCATCACGGTTTGTTCTTTTTCCTTCTAAGAAAGACAATTGCACTGACCCAAGGGAGTTTTCTTTTATTCTTCCCCAGTAATTACACCCATCCACATGTAGGGAGCATGAAATTATTTGTGAAGGTGTTTTAATCCTTGTTTATTAATTCCTAATCTAGATTTATTATTATCCTTTCTAATTTTGCATCATGACTTGGTGAGCAAGATGGCTCAGAAAACACAGAAGAAGAGCTAATACACAATTTTTATTGAAATATCAGGTACACAGAGGGAAACCTGGAGCAGTCCTGTTCACCTGAGGGGATGGGAGAGCAGCAGTTGGGATCGGTGTAAACCAATGTGTGCCTCTCATAGGCAGTGATGCCCTCAGCTTATTTTAATAAAACTAAACTGCTTTTCCTTGTGGCTTTGTCCAGAAAATGGTAAACCCAGTGTTGTTATAAATCTGTGTTTTTCACAGTGATGCTGTCACTGCCCTTCCCTCCTGGAGGTGGTGGGCAGGTCACCAGGTGTCACCAGGGGTGCTCAGTTTGGGATGTAGGGTGCTGAGGTGGAGTGGTGGCAAGGAGCTGCTGAGGCTTTGAGGAGAATGTGGGAATTCTGGAGCATCTCCAATGACTCGGTGTGTGTGTGTACAATGCGTGAGGAGGAACATGGCTGTTTAAAATTTAAAGCTGCATTTCCATCAGGGTATTGTGTTCTTTAAATATAGATCCTTTGAAATGTGATAACTTTGGTCATTGAAGGATAGTAACAGTAATTGTATAAATATTTATGTCATGTAAAACAGCACAAATCAGTGGTGCAGAACTGGGATAGCTCTTTGCAATTTTGAAAAGTTGGCTGAAATCTCATGTTGTGACCAGATGTGCAGGTGGATCAGCCCATAAAAACAGGAACCGTTGTCTGAGCTCGCTTCTATTTTAAAAAGTGCATTAATACGTTTGAAGAGTGTGACGTTCCAAACCTGCAGTTTATGAAGCAGAATTGCAGACTGAGGTTCACACAGGGACAGTGCTCCCCAGTATTCAGAGAGGGCATCTGAAGCGTTCTGTGAGTGAGTGGAAAGCCCTGCCTGGTGTCCTGAGGTGCTGTGAAGGCCCATCTCTGCATGGCAAACAGGGGAAACATAATGGCACTCTGTGTTTGCTCTTTTAATGGTTCTTTTTTCTTTTCTGTTGTATTTGAATATTACAAAGCCTCCTAGCAGACTTTCTTATTCAATCCTCGTGTTGATTTATCATCTGGTCAAACACCCTGTAATCACTTGCCCCTGTCCAAATCTGCTCTGATAGGATGAGTTCTCCCTTGAGGGTCCATTGCTGGCCTTAATGACCATCAGACCCGTTTGGTTCCCTCGGTCATAGTAAAAAATATCCTTGGTGATGCTTTCCCAGGTATGTGGTACCAAAGGGGAACACGGGTGTTCATCCCATTCCCAACCTCTCCTGGTGTCAGCAGTGCCGAGTGGGAGCTGTCCCTCATGTCACCACCATGGTCATGGAGAGGAGAAATCCTTCCCCCACCAGTGCAGCGATGGCTGGTGCTTAATGAAGATGTAAAACCTCACGCTCTCAGCACAGCATCGACTCTCCAGTCCCAACACAGCTTCAGCGGGAAGGAGCAGGGCTGTTAATCCTCCTGACATCCCCTTTGAATACCGTCATATTTCAGCCCTGTTAAGCTGTTGGGCTGTTGTTTATGGGCTTCGTGCTGAAAGGAAGAGCTGTGCTGAGCCTGCAAAATGCTGCTTTACTTCTGGAATGCTCGTCCTCACCACAGCAACCCAATCCAAATCCGGCCCTGTGCCCGGCTGAGTGTTTGCCCCATGCAAATCCTCGCGTGGTCAAGCATTGCTTGCTGCTTGGAAATAATCACCACTTCATACAGATCTGCTTGCTTGAGGGAAATACCAGTTTGTCAGGGGTTAACGCTGTTTCCCCTTCCTTTTTTGGGCTGAAATAACCAAGCCAACAGTTTCTTTTCTGCCTCCTTTCTCCCAGCCACTGTCTTGCTGCGTGTCCTTCACAGACAGATTGATTGAATTTGATTTTCTGTGGAGTCGTGGGTTGGCGTGTTCATTAACCTGCACGCTGCTCTTCTCCCTGGCCTTGCACCCTTTGCATCCATAGCATCTTCCACAGCCTGTGCTTTATTAGTCAGGTTTTATTTCTTCCAGCTGGCATTCCAAACCCCAGGGTTTTCTCGTGTCCATCTTGCTTGCACATGTTTTCCTTAGCCTGTGGGGAGGAAAAATACCTTTCTGCTGGTCTCTGCCATGTCCCAGTGCCAGCTTGGACATCTGTGCCAGGGAAACCAGGGCATGGCGGTGCTGGAGCACCATGGTGGGTGGAAGGTGCTGTACGGTAAGTTGTGTTACCAGCCACAAAAGTTGCATTTAGCTCAAAGCCAGACTTGTCAGCTGGGATCCAGTGACCCCCCTGACAGGGTCTGGAGCCACCAAGCTGCAGCCACATTCAAGTCCTATTTTTGTCAATAGTTTTGCAGTGAGTTTGAGATACTGCCCATGTGAAAGGTGGGAGAGGTGAATCCCAGCCGTGGCAAAGTCCTGCCCAGTGAATTTGCAGGTGCCTCCCCAGGCTGCAGCTCAAGCTGCTGACAGGAGATGCTGGCAGTGATTTGTGGGGCAGGGAGTTTTCCTCCTTCCCCCTGCACAGTCTGTAATTCCCTGGTATTATAACATGTCATTTTTCTAGCATACCTGAGGAGTCAGAAAATAATGTCTGAGCCTAGAGGGACAGCAACGATGGAACCTCCAAAGAGGCGAGAGATGGAGAGATTAGAGCAAGAAACGAAGGTTGTAATTTATTTCCCTTTTCCATCCCTCTTAGCCTGAAAAAGTGGCTGCATTCCTGGTGATCCCTTTATTTTACAGCTTTGAGCTTGTGTTTTTTTCAAAAGCCAGCGGATGCTGCCAGTTCCCATCACCTAATCAAAGCTGCTCTGTGGAAGGGCCGCCTCGTTATTACATCCCATTATAGCCTCCGGCAACGGCTGTACTTCATAACTGCCCAGGAAAGCTGACAGGTAACCAATGAGATGCATATTCCAGTGACAACCTCCTGCCCCCCAGGGAGCTGGGACCCTCTTCAGCACCAGAGCTGGGCTCATTGTGGCTGGGTGCTTCCTGGGAAGCAGCTGGGACCATTGTCTGCCCGGCTGAGCGCGAGGCCATGGAGCAGCCAGGTTTGCTCTTTTGTTCCCTTCTAATTTCATTGTCCGTGGGGTAGGGATTGCCATGAAATGCCTGCGTGTGTGGTGGTTTGATGGAAAAGGGAAGAAGAATGGCCCGGAGATGCGGGAATGGCTGAGCCAGAGAGGTGGAGAAGGGGGTGGGGGGAGCTGGGGAGGGATGGGGCGGGGGGAAACTGGCTAAATAATTTTATCTTTGCAGGTTGGGACTGCACCTCAGCATGGCCTGATAGAGTATTAATTCCTACGTCATTTCACTGATGGGATCCTGCCCACAGCCTAATGACCCCCACCTTTAAATCAGTATAACTCAGTGTATGCCAGGCCTTGGGCACCAAAGGAAAAGGAATTGTGCTGATCTTGAATCAGTGTCTTCCCTCCATCCTTCCCCATGCTTGTTCATTGTGTTTTACTGCTTGTCATGAATTATGGAGGAACTGAAATATTTGGGTGTTTTGTATTTTCAGGGCTCATGCCAGGGGCAGGGTGGGAGTGTCAGTCTGGATGTAGAGGGATGAGGGATAAACTGGGATTGGAAGGGATTTTGGGGTTGGCTGGAGTGGAGTGTGGCAGCTGCGATAACTCAGTGGATTTGAGTTATTTTTTGGTTCATTACTGAGTTACTGGTGGGTTGTTTTTCTACTTATTTTCTTCTATTGCAAAAATCCAAGCGATGCTGAGCATGGCTGGTTCTGGTCTGGAGGCAGGTGCTGGTACATCCAAGGATGGTGATGCAGCAGAGAGCTGTGAGCAGTGTCTGTCCAGGCACATGGGCCTGGGGGGCAATATTGGCTGTGGCATCTTGTTCTGCAAGGAATGGAGATGTCATTACAGCAGCCCAAATAACTGTTGATGAGCACTGGGCAGCCTCAGATGAGACCTGTGCATCTGTCTTGGGTGGTTTTGAGCATCCTTTGGTCTGTGTGGAGGGCTGGGAGTGTGAGCTCAGGGCTGTGAACTGAGAGTGTGTGGACATGTGGAGTCTTTCTGCCATAGAAGTGAATTTTGCCTTCTCTGTCATCCTCTGTCTCTGGTGATTGTGGCAGTCAGAGGGATTCCAGGAGCACATTTTACTCAACAGAGTTTGCCTTCAAATCTCCAGCCCCTGAATGTGACAGCTGCTAAATCACCTGTTATTATGCAGAGAACAAAGCTGTCCTCCAGGAACAAAGAAAGGAGAATGGTCTGTGACTGGGGGGAAGGCAGAGCACGGCTCTGGGAAGGAGATGAAGCCAAGAGCCACCAGCAAAGCTGCCAGGACTCAATGGGTAAAGAAACCTCCCAGAGTGGTAAATAAAACCCCAGCTGATGGTTGAAATAATGGCTGGATCCATCAGCACTGCTCCAAACAGTGCCTGGCCATGTGCTGCAGCATCTAAAGACCAAGGAAGAGCCACATCCAGGCTTGGCTGCAATTGCTCAGTTTCTTCAAGACCATCCTGTGTGGTTGTAAGGAAAAACATGGCTTAGACCCGGATTTCCAGCTGTCGTGCCTGGGTTTGCTGACCTGCCCTCGCGCTGCCCAGTGCCAGGCTGTCCTTCAGGGCTTTGCTCACAGCCTCAGCTCTCGGCTCATGGCAAAATGACGCAACCAAAACCCTGACACTGATTTCCCCCAACAGCGTGTTTAGTGCCACCTGAGGCTTCCCTGCCAGCTCAGCAAGAGATGCTTTTTGATGCTGAGAAGTTAATCCCTGATCCCAGCCTGGCAGAGCTGTTGGACACGAGCACAGAGCCGTGCAGCCAGCGGGGCAGCGCGGGAGCTGCTCGAGGCCCGGCCGTGGCGCACAGCGGGGGTCGGGGCTTTCTCTCTCACTTCTGCCAGTGCTATCTAAATATTATTAATAATTAAGGACTCAAGCTGGGCTGGATATGCTTCCTGGGGGCTGCCACCGTGCACTTAAGCAACTGCACCCGAGCCGGCAGATGCCACCTCCTCTGCTTGATGGCCTTGGCCGTCCTCGGCAGTGGCGCGTGGGCCGAGAGGAGCAGCGATGGCAGCGGGGGCCCTCCTCAATATTTAAAGACTATTGATGGGTGAGTCGGGCTGGGATGGTACAAAACAGAAGTGTCTAGACATAGCAGAAAGCAGAGAGGCTGCCTTCCCTTGGTCCACGAAATCCTGCAGGAAATAACAAGCTGCTTTATTAATTCTCCCTTTCTTTTTCAATGAAAACGTTGTGGGCTTGCTGTTGATGCTGGGGGAAGAGCATCATTTTGCAGGAAAACCTGGCTGGTGGCTCTAGATACCTTCAAGTCTCCATTCTCACCCACCCCAGCAGCAGTGGGACATCTTCCCAGTGTGCCCAAAATAAGAGTCACGTTTTGCTGTTTTGACAGTAATAATTAACTGAGAAGTAGAAGGAAGACTTGCAAAATAACTCTGGAAACTGTGCTCTTCAAGGAATTAAATACATTGATGGAAAGAGAGAATCATTAGTCTGGAATTAAAATGAACGGCTCTTCCTGTAAATCTACATTTCAGGGGCAAAGGCAGATTGTAAATTCTGCCACTGCTGCAGCAGACAGTGTTCTGAAATAAAGCTCTTGCAAGGGAAATACTGCTTGTGACCACTGTAATTTAGATTATATATGTTAGAGAAGAGAGGGGGGCAGCTGCTGAAAGCCTGGTCTAAAAGTCACCACTGAGCATTCTCTGAAGAAGAGGCTTTTTAAAGTTGCTGTAAAACATAAGGATAAAAGAAATTGAGCTCATTTTTCTCCAAGGACCATAACATCCTTTAAGGCTTAATTCTGCTTAATATTTTGTCTGCCTTCTCTGGGCTGTGTTGTTACGGTTTAATCTGTTGCAGTGCAGTTTGGTGAATTCAGAGACATTTTGAGATAAATTTCCTCTTCTGTTGCTGGGGGGGTTTTTTTGGAGCAGGAGCAAGAGGCAGGATTTTAGTGTAAATATTAAACGACGAGTGGTGTCCTGCTTGGGTGACTCCTGCCTGCCCCGAGTGGCCCTTGGCTTTGATTATCTGCTCTGTTATCCTGCTTTTTTCCTTTCTCCTGTCCCCCTGTTCAGATGGTGCTTGTCTCTCCATGCTATCAGGGCAGGGAGATGAATACACTTTATGCATCTGTCTCTGCTGTCAATATTTGTGTCAGGAAAGCACTTGTGCCATTTCTTAGAGAAGTCACCGTCTCTCTACACTGACCTTTTATTTCTTCTGTGGATGACGAGTTCCTTCTCAAGTATCCTCTGCAATCTCTGTTTCAGCCGCCGCTTACTCTTTTATCACTTTTAATACACTCACTATTAATCTCCCCACTTTGCATCCACAAGAGCCTCCCTGCTCTTTAACCCTTGAGGGGCTGCCCATGGTTCCTCTTGGGGATGGCAATAGCCTGCTCTGGGCAGTTCTGCTGAAGGGCATCCTTAGCAGCTGAGCATATTCATTTATTTTAAAACTGTTTCACTGCCTAATTGCACTTGTCTTGGAGCAAAATGTGTCCTGCCTGAGAGCACCTCGCAGCCTGGAGGGGTGAGATGACAGCCCTTCTTTCCATTGCCGTGGCATCTTGCTCATCTCCAAGTCACTCGGAGCTGCTGAAGTGACACGAAGTCAGCCATTGCCCTGGGTCCATTCCCAGTGATGGAGTGCCTGGAGCAGGACCACGTTGCCCATGCACGTGTGGTTCATGCTTTTGTCCCCACAGCACTGCAAACCCAGTGGCCCTGCTGCCCTGAAGCCTGGTGGGCCATGCAGAGCTGCGTCCTTAACTTTCAGAGCAGGAACTTCTTACTAGATGCTTTTTGTTTCCTTTCATGGTCTTTTTTCTCAATTATTTTATTCCGTTTACCCCAGTCCTTCAGTACCAAGTTGGTGGGTTTCTTGTAAACACTGAAGAAAGAAGGCATGAGAGATTGTACATAACAATTTTGGCAGAGAAATGTTTGAGGTCACCTTTGGTTTGGCTTTTTTTTTTTTTTCCAGGAAGAAAGAGAAATTATTGGCTATTCATTAAAATTTCAAAGCAATAAGGGTTTGTTGCTCCAGTGGCCATCCACAGGAACCAAGTTTTCCCTCATCTGGGATGGCCCTTTCTGCCCTCTGCATGCCACACATTCCTCGTGTCCAGATGAGATGGGGTCTGGGAAGTCTCATTAGTTCCTCGTGACCCCCCTGGCTTTGTGCCACTTTCCCAATACTTCTGACCTTGGAAAAATTCCCCTTTTCTCTCAGATTCCTCTGTTCAGCTTCCAGTTTAGGAGGAGATGTCCTGACACAGGGCAATGGGAATAACTTTCTTGACTTTAATGGAATTTGAGGAGCTGACAGGGAGTTTCCTGGGTTGCTGATGGGAACAGATCACTCTCTTCTCATTCATAATCCTGATTACACCCACTGCCAGTGACCACTGCAAGTGTTACCCTGATTTGGAGGGTAATGTCCACTCTTGGATTTTGTGAGCAGCACTTTAGGTTGTTAAGGTGACGCAGTGGAGCCCACTGAGCAGATAACCACCAAAAGGAACGATGATTTGTCCTTGAAAAGCTCCGTGGGCGGTTCGTGAGGAAAGGGGAGATGCATTGACTTGGACAGCTACTTATAGAAAACAGATGTGCAAGTTAGGAAACACCAGTGATAAATCTGAGCCCATATGGCGGCTCTCTCACAAGCATTTAGAGTCACAGCAGCCACAAAGGGTGCTCAGTTCCTCTTCTGAAAGAAGAATTAGTCATCTCTTGTAGAACACGAGGATGGGTTTGTTTGTGTGGGTGTCCCCCAAGCTCCACTCTTGTTGGAGACCTGCACCCTTCAGATGTTCCCTGAGTTGCTGGGTGAGGAAGGAAGAGCAGGGGTGTAAATCACTGGGACAGGTTTATGATGTTTCCTTGCCAAATGCCAGGACTGAAGGCATGAACAAATGCAGGACCTGTGCTGGTTTATGTAGCTGCCAGGTGCTTTCAGCAGCACTCATGGTTGGGTTGGATTTTAAGTCTAGTTTCTTGCAAAAATGGAGATTTCTTGCTGTCTCAGGGTGCTCCAGAGCTGCTCTGTGAGGCTGAGGGACTTCTGTCCCTCCCTGCTGCAACAGGCAGGACCCCTTGAGTGAGGGACACCTTGGAGGCACCCTCAGGAGGATCCATGTTCTGCTAGTTGGGATTTCAGCCTTTTTTCCCTTTCTTCTCCCCTTTCTTCAGCTTATAAGAAAGGCAATTTCCAAGCTAACTCTGATTTTGTTATTTTTCTCATACCCATCTGAAAAGTGCTTTTCAAGCAAGTTGGGTCTTAGTGGGCTGCGTAAGCTCCTCTGCATTGGAAAGCCTCTTCTGCAGTCCTCCACCTCCTCTCGTCTTGTGGCACCTCCTCCTCATCAGCTCTTCTGAAGCCCTTTGTATGGGAATCTGTTGGGTTTTATTGGCTATTGTCTTAGGTGCAGAGTTTATGAAATGAGAGTCCTTCCCCCACAATATCATAAGGAGATTAAAAAGAAAGCTCTGATTTATGGGAAACAGAGAAAAAATAAATTTAGAACCTGAAGAAAGACTGTAGAAATGTATCATAAGGAGGCATTTTAAACTTTGGATCCCACTTTAACCCAATAATTACCATTGAAGTGTGGGTTGGTCTGGGGTCTCTTTTCTGGGATTTGGTTTGTAGAGGTGACTGTGGTGCAGTTTCCATGGTTTTTATCATTACCATGGTCTTGCTGCTGATCCCCTGGCCAGCTGACATTCCTGTTACAGCAGGGCTGAGCTCTTGTTTTATTTCCATCTCCTTTTTGATATATTACTGCACCCTAAATTAATTTCTTACCAATCACATTTGCAGCCCTGTTGAGTGAATGGGTCTCTGGAGAGGACTACATTGTTAACACTGACAAATTTCATGATATAGCCGTGCACAAACAGGCATTGCCGGGGAAGAGAAGTAATTAAGGAGCCTGGTGCTCTTTGCAGCCTGGCTGAAGTCCATGTCCTCTCCCAGTGCTTTCAGAGAGTCCTGGTTTAGAAGGAAAACCACAAAGCACTTACTGAGGCCACAGGTAGGAGGAGTGGTGGGGAATGAGGTCCCAGGCAGAGCTCTGGCTTGCCAAGGTTTATGGTTACCCTGCAGCAGCCCTGCTCAGAGTCAGACCTTGCTTAGAAGCTCATGTGGGCTCATCCAGGGATTTCTTCCACTCCCAGAGCAGCAGGTCCCTGCTGTCCTTCAGTGTAGGTGGGGCAATGGGGAATGGCTTTAACCTGACAGGGGTTTAGATGAGATATTAGGAAATTGCTCCCTGTGAGGGTGGGGAGGCCCTGGCACAGGGTGCCCAGAGAAGCTGTGGCTGCCCCATCCCTGGAAGTGTCCAGGGCCAGGTTAGATGGGGCTTCCCAAGTCACTTCCAGCCCAAACCATTTTATGACTCTGTGATACGTTTTTTCTTAATATATATCTATGATTGGTCTGTTGCAAGTCTAAGCTGCTGTCACTGCTGTGCTCGCCAGCACTGCCTGTCTACTCCTCCTCCTCTGCCATCCCTCTGTGTTAATTTGGCATCCCACACCTTATCCCGAGTCATTTGGAGAGAAGCCACCTGTTTGTCTTGCTTGTACCCTGCTCAGGTGTATAATGCCGATACCTTGCACGTGGTGCTGGGATGCTCCAGAAAATCCCCCCCGTGGCCATCTGGGCTGCTCTGGGGACTGGGAGGGAAACACACGTGTGTGGCACTTGTGAATGAAGGCACATTAAACTCTGAGGCGATGACAGCTATGCCAAATTACCTGTTAAAATGATCTCAGTAATTATAGCAGGAGAGCCAAATGAGGATAACGGGCCATCTAATGGCATAGGCAAGGCTGTAATTACTGAATGGAAGCCCTTTAGAAACTTGCAGGGCTGAGGACTTGCCTGTGATAGAGCCTGGGAGAACTGTTTAATAAACTTGGTGAAACCCTGTCAATTAACATATTTTTAAAAACAATTTAGTGTTCACTTCAGATAAAAGTAGTACCGTCCTCAAGAACTGCTTAACCCCAGATTTTTCAGATACATTTCTGCCATTGCTGTGTTTTCTCAGGGTCTGAAGTAGGATTTTGTAATGTGAGGGAAGACTCTTCTCTTGTGCTTTGTTCGAGTTAAGCAGGCTTAAGGCCGACTCTGAAGTATCCCAGGAACTGAGATGATCCGGGAGCTCAGATTGCCCCAGCGTCTCTGGAAATCCCCTCTGCTGTGCCTCCCGCTGAGGAGAAGTTCAGATGCTTTGCAGATGGCATTAAATCGAAATTCTTGTGGTTGGTCCTCTCGGGCTCGGTTTGTCGGTGGCAGCGGTTCATGTAAGGGCAGGAATAACTCGGATCCTCTGCATCCTGCCTGGCAGCAGTGCTCCCAGGGCTTCCTTGGTATCATTCCAGCCAAGGGACAGAGCTGGGCACGTGCAGGGATTGGTGTCAGCTCTCTCCAGCCTTTAGAAGAGCAGTGGCTGGTGGTTGATGTCCCGGATGGTTCCACATAAATCTTGGCTCAGCTTGGATCTAAGTCCTCAGCTACAGGGTTTGGTGGGCTCATCCTGGAAGCAATAGATCCAGTACCTTCTGCTTGCTTTCTTTTGCAGTGGAAACAGTAAGAAAATGTGGAAATAGTGCCATTGGGGAGCCAGCATTCGCTGTGGTGGTTGGCATTGCCGAGCACTGTTTGTATTGATTGGAGCAGAGGCAATTAAGAGCCTCCCACTGCTTTCACTGGAGGTTTTCCTACATAAGGAGGCTTGAAGCAGAGGGGAGGGCCGTAACAGCATATAAACACTGCACAGGCTGGGGTCTAGAGGCATCTCAGAGCCTCGTTGAAGTCTAAAATATTCTGTACTGACTGGCCAGGGGGCCAGCAGGAAACACGTCTCAGAATTGTGTCTCGTTGGCTTTGCAGCGCCTGGCTGGGGAAGGTGCCACCTCCTCCTCCTCCAGGTGGTGAGTTGGGGAAGTAGGGTGGGATCCCTCCTCACTGGGCTTCATCTTAGGGATCTTCCTCCAGTGCAAGTTTCTTAAAAGTTCCTTATTCCTGGACTTGTTCTTAAGTTGGCCCATATCCCATGAAAGTCATTTTTTTGGGAGTGGGAAATGGTTTCTGTCTGTGAGGGAGCTGAAGCTGTGAGAGGATTGTTTGCACAGAAGAGGAGAGTCCCATTGCATATAAATTGTTCTCATGGAGAATTTCATGGTGCTGCTTCTTTCTGCTCCATTCCATGCTCTGGGTTAGGTGTTGGTGTTGGCCTAGAACTCTGTCCTTGGCCGCTGGGACTGTTTCATTCCCCGCTAGGAAATAGTTTCTTGTGTTTCCTGGCAAGAGTTCACAAGTGTGAAATGTAAGATTTGGGATGAGTTGTAGGAAGTTAATTTGATCACTTGGCAAGAGAGTGGGGTGATCCAGTTCTCATGTGTTTCTTTTAATCTGTGTAATTTTGTCTGGGAAGAAGAGAGTGGCAGCGAAGGAACTTGGCTCTCAGTGCATTAACACATCCTTATTGTCCTGAGGTTTAACATCTCTCTTTAAACATGATATTCTCCAGCGGCCCTTAGAGACCCCAAATCCTGTTTAGAAAAGTAAGCCTTGATGAAGCTGGATTCAATAACGTGGCTGATTCAAGCTGATTCAGTAACGTGGCTGGGAGAGGGATGGTGTGAAAATGCTGGAGAAAAGAGTAAAGCGCAGCCTCCTCTCACTCGCGCTACAATAGTCCTTCCCTCTTATGCAGGATTACTTGCTGGAATTAAAAAAAATGTGTTTATTTTAGTAGAAATGTGGATAGTTGTTTGTCTGACTGCTCCTGTGATGCTGCCAAACTCTTGGGGAGGGCAGCAGTGCTGCAGGTGTTCCCAGAAATGCCATGTGATGGGAGATGGGCTGCAGCCCTGGGGCCTCGTGGGTGATGTCAGACCTGTGCAATCAGTGAGAGCTGATGGTGATGGGGTGGGAATCAAAGAATCATAGAATAGTTTGGGTTGGAAGGGACCTTCAAAGGTCATCTGTTCCAACTCCCAAGGCGGGGAAGGGCTGGAGGAGGGTGTTACTGAGGCAGAAACCTTCCCTGGCTTCAGGAGAGGAAACACAGCCCCCATGTGCTGGGTTGGGCAGGTAGGATGTGGTTGTGCCCTCCTCCAGAGAAAGGAAGTTTGGAAATTAAACTGGAATTGCAAAAATGCATCTACATATTTGCAACAAAGCAAACCACCCAAGCTGTCTCTCATTTTCACATTAAAACGATGCCTTTGGTCTCGGTTCTAATTCTGCTGGCATGAAAACTCGTTTGCTGCTATAATTGAGAAAAGGTGGAGGAAAACATGTTTTCTTTTGCTCTGCCTTCTTGTGCATTCAACAACTTTGGGTATAGTTTTCTGCTGTCAACTTAGTTTCCTTTTTAGTGAGGGATGAAGAGGCAGGGGTGATACCTGGGAGTGCTTAAAACTCATCTTGGGAACCAAGGCCAGGTTGGATGGGGCTTTGAGCAACCTGGTCTAGTGAAAGGTGTCCCTGCCCATGGCAGGAGGAGGAACTGGATGATCTTTAAAGTCTCTTCCAACTCAAACCATGATTCTATGAAACTGAGGATGGCTCTGCACACGGAGCACAGGAGCATCCAATTTATTCTTTCTGCTTCTGTGCCAGAAGAAATAGCCCAAGTCTGTAGTGCACTGTGCTGGTTTGGACAAATTTGGAGGAAAGTGTCCTCTGATAGAAGGCAGGTTACAGCCACCCCTCCCCCACCAGGTTTGGGGAAAAAAAATTTTCCTCAGAGGAAAGTAAAAGAGATAAAAAACTATTTATTTAACAAAAACACAGGAAAAGGATAATAATGCTGAATAATAAAACCTCTCACTGTGGAGAGAAACCTGGGAAGATTTCAGAGTCCTTCTGTAGGTGTGGTCTCTCTCCTCCTCGGAGCTGGATCAGTGTGGGCCCATCTCCGGGGCCTTGGTGGAAAATTCTCCCAGTATGTTCTGATGTTGAAACAGTCCAGAAGAGAAGAAGGGAAAAAAATGAAGTCCCAGGGAAACAAAGTTCAACTTTCCATCTCTCTCCAGAGAAAAGGAGCTGAAAGCTGGCTGAAAAGTAAGAAGGGTGCTTCCTATGCTCTTCTCACTGCCACAGCGGAACGTAGAGGAGTGTGTGTCTGTGTCCTTGAACAACTGCTTTGAAAAGTTCTCTCTGGTTTTTTTTTTCTCTCCCCCCTCTCAGGCTCAGTTTAAAGGCACAAAATTCATTTCTGGGCATAGAGCAGCAAAGGGGGATACACATCATAAAGCCACCCCAAGACATGCACCAAAGCAAAAGAAAGGAAAATCCAGCTGCACACAGTGCTGGGTGACCCAAAGGGCTGAAACCAGGGCAGGTCTCGGGGCTGTGCAGAGGGAGCAGCAGGGGCTGGGCTCGGTGGCCTCAGCCATGGCCAGCCCCAGCCAGAAAATATAAAGTACTGGCACACTAAGCCTCTTGTTTGCTCTAAGCTGTTTATTTTGCTGCTGAAGGATTGTATAATCTATTTGTCTGAGTGGAAGCAGCCAGAAAACCTCAAGATCTGAAATTCCCGCCTACCTGTGCTACACATATACATCTATTCATATATATATGTAATTTACTAAGCATGTATTTACTAAATGCATGTGTATTTACTGATGGGGAGCAGGGGGTGTTTGTCTTTGATAGCACAGTGGGACACAAACCCCAGGTCCTAGGCCAGGTCAGCACAAAGCAGGAATACAAAAAGCTCTCTCGAAGGCTGGCTCACATCCATTATAATATTACTAAATACCATAATCCTGTGAGCCTTCACCTCATAATACGATAATGAGTTATTAAAGCTAAGGAGGGTACTTTGGGGAGGGAGAGTTGGAGGTTTTGGGTCTTTTTTTTTTCCCCTCCTGCCAGGGCTGAGCCGTTTCTCTTGGTCCTTCTCCATTCATAAGAGAATGGCTGCAGCAGTTTCAGAAGTGAACAGTTTTAAAGGCTATAAAAATGCCAGTTTCTGAACGTTGTGTGCCTTTTCCAGACAAGATGAGCTGTTGTACTCTGTTCCCTCAGCTACCAGCTCATTCCACAGCCCTTAGCTCCTCTCCAGGAAAATACCCAAGGCATTAGCCAAGAAACAGCCGTGCTCTACCAGAGTTTGTGAGCACAGCGTGGGCGATGGGAAAGGTGTTCCCAGGGCCACACGTGTGCTCTGCCCACTGTCAGCACGCAGCAAAAGGATGCTCTTTGAATAAAATGTTGGAAGCTTCTTGCAGCCACCTCCCTGTCTCAGGTCAAGGGCTGTGTGTGTTTCCAGTAAATCCTGGTGAGGAAATTGTGTCGTGCAAAGTGCCAGGACTGCGGAGGGGGAAGGAGCCAGTTCTTGCTTGCTTGGAAAATACAGCAAGAGTGAAAAAAAAATCCAGAGGAATGTGCCAGCCATAATTTGCAAGCTTGTTCACTTTGGTTTTGGGAGCACTTGGCAGCTCTGGGCTATATCCAAAGCAAAGGCAGACACATAATCCTTGCACTCCAGAGTGGAGGGAAACCTGGATGCTTTTTCATTGCAAAATACCCTTTATTTTGCTTTCCTTTTCTCTGATCAGAAATAAACACCTGGCAAAATTCAGGTCTCTTGCTGGTTTTTGCTTTACTTGGGGTTTCAAAACCCTTTGGATGAGGATGTGGCTGCATCCCTTAGCCCAGCAGCTGCCTCCTGCAGCCCGATGCTGCAGCACAAGGCACAGCTCTCCAAATACCATTGTCCAACAGCACTAGGATGTGTATTATTAACCATCAGTGGCAAGCTGGAAGCTGATAAAGATCTTTATTATTTTACAAGCACAATAATTACTACCTAGAGTTGTTTTCCTATAGTTTAAGTGCTCTCTTTCTCCTTTGGATAGACAGGATATACACGTTTGTCCTGAGTTCCTTGAATATCACTGTAGGAACTAGGTTTTCTCCCAGCACTCTGAATATCAAAGCTTCACCTTCGAGGAGTTGTTTTTCTTCTCCCTCTAATAGTCAATGAAAAAGTCAAAGGAAGGGCTGAAGATGAGATTTGGCTTGATTTGCTCCAGCACCTGTTAATTAAAGTACTGAAGGATGCCTCCACTCTGCTGTCAGGGAGAAGACAGCGTGTCGGGGCAGAGCTCTGGGGTGGGGGGCATCACAGAAGGAACCTGTACCCTTTGTCTTACCAGGAGGGTTGTGGCAACACTTGTACCACCTTCCCAGGTAATTTGTGTGCTCCTCTTGGAGCGGGGGATATTCCCAATGGAAAGGGATGGACAAATGATAAAGTCATCAGCCCAAGTCTGGCTGCAAAGTGACAGGTGGGAGCTGGCAAAAAGCAAGGAGTTGTTTTCCACACTAAAAATAATAATATTACCCATGTCAGTGTGAATGCACATTTAGAGTAGTAATTTCCAGGTAAATCTGCACAGATGCAGATCACTGCCCCAGGAGAGCAGTGGTGCGTGGGTGTAGGAATGGCAGTGCTTGGAGCGCGTGGGCAGGAACGTGGGAGAGAGAAAGAGAGAGAAATCCAGGGCTTTATCCATGGCAGGGCTGTGGAAAGGGCATTCCTGGACATCATTTTTGAACAGTTTGTGCTTTGACCTGCCTCTCCTGATAAGGGACGCAAAAAAGAAAGGGATTTATCCCGATGTGCAGCAGCCATCTCACCTGACAGCACATCTGGGGGCAGCAGGGAAGCCATCTCCGGTCCCCCCATGCATGAGGTCCCCTTTGTGGTCACAAGGGCTCTGCCATCATTCTCCTCCCAAGGCCATCACCTTGCCTTGTGTGCCCTGGCATTTTGGGCAGGTACTGAGAAGCTGCCTTGGGCACAGTGGAGCTGGAGAAAAGGTGGCAGAGCCCGTGCCAAGGGAGAGGTTGAAGGGAACAGGAGCTTTGCAGAAGGTGGCACAAGGATGAAGATACCATGCTCATGTTGGGACAGGGCAACACTTGCCCATCATGCCACATTTTCCTTCTCTTTTTGTTTTTTATTGAAATACCAGTATGCTCTGGTTTTTACCCCCCGTGTCATCCTTGGGGCACAGCAGGTGATGTGTAAAGGCCTCCCTGCTGGGTTTGGCTGGTGTAAATATTGACAAGCAGAGATGTCTCTACCACGGGATGCACCTCAGCTGCTCCCAAGGCACAGGGATACCAAAGAGTGGGTGCAAAGAGGTGAGGAGGGTGATTATCTCCCTGGTTTGGTGCAGCTGAGCTATTCCTTCCAGCTTTCCAGGCTCTGCTTCCCACGGCAAAACCACTTGCTGGGCATCACCTACGTTGGTCCCACCACCTGTCTTGACCAGCATCACTGCAAGGGACCATCACCACCCAGGTGACTCTTTAAGTGCCCATTCCAGCTGAATACTGACATAACTACATCGTGAGTGCATTTTTCCCTCTGGATTTCAGAAATGTGGTCTGCACCATTATAGCTGGCAAATGAGCAGATCAGAGTTCCCCTGTGGTAATGTATCTCTATCAATTTATTTCTCATTAAAAATCTTACGCGCTGCAATAAAGCCGATAGTGAGAAAACAGTGGAGCTTTATAACCTGTTAAATCAGGCCTCTGCTTCTACACAAAACCACCTTAGGCTGTCGTAGGGGTTTAGAGGGAAACCAAATCAATCCCATGTCCCCCGTCCCACGGCTGTGCAGCGCTGGGTGCAGAAGAAGGGGGCAAATCACTGCCTTCAGTGATTGCTACTAAAGAGTTTGGTGAGGGGAGAGGGATTGATCTCTGGATGATCTGCATTACAGACAGCTTTTTTTTTATTCCCCTCCTTTCCTTCTGTGCAGATAAAAAGCCAGAGAGGTTTGGGTTTGATGGAACCTATAGTGAAAATCTTTTTAATTAACAGTGGATTAGAACTGGAGCCATGTTTTAGCTGGAATGGCAGATGCCTGTTTTTTCTGGGCAGCCAGGCAGGCTCCTAATTATCTCTTGTGAAGGCAGGAGGGTGCCGGGGGATTGTCCCCCATCCCATCCCATCCCATCCCATCCCATCCCACCTCTGGATTCACCCCTTGCTCTACTTGTGCTGAAGAGAATTTCCCCATCCCTATTTTTATCTGGATCAAGTCTCATTCACTGCCAACTGAAGTTCACTTGTGCCCTTTACTTTTGGGAAGGGCTTTGCTGGGGCTTTTCTCTCTTTAACTCCCTGACAGGAAGTTAGAGGCAGGTGGGGGTCAGTCTCTTCTCCCAGGTAACAAGTGATAGGACAAGAGCAAATGGCCTCAAGTTGCACCAGGGGAGGTTTAGGGTGGATATTAAGGAAAATTTCTTCACCAAAAGGGTTTTCCAGCCCTGGCACAGCTGCCCAGGGCAGTGGTGGAGTCCCTATCCCTGGAAGATTTAAAAGACAGTAGATGTGGCAGCTGGGGACATGGTTTAGTGGTGGTCTGGTAGTGCTGAGTTAGTGGTTAGACTGGGTGATCTTAGAGAGCTTTTCCAACCTAAATGACCCATTGCCTGTGTCTCTCCATGGGCTCAGGGCAGGAGCAGGGTGCTGCTGCTGCAGGAGGGTCGGGAATGCCGTGTGCAGGTGCCACATGTCCCCACCCCGTCCCCTCCCTGCCATCGACTGGGCTCTGTCACGTCTGGGGGCTCTCGCCACGCTCCCACCTCGCTCTAAGTGCAAAGGAAGGGAGAAAAATCAATTCCCATCAGCTGAACAGTGGCCTTTGATTTATTGCCAGGGGAGGAAGAAATTCTTTATCTCCTCCTGGAAGGGATTGCTCTGGTGTTTGTTATTAGAGAGCATTGCTGGAACATCCCCCTTTCTCCAAACCCTGGTATTTTGATAACCTTTACCAGCTTGAGGACATTTGGACCACAGAAATGGTCTCCCAGTGTGCAGTGAAAGGGGGCAGGTGTTAGCCTGGTCTGCTGGGGTGGTCAGCAAAGGTCCAGCTCTTCCTCATGGCTCATGGTGGCTTTGGGACTGCGTTCCCCCAGATGAAATTACTTGTATTCCTTAGATTTCAGAGTCTGTTCTTGCACCTGACTGGGCTTATTTAGTGTGTCATTTTGGCCTGCAAATTGAAAAGACCATCCCTGTGCAGAGCAGAGGTGTTGCCTTGGTCCTCCTCACCTTCCAACACCAATCACCTCTCCCATCAGTGTGAGTCGTTGTGCTGCTGTAGAGAACAGACGGAAACACTCTGATCTGCACCCTTGAAAGTTTCCCCCATCCTTCATCTTCCAGCTGAGCTCCAGAGCAGCAGCAGGAGATGGGCACACCAGAAATCAGAATGTCTGCAGGGTGATGTTTTAATTATCTGTAATTGCTAAAGCAGGTTAGTGGCCAAAAGAGCAAGTGCAGATGCACAGCTGGCCTGATGTGTTGGCAGTGAGTGTCAGCTGATACCCTGACAACGGGATTAGTGCTGATTTTGCATTTCTGAAAAAAAATACCTCTTGGCTTTTTTGAGGTTGCTTCTGGTCTCAGTTCAAGACCAGCAGTGGTGGGAGGTGGGTGGCCATGGCTTGGTCTCCTCAATGGAAACACAAGGAGAATTCTCTGTGCTGAAGTTGCTCTGATCAACCCCTTTTCTGCAGGGTGACTGATTTGCAGGTGGCTTTGTGCATGGGTGGTACCAGGACTGTGTGATTCAGGGAAGATGGAGAAAATTCAGACCATCTCGATCCCCCTTAGTGTCAAAATCAGCTTGTCTCCCCTTTTAGTTACTCTGATAACATTTATGTGTGCAGTTTCCTAGAACATCAAGGTTTTACATCATCCACAATCCATCAGTTTAATTCCCTCTTTAAAGCAGTGATCATGAGTCTTAAAATGAAAAAAAAGCCAGCAACCTGATAAGCAGAAGGGAGCTTGTTTCCAGCCTCAGGCAAGGCAGCCGCAGGCACCAAGTTCTCCTGGAGGGGAACCACCTGGGGTGGTTGTGCCACACCAGCACTCCTAGGTTTTGGGGGCAAATCCCAATTTTTTGGAGAAGCAGCTCAGTGCAAATGAACTTGAGGGCTTTGTGAACAAAGAGAATATTGTTATAAGCCACCTGTGGGTTGGTTTTGCATAGCTGGAGGTGATATCAGCCCTGTCTGGGCTTAGATGAAGTTCCTGATTTCCAGCAACTGCTTTGAATACCTTCCCTGGGGTCTTTCCTCGTTGTTTGTTAGCAGGTAATGGGGAAAGTGGGAACATTGGAAGGGAAGGTGCAGAGGAAGACCTGGGTGGCAGAGGATGCTGCCCAAAGCTGTGGAAGTGAGCAGAGCTGGTTGAGTGCTCCCCTTCCATGGGCTCTCCTCTGTAATTGATGGCCAGAGGTTAGCTCAAGGTAGGTTTGTGACAAAATCTCAATGTTTTATGAGTGAGGCATTTGAGATTTTTAATAGAGTTGCCAGTGAAGATAAATGGAACACAAGGTTGGTGACCCCTGGGGGGCCTGACCATCACTGGGTTGTGGTGGTGAGTAAACCACAGAAATCTGGGGCTGGTGTTGCTTTGGGCTGGACTCCAGTTTTAGGGTGAGGGTAGCCCAGTTTGAACTATTGCAGCTGATGTAATCCAGATTTCTTTTGTGTGATTTCCTGTGTTTTTTGGTCTTGAGGACCTTGTATTGTGGTCTCTGTCATTTCACTGCTGCTTTCAGTCCCTGTGCATGAAATGTGCCGAATCCTGCCGTGGTAACCATAGAGAAAACCCCAAAAAAGTAAAATTTAAAGGGGAAAAAGTCCAATGGACTTCTGCAGAGCTTGGCCAAGGACCAGAACATATCAAATGTGCTGCAGGGCAAGTTTTTTTCTGCAGGATTTTACAATGTAAGGCAATTACTGAGCTGAACAGCGTTCCTTAAGAAGATTATAATTCTGCCTCCAGTGCAGACCAAGGGCATCCCAGTCGGGCTGCAGCAGCTCTCCGGTGTATTGGAATCCAACCAGGTCGTTAGTGGTGTTGCAGCATTAATTACTCTGAAAGCAAAAGGTTAATTTGAAGTTTTGTGGGTTGCAGAAGGTACTGGGGAGAGCAAAGCCTTTAATTTCGTGCCATCATGTAGATGAAATAGGAAAATGTATTTTTGCAGGAATGGTTGGTGGAAATGGTTGGATGTGCTGGGTGCAAGGAGATGCAGGGTCTGTGAGCCCCGCTGCTTTCTGGAAGATAAAATAAAAACAAAACTCTGTATTTCTTGTATTGATTTTCCTAGTGTATCCTGGATTTAAAAAAAAAGGCAGGAAGGATGGAGACTTGTCAAAATGAATTATTAACAAGTCATACTTCACACTTCCTTCCAGTCTGAGGAAGCAAAGCATGTCCTTTTCTCCGATATTGCCACTTTTTTATCTCTTTTTTTTTGTTCCAAGGAAGCATTTCCAACCAGTGGGCATCCAGTTATTGCTCTGCAGTAACTCAGGGAACTTCAGCTTTCTGCCACAAATCTTCAGAGAGCAGTCAGAATCAATAGATAGTGTTTGTTTATTTTGATTCAGCAAAGCAAGAGGGGAAGAAATAATCAGACAGGTGAGGGAGAACAGGAGCTTTGGCAGATTTTGTTTATATAGAGTTGTTTGGCTTGTTTTGGAAAAAATAAAATGAAAGTGCCCATCAGATTGGATTCAGATTTCCAGCACGGATTCCAAAGGCACGCGATGCTCCTGAGCACAAAGGCTGCCTTTCACACGCTGCTCAAAGGGAAGATTTGTGCTTGTCTTGCCAGCACTCCCCGAGGAATATTTGAATTATTACCATTCCCACCTGCCAGTTCTGGACCTGCGAAGGTGGTGGGCACTGGGGAGAAAATACAAAGGGGGTGGAAACCCTGGAGACCTGTGCTAAATGCTGCCTAAAACTCACCCCTGCCTGCTTGGTGCAGGAGGAGCTGCCATGGCTCCCTCACAGGCTCTTTGGATGGTCCTGTGGCTCATCCTGCCACAGAGCCCCCCAAAGCAGCACCCCCCTCATACTGCCTTTGCAGAAGCCCGGTGCTGGTTAGAGCCAGCTTGGGGAGAGGGAGAAGGCAGAGACCTCAATGCTGTGGAGCATCCATCTGGCCATGGTGTCATTAAAGCTGGCTGAATGAACCAAGAAATGAAAATATCCCATAAATTCAGCTCTTGTTGTGTGTGCATGTGAATCAATCCCGGCCCCATTCAGGTTTCTGGCTGCTCACCCACCTGTAGCCCAGGTCGATAACCGCCCGCCCAGCGGACAATTCCCAAGCCATCCGTGTCAGTGCGGATTTGCCGCGGGGGCTCCGTCCCTCCCGGGTTTGCCGTGTTTGTTCCCTGCTCCAAGGGAGGGAGAAGCAAACAGCAGGTGCCTTCATCTGCCTCTGGATGTGAGTAAAGCTATTGATCAAAGTATTACAGCCTGGAGGAGGTGATGGAGAGCTGCGCGTCCCCCCTGAGCATCAGGTGCCCGGGGGGAGGGGTTGGCTGCTGTGCCTGTACGTGGGATAAAATGGGAATGTGCCCCCCCAGGTGCTGCTTTAATGGCACATGTCCCTCCCATTCAGCAGAGGAAGGGGAGAATCTCCCCAAATCCCTCACAGTTATTAAAACAGGAGTTTGCTCCCAGGTTGGAGCTAAGTTTAAACATCTCATGATGCTTTGGGGAGAGCTGCCCTTTAAAAGCTGATTTTTTATTCCCACTGCTCAAACCCCTTGGTTTTAATACCAGCTTGCCTGAGGAACATTAACCTGCAGCACAGAGAGGAGCACACAGGGTTCATTTTCACCTGGATATACCAGGCATGCAGGAATTATCACCAATTAAAATGTATTTGACATGGTAGAAGCCAAACACATGCCTTGGCACGTTCCTTCCCTGTATTATCAGAGAGGTTCATAGAATTAAAATGGCTTGAGAATGCAGGAAAGAAACTGGGAGGTTCTGCACCCCCAAGAGCACCCCTTGCAGTTGCATCCACTCTCCTTGCAACCTCAGAAAGGTAAAAATCACCCCAAATTGGGGGTGATGGTGTGTTTGCCTGGGGGATTCACAGCACCCACAGCTGGAGAACTGAGCAGCTCCAAGAAGTGCCGCCCCATCCGTGGGTCCAGGGCACTGCCACATCTCCCTCGTGGGTTGTCCCTTGGTTCAAAGGTTTATCCTACACCAGGACGGGGGTGGGGGTCTGTGTGGAACAAGAGGAAATGCAGGGGGGTTGTTGTACAACCATTTCAAAGAGACTTTGTAGATAGTGATCTCCCCTTCATCCCGATGCTCACCCAGGTAGAGCAAGAGGGGGAAAAAAAAGGAGAAACCTTTTTTTTCTGAACTCCCAGGTCAGACAGGGAAGGGTTGGAGGTGGAACAAGTTGGAAGTGCCCAAATGGGGATTCCCTGCCCACATCTTCCACGTACTGCAGAGCTGGGTCGGCTGGTGATGGTCAGCAGCTTCCCAGCCCTGGGATTAGGACGTGTGCCTGGGGGTGTTCAAGTGTCTGCTGACACCAATAAACACCAGCTGGGATTTGGGAAGGTAGCAGTGTTCAAAGGGACTCTCAGTGGGATTTAGGCACCTAAACGGCTTAGGTGCTCCTGAAAATCCTGCTTAATCTTAAATCTTAAATAGCTGCTGAAAATGCACACTGATGTGAGGGATCCCAGCTCTCCAGCACCTCCAGGCACACGGCTTGCAGAGGTGAAATGGGGGTCATCCTCTGTGCCCCCCAGATTACCTCCAGGCTGCCTGTAGGGAACAAAGCTGAGCTGCCTGCTCCATGCCTGCCAGCCTTTTCCAGAATCACCCCATCCTTAGCTCAAACAGCATCCAGGGAGTGGATCTATTCTTAATTCTTAATTTAAAATAATGATTTTTTTCCCCTCATGCCACCCTTGGCACAGCTTTTTCCATTTCTTCTCACTCCCCTACAGCATCTCCTTTTCTCCTGCCTTTTAGCTGAAGTGGAACTGTTGCAAAAAAAACCCCCAAACAAGCAGGAATTTTTGAGATAAGCTGCAAAATCGACGAATGCAGGGGGAGTGAGAGGGAGACGAAAACGATGCCAGAGATAGCTGTAATTAGGTTAATGTCTTCAACTGAACTTGGAAGCCAAGTAAAGAGGGGAAAGGTTGCTCTGGAAATGAAAGGTGGAACCGGATGGCTGTGGGAATTGCCAGTGGGATTTGGGAGCTTCCCAGATGCAGGTCAGTAGTTCTAGTCTGGCTGTGGGGCTGCCGGGGCGGGGGAGTCTCACAATAAAGGGTGAAGGAGCTGATGTTGGGAGTGTGTGTTGTCCTGGGGGTGCTTTTTCCCTTGCTGGGGCTCCAAGCAGGCACTGGAGCTGCTTTTCCCACAGGAATAGCCCCTGGTGCGGGTTTGGAGGAGTTTTGCGTGGGAGCGTGTTCCAGCCGGAGGAGCAGAATACAGGCAGGAAATGGGGGAAAAAATTAAATTAAAATCTAGGGGGGAAAAAAAGGCTTTTTAAGCTTACTGAGGCTGGATGATGGGACTTTGTGAGTTGGCTGCCCCCCTTTCCCAGGATCTCTTCCCATGTGTGTTCAGAACTTTGCGCTGGGGATGCGGGAAGGGCTCGGCTGCGAGAGCTGGGTCAGAGGAAAGAGAAAATAACTCAAACAAGCCCTTTCCTCTGTCTGTTTTTTCATGTGTTTGATGTGCAGATCACCAAGGGGAGAAGAAAAATACTTGTGGAACCACAAATGTCTGGTTTGGGCATTTTCAGGGACTTTTGTTTAAATTGCATCCTAGGCAAAGGAACTGGGGCACGAGCTGAAAGCAGCTTGGTTTAAACCGAGGGTTAAGGTGTCCAGGAGCTGGGCTGAGCTTGGGCCAGAGCTGCAGGAAGGCAAAACTCCAGGGAGCTGCAGGCACTGGCAGGAACCGGCGTTCTCTGAGGCGGCGGTGCAGGTGGCAGCTCGGGCTGGGAGCTGGAGGGCTTCTCCTCTTTTCCGTCCCAAATCCAACATGAGCTTTTTAACCATGCTCTGGTGCTGCCAATTTTCCCCCTTATTCCCACCAACTTTTATCCCAGGCCAGGAGAGGGGCTGGGATGACACCTCCTTGCCCCCCACCCTTGTGTTGAACTCTCAGACCCATTTGGGGGGCAGTTTATTCAGGCGGGGTGTGTGGAGGTGTCCATTTGCAGGAACAAACCTCGTACCTGCAGCGAAACGTTGGGCACGGTCGCTTACAGGTTTTATCTGGCAGCGGATAAAATATTCCTTTCCAATGCTCTTGGCAAACAAATGAGCGAGGCAGAAATACAGATTGTGTTTGCTAATGGTAACAGGCTGCCAAAGAATGTATAAACCGCTATTCACTGGGAGGGAAATTCCTCCCTTTCATGTGAGATGTCGGGGCTGCAAAGCCCGGGATTGCAGCTCTTCTGAAATGCTGCTGCTTCTTGCTCTGTGTTTTGCTGCTGGTGTTTTAGGGGGGAAATTAATGCTGCTGTGCTGAGGGGGGTCGAGGGAGCAGAGCCCTGGCTGATGCTGATTCATGGTGAGATCCTCGGGGCTCCAGCGGATCTTTAGGCAGCGGAGATAAATGCCAGGGGTCTGTTGCGTGGAGAGGAATTAGGTCTGTGCTTGCATCTGTAGTGCCCCAGCCGCTCTGGGGAGAGCTGCTGCTTAGCTGCATCTCCAAAGATGATTGTGGAGCTTAATCCAGTTAGATGGAGCGTTCCCCAGCTCCCCACATCCTCCTGGGGCTTATTTCTGGGATGTTGAATGTCTTGCACTGAGGACCATGAAGTTCCCTGTCCTTGGGCAGTCCGTGCTGCAGAGTGCCAAGGGCAGGTCTGGCTCCTCGGCATTTTCCGTGGGAGGATGCAGCAGCCGGGGCAGTGCGTGTGTTGCATGTGCAGTAGGGCCCAGCGGGGATTTTAGGGTGACTGATCCCTGAGGAAAGGGGACTCACGCAGTTCCCAGAACACACTGACTGGGGCCGAGCATCCCGGCTGTCCCCCAGATCCCCACGTCCACTGGGGACCAGTCTATGGATTTCCAGTTGGAAACAGTGTTTGGCTTTGAAGTTATCATTTGCAGCTTTGGGGATAGATAAGAGAACTGGGGGATAGGGAGATGATGGAGAGTATTCATGTGTGGAATTATCTCTTGCAAATATTTTTTTGGAGTGTGCTTCCTTCCCCCCCCCACTGTGGGTATTAATTTAAAATACACTTTTGACTTCAAATTAAACAATTTAAATTAAAAAGGCCTCCATGTATAAGTGAGTAATGTTAAGACTGCAATAAATTATTCTTGGGAACCCCTCCAGAAGGTGGAGAGGACCTGGGCATTGCAGAGTCCATGGTGCACTGCAGGATCCACAGGGGCTGGTGGGAATGTCCATGTGTGAGCTGAGGGTAAGGACGTGTATCCTGACACAGTGAAATCCTACACAAGTGAGTCCGAGGAGCAAGCAGGAATTGTTCTGCAGAAAACAAGGGGAGAACAATCAATTTTCAGCCTTTGGCGTGGGCTGAGCATCCCTTTGGTCAACCTGGCAGCCTCCCTCATCCCTTCATCACTGGATGTTGCAGAGTATAAAAGGGCTGTAATTATTGAAATTGTTCAGGAGAATTTAGCCTCTCATTTGGTTTGTCCCAATGACCCTTCAACAACTGCTGTGGAAAGTAATAGGCTTTGTGGCAATTACCTAACCAGGGGAATGCTGTGTGCAGATGGCTGGGATTCAGCCTGGGAGCCGGGATGGTTCTCCATGTTTTCAGTAAGGCACAGCTGGTCCCTAAAATATTTTAGCAGTGCTTGCAGAGCCATCAGCCCATCTTCCCTTGTGGGGTTTGCTTCCTCCATCACCCCTAATCCCACACTGGGTGCTCACTCAGGTGATCCTGTGCCGAAGGAAATGCTGCAGGCACTGAGGGCTCAGCCCCTGGGGTTACCTCTGTGCCCCATTTTTGCTTCATCAGGACAGGCACTGGTATGACTCCCTCAAAAATACCTCCTGGGTTATCTAAAAATTAAGTTTTCAATTCACATTTGCAACAGGTTTGCAGTTCCTCTGGGTTTACCTGTATCTTTCCTCAAATACCCGGTGTAGTGAAAAGCCCAGTAGTAGGTAAAAGGAACTCAGTATCACATATGGATTTCTCTGCTTCTGCCTCACTCTGTGTTGTACCTTGTGCCACTGGCACAATCCAAACTCATTATTTTCCCCACATGGCTCTTTTGATCTGCTTTTCTTCCCTTCCTCTGCTGCAATAGCAGAGCAGAGACCATGAGAGGTGGCTGGAGCAAATGCCATTTGTCTGGTCCTCAGGTCCAGACAATTTGGATTAAAAAATACCTTAAAATTAAAAACCCAGCCCCTAAAATATGGTTATCTCCTCCAGGATACCCTTTTCCTCCCTGGAGTACATTTGGAGAGAGACTCCTGCATGTAAATCTCCTTGTGCTCCTGTTACAGGGTGGTGAAGGCTTATAAACCCCCTTGAAGGTATAAAGGTGGTATTAACTGAGCCCAAATAATGACAGCTGCTAAGGAGGGTGGAAAGGAACCTGCTCCCAGACACACAATTCCCAGGGAAAAGCTGGCCTTGGGACAAACCTCATTGTCCTGCACCACGTCTCTCTGTTCACGCTGGGGAGAGCTTTGTGTGCTGCTGCCCTCTCACAACCAGGCTCAGGGCAATGAATAGCTCCAGGGAGCCCAACTGGTGACCCTAAATCTAAAAATAAAATGGTATAAAATTAAAATTTTTAAAAAAAGCCAAAAAAAATTCCTCAATTGCAAATCATTTCCCAGTGGTTCCCAACTGAAACAAGTGTGTTAAGCCTCACAGATAACATCCAGTCCTGCCCTATTTATAGCTGTGAAGGCAGAGGAGAGTTTCTTTTGGACATGTTTTCTCTGGAGATGCTGCTTGGGATGCTGCAAGGATTTCTCTGGAGGGCAGCCGGTGCTTGCAGCCCTCCTGGGAGTGCAGCCTCCCCTCAGGGCTGCTTTCAGCCTGTCCAGCTCGGTTACATCCACTAGGGAAGGGAATTTATCACACCTTGCAGGTGGTGTGGTTTACAGGTGCTTTTCCCCACGTAATAAACCACAGTCAGAGGACACCCAATTTCCAGGTGTCTGTTCCCAAAACTCCCAGCATGCAGGTCCCCCCGTACATCTCTGTTGCTGTATTTTGATTTTCTCCGCAGTGCTTAGAGCTGCCAATGCCTGGAAAAACTGCCTTTGCTGAATTCCCCTGGAGCCCTGCTTTCCTTCCCTGGCCGGAGCTGGATCAAATAATATCTCTGCCACGCTTTGGAGATAAGGCAGGAGCTGAGCAAACCTGCCACTATCTCTGCTTTAATTTTTCTTTGCAAATAGTGTGGAGCCAATGCCTCTCTGCCCAGATCAGCTCCTCTTATCAGAGGGATAATAACTGGCTCACTAACCAACATAATTCCTCTATAACCCCCAGCAGTCTTTCGGGAGGATTTTGCAAGTGACTGAAGAACAGAAGAAAATCTCTGGCTGTAGGATTAATTGGTACAAAATCAAGGCAATATTTGACCATGTGCTTAAAAAATAATTAAGAAATAAAAATACTCTGTGTGTATAAATACAGTGACTGCATTTCCACTTGTTTGCTCTGAAGTGGTCCCTCAGTGGCTCCTGCACATGCAGAGCCTGGTTGATGTGTGCAGGAAATGAAGGTGCACGGGGTCATGATCAAGTTTGGGATTTCAGGTGCCCAAAGCTCCCAGGGCAGTGCTGCAGCTCTGAGGGAAGTATTTTGTGTTTATGGGCCGTGTCCTGCTGCGGATGCTCTGGGGCTGTTCTGCAGCTGCATCACCTCCTCCCTGCCCTGTGCCCCGCTCCAGGCCATGCTGTGCTGCTGCTCCACAGCTCTCCCAGGCAGACACATTCATGCCTGGGCAGGTCTGACAGCCCAGGGGATGGTTTTGTCTACAAATCTCTATTTTTTCTTTGTTTTTGAGTTCAGTTTGCCAGCGGTTTCCTTTCTGCTTGCTGAGCCGCGGGTGTTGAAAGCGAGCTGGGCTGGCTGGGCTGCCAAAGAGCTTTGGGTTTCCTTGTTGATCCTTCTCCCTTTTTTTTCCCTTCCAATAAAAGGAAATCAATAGCAGCAAGCAGCACCAAATCTCTGTGTGTTGCACGATCGGATTCTTGTCCCAGGAACCGGCTGGGATTATCGGCTGTCTTTGCACTTTGAATTTTAATAGCATTAACTCTGGCCTAGTCATGTTCTCTTAAAATCCCATTTAAAGTTGCCTTTGTAAGGCAGGAGCAGACACCGCTTGGGCTGTGTTTTTTCTCCTCCCTCGCCTGCAGAAATCACAACCAGAATTAAGAGACAGATTTTGAAGGTTAAAACTTCCCAGATTGTTTCCCTCTCGGTTGTCATTTCGGGACGGTTTTGTTTTCTTTCCGATTGCATCAAATATTTGTACTCCTGCAGGGACTGTGGTGCAAGGGTGAATCTCCCTTAAGAAAATAAAGGGATTTTTTCCATCATTTTTGTGGCGTAGCTGGGGGGAAATTGGTGAAAAGAGGAGTTACCAAAAGTGGCTCAGCTTGGGGCTGTGCTGGGCCTCTCCTAAAGCTTCTGAATTATTTGAGGCATCGCTGAGACTTTTATATTTAGAAATATTGAAATGGAGACCCTTTCACCCAGCCTGAATTTTAGATACTTTTTCTTCTGCTCTCGCGGGCGGCCCCTGAGAGAGGGGACTTGGCCAGCATCCTGTCCCAGCACCAAACAGCTGGATTATTAAACAAACATCCCTGTTTTACCCAGTAAAAAAGAGTTTTGAAGAATTTGGAGTCTTTGAAATCTTTTGGGTGTGCTCAGCAGTGGGTGGGGGGGGGAGGTAATGTCTGTCTGGTGTGTGAATGACCAGTTATTTCTTTAATTTTCCCAGTTTTAAACCTAATCCTGGAGCCATTTGGGTGCCCCTTCTCACATCCCGGCCCCACACCCTGGTGCTTGCACCAAGTAGAAAGAATTGCATTTGCCTGTGGCTTTTTTTATCTCCTCCAAATCCCCCCGTTGCTTTGGGTATTTTTTTGTTATTATTGGCCTCATTTTTTCAGTACAACAATGTTTTTTCTGGGAAAATGCCCAGTGCTGGGCACAGCTCAGGAGAGGTCCTGTGAGGGCAGTGTAGAAAAGGTGGATGACTTCGGAGCCTTTATGTGAATAAATAGCAGGAAATAACATCTTTTTTGTCTTTCTCAAGTACCACATTGGAAACCCATACTTGAATTATTACTCTTGATCATATTTAGCTTTGAGATAATACGATTGCTTCTTGGCTACCTGTCTCTTAGGATCATGTATTCCTTATGTTCATTTTCTAGCTCTGGCTATTCAAAAATCATGGTTTGGGTTCTGAAGTACATGTGGAAGGGATGAGGGTTCCTGCTGTCTGCTTTGCTTGCTCAGCTTTGTGCAGCACATGGGGGAAAATGCAAGAGTCTTTTCTGTACTGGTCATGGAAGTTTATTGATGAGATTTTCATGAGCCTGAGTTAAAAAAATAAAGTTTGGGAAGAGAAGAAAGCAAAGAAGAATCCAGATGCAATCATTACTATGAGATTTGTAATGAAGTGATGAAAACTGGCAGCTGCTGTTGCTGCACGTCTTGCTCCAGTAAACCCTCCCTTGTCTTCCTCTTTACTCCCGTCCCACCTCTCTTCCCTGCTGCCCCTCATTTATCCCTGGATGATTGCAGGAATATCAAGGATGTCATCTTGGAGCCAGGATTCCTCTTCATGTCACCGTCCCATGCGAGAGTGGCAGGAGCTTTCCAGGCTGCCCAGAGCAGCTGTGGCTGCTCCACCCCTGGAAGTGTCCCAGGCCAGGTTGGACGGGGCTTGGAGCAACCTGGGATAGTGGGAGGTGTCCCTGCCCATGGCAGGGGATGGGACTGGATGAGCTTTTAGGTCTCTTCCAGTCCAAATCATTCTGGAATTCTATGACCAAGTAAAACAGGGCATGGAAAGCTTTGCACATCCTCCCTGTGACCTTAATCGAGCACTGGATATTTCCTGGGGAGCTTGGGAAAGCATTTAGTGCAGTTTAAAAATCAAATTGATCATTCCACCACCTATTTCCAGCCATGGTGCAGCATCTGGGGCCATTGGGATCGTGTTTTCTTGGAGCTTGATGTTCTCACCTGCTCCCTGCTCACTCACCTGCTGCAGGAATTACAATGCTCAACTTCCCTGGGCTCTCCAGATAAAACATTGCAGAGTGTCTTCCCCCAGGAAGCAGCACTGGTTTGCTTCATCTGGATGGAAATAAAACACAGGATTTTTTTTCCTCTGCTTAGCTGGGTTTCAGTGCATCCTCACATTTTCTCCTGGGGTGTGTTTTTCCACCCTACCAAGAGTTGATCTCATTCCACAGGGATCCAGCCCCACATTCCAACCCATATGTCCTCACCCTGATGCTGCCAGAACTTGGGCTTGTGCTGCTGGCTTTGACATACAGCTTCTGTGCCTTCTGCTGCCCCCTTTGGTTTTATTTTATTTATTTTATTTTATTTCAAATTTTGATTTTATTCTATTCTCCCAGCCCTGGGTTTGCCTGGTGCAGTGCCCTGATAACTCCATGAGAGCAGCTCCCTGCCGCCTCCGAGCACTGCAGCAGGAGCCAAGATTAATAAAAGGCTGTCACTTTTATTAACTTTGCTACCTAGTGTGGTGTTTAATTCCAGGCAGGCACCCAGTGCAGCCCTTCCAGCTTTAAATGGCTTTTCCTGCCTTTGGGAATGTGTGTAAAATAGATGGGGCAGCATTACACCACCCTTTGCCACACTCCCATCCTGTAATACTGTGGGTATTTTGGAAAAACAAGCATATTTTTGGTACTGGTTGGCATTTGCCTCCTCATTTTCAGGCTGAAAAACCTAATTTCCAGTACTGATTTGGGGTCAAGTTGGTTATTTTGCCCAGAGAAGTTGCAAACTCCTGATTGCTGGAAGTGTCCAAGACCAGGCTGGACAGGGCTTGGAGCAACCTGGGATGGTGGAAGGTGTCCCTGCCCATGGCAGGGGTGAAACAAGGGGTAAACTTTAAGCTCTCTTCCAACCCAAACCATTCTGGGATTTTATGGGCATGGGTATATTTGTTTCATCACAGTCAGCTTTATTTCTGTTGCGATATTTAGTGTGGTAGTAAGACTTTGGTGGAAAAAAATGGTTAAAACCTTCAGGTGTTCAATTTTTGTCCTGAACCTCCTGGCAGGATAGAACAAACTTTGCTGTGAAAAGTTTTAATAAGCATAGATAGAAGTTCAACAAATGCTGCATAATAGATAAGTTAAATATTATCCCTCTTGCTGCTTAGGCACTTGGAAAGACCTTCAAGTTTATTTTATTTATTTAAAAAATATATTAAAAATAAGAGGGGAAAAAGAAGGTTTTTGAAACAGAACTCTGGGTCCTTCAGGGTGAAGGGCAATGGAGTGGGAGCAGGATGCACTGGGGCTTCTGAAGAGCCTGATGTGGGCTCAGCCTATGGATTCACACCTGCCAAGACTGGCATTATCCTGTTAAATCAACATTAGCCCCCTAAGCATCAGAATTTGGGGAGTTTTCCTGCTGTCAGCCCATCACCTGCCATGAAATCGATGGGCAGGGAGGAAGCTGCTCGTGCCATCCATGTCCGTGCTGCAGTGCAGTTATTTTTATCTATTATATATTGTTCTCGGTGGAATTATTCTGGCCTCAGCCTGTAGATAAGAGCTGTAACTAAATGAATGTGAGCTCTACCTTGAAGGTTAAATTGCTGCCTTGCAGGTTGGCAAGGAAGGTGGGGAGATATTTACCCTCCTCCTCTGAAAAAAAAACCTGTGAGCTCCAACCCTGACCTGGCAATTTTGTTGAGTACTACTTGAAAAAGGCAAGTATTGCACTGAAATGCTGTCTTTAGTCCTCTGAATTGGTGAGTCTTCCTGATTAAATGCCCACCCGCTGCCAGCTCTCAGGTGGGATCCCACAGCCCTGGAGGAGGCTGCCAATTTCCCCATAAATTTGGGAAAGCTCCTCACAGACATCCCCAGGATGCACGTCACAGCTGGGGGATGGGGCATTGTTGGGTGCTCCTCAAAAATGAAGTGGCAGCTTCAGAATGTTATTTTGGCCAAAAGCACCCAGTTCTTCATCGTAGTGCTGCTTGTCCTGCAGACTGGATTAAGCCCAGCCCTGGTGTTGGCATCTTCTGGGTGTGAAATAAATAATTATTGGCAGCAATACGGCCAAGGAAAGTGCTGCTGGTCCTGCCCTGTGCTGCCCCTCCCCAGAGTTTGGTGTGGAAGGATCAGGGTGGAAAAATCAGTAGAAAAACATACAGAAAATGGCAGAAATGTTGACTGCCCTGCCAAGAGGTTAATTTTTCAATTGGCAACCAACCCAGCAGCATATTTAGTCCTGGCTTAGCCAACAAGGAACGGGTTGGTGATTGTACCATGGGATACACTGGGTGGGTAATATTAGGATTTACATCCCTGCAGGCTTCTTCTCACATCCTGGAGTCATTTCTCTGTTATTGTTTATAACTCAGCTCAAAGGGTTGGTCACTTAAGTGAACCCAGCAGGACGGTGGCCCTGTGCAGCTCACAGTGTCCATGTGAGCCACGCTGGATCCATTGGGCCAGGGGATGCAGGAATGTTGGGCTCCATGCAGGAATGTGGGGCTCCAGCTGCAGCTGTGGAGCAGTGGTTTATCTGCAGGTCCCTTTGGTTAACAAACACGGCTGCTGCAGGTTTTTAGAAGCTGTTAGCATGAACCATTAACTCTTCCTTTTAATTATTCAGGTTGCCTCTTTTAAATTTCTTTTTTAAGTGGAGCTAATAGGCTTTGCAGAGGAGGCTTCCAACCACAGCAGTTCCTCCCTGGAGGAGCCCTGTTTGTGCATCGCCAGCTAATCTCTTTTCTTCATTATCCCTTATCTTTCTGTAGCTGATTAATTGCTTTCAATTGATTTATAAATATTCTGTTGATACACACAGTGGCGGGAGGGGAACGGGATATGTCCGGGCTCACGGGGTCATTGATCCATGCAGCCTCTTGGGCTTTCCTAACCTGCCTCACAAATCCCAGCCATCCCAGCCAGGCTTTATTCCCACTTTTTTTTTGTCTTTGCAATTCCTGCAAGCAATCAAAAATTGTGCTATAGCATCACTTGGAGTGCACGCACGTGAACAAGCCTCGTGCCCGGTGAGTGGCAGGTTTTGGGTGTAAAGAAATGGGGTTTGGGTAACTTTTGGTTGTGTTGATGAACAGCAGGTTGTGTGGGTGTCATAAAAACCTGTTTTCTATACTGAATTCCCTAATACACATATATTTATATTTATATATATATATATATGTAAGTGGAGTGGTTGATGAAGATGGAGCATTAGAGTTGCTTATTTGAAACTCTGTGGAAGCTCCAGGGCAGCTTAAAAAAAATAATGTAAAAAGGCAATAATACCTGGGTATAAAGATAGTGGCCAATATCAGAGTGGAGCTGCCCACCTTCAGCCCCATTCGAATCACATGTGGCACTGAGGCTGCAAAGCCTTTTTAGAAATAGCAGCACATTTATACACAGGGATAAGTCATTAACCTTTCCTGACAGCCTTCCCATTTTCCCTGTTATTCCTCTCCATGCAGCCTGTTCCCTCCAAGTGCCCCCATGATCCCTGCTCAGCTGGGCTGAGCTGGGAGGCTCTGGGGACACAATGGCCCTTGGTGGCCTTGCAGTGACATTCCTGGATGTGCTGCAGGGGAGATAAGGCTTCAACAAGAAAATATTCCTGGAAGTTTGGGACCCACCACGCAGCTCTGGGGCTTGTTGTTGCCTGATTTATTATTATTTTGCTATTATTATTACTATTATTATTACTATTATTATTTTCCTTCTCTTTCCCCGTAAAGTGACTGGTGGCACAGGCACAACCCCAGCGTATGGCAGCGTAATTACACGTTGCTAATGAGCGACTGCAGCTCCTTTAGCAGCCCAGCCTGACACTTCATCGGGTATTTGCAGGAGTCGTGTAATTTTTGTATCATCATATATGGTAATATATTCACTGCAGCATGACATGGGATGAGGTTCAATGAATAATGTAAAACCCAGAATAACACTGAATCTATATGAGATGTGCTTTCCCCCACCAGCATTGTTTTAAAAAGGAAAATATTGATTCTGGTGGGGTTCAGCGGTTCAAAGCTCGGAGAGCTCACGTTTTGCTGATCGATGCCCACCCTGTCCCTCCACGGCCACAAACGTGCAGCTGTCTGTGCCATCCCTCGCCTCGTTAGTGCTGACGAAGCTGGGGAGGGCAGGGAGGAGTCGGTGACATTTGCAGCTGGATCCAGATGTTGCAGAAGTGCAGCAGGTTCTGTTGGGTTCAGGTACCAGGTGAAACCTCCTCCATAATGCATTAATTTTTTCCCCCTGCTACTGTCTTTGAATGCAAATTAGGATGGATAATTTCTATTTGTTTTCCTTTTTAACCAATTTCCCCCTATTCTGATCTGTGTCATTTATATTTGCAGGCCATTATCTTAGTCTCATTACAGCCTTTTAGCATTTGAATGAAAATATTGTAAAGAACCCAGAAGTTAGGCATAAAATGTCTGTGATGATAACTATAATCCTTGTGATAAAATTAAAAAACACAATAGAAATAACTGTGATGAGCTCAGGAAGTTGTACCAAATGAGATTGGAGCCAGCATAATGATGTTTGCCCTTTCCCCATTGCTTTTTTGCCTCTTTACATTGCAAACAGCTTTTGCAGTGCTGTTTTAAAGAAGGGGAAAGTTGCTGTGTATGGCCTGGGTAGGGAGTTAACAAAAAAATTAAGGTTTTTCTCTCTATTGAGGCTTTAATTAATAACTGCAAAAACTCTTGGTGATGCACGTGTGATTTTCAGGAGCTTAAAATATTCCGGCAGCACCGGAGGAGGAGGAGGTGCTAAGCAGTGCCAAGTTCCTCAATGAAAATTACTCTCACCGCCTCTGGTTTTGGAGCCAGATCGATGTTAATTAATCCTTGCCTCACACATTACGTTCTCCAACCTCGCCGCCGTCAGATTTTAACTCAGTAAAAGCAGATGGAGGTTCCTGAAGCGCCTCCGAAATTCCCAGCCGAGTGCTCTCCTCGATGACAATGCCAATTTGTCATGAGTGAAATGTTTGACAAAAATCTGTCATTTTTGAGAGAAGTTTTTCCTTGAAAGAAAAACCAGGGGGAAAAAAGAAATCAGCTCTGTTTTGAAACATCTCCTCACTCTGTTATCTTTATTTTGAGAGAGACGGGGATGGAGAAGGGGGTTTCCATGGGCATGGGAGGGAAGATTTAGTAAGTTTTCCTGGAAAAAGGTGGCATTTTGAAGCAGGAGACCTTGTATGAAGTCTCCAGAATTTTCTGTTCAGGTGGTTTTTATGGACAGCTCTGTCCTCCAGGTCAAATGTGCCTCTTGAGGGCCAACTCCTGTCTGAAGGTACATGGATGCATCGCTGGCCTTGTGCAGAGATTCTTCGAGCAGGGCTGAGGTTACTCAGCAGTGGCTGCAGGTGCCGGTGCCTCCAGGGCAGTGACACACAGCACCAGCCATATGCTCAAGCTGCATTTGATCAGTCACCAGCTCCTATTCCATGTTGGAGGGAGGGAGAACTCTTCCCTTTGGAGCAGCGATGCTGAAGCTGAGTTGCTTTTTCACAGAATCATAAGAATCATCAAGGTTGCAAAAGCCCTCTAAGATCATCCAGCCCAACCAGCACTGCCAAGGCCACCACTAACCCATGTCCCCAGGTGCCACATCCACATGTCTGCTAAATCCCTCCAGGGATGGGGACTGCACCACTGCCCTGGGCAGCTGTGCCAGGGCTGGACAACTTTTTGACCCCAACTTGACTCTCTATTGCCAGTCTCTGGTGGGCCCTGCTCTTCAGGATGATGGTTGGGATTTTTGGCAGAGTTGGGACATTTTTTGGTGGTGACCACCTGTAGCTTGTTTGCTTCAGAACCGTAACCCTGGTGAGACCTCCAAGCCCAGGAAGCTGGAGATGGGACGCATGATGCAGGTTTGTCCTCTGGTGGAGATTGTCAAGTTTGGATCAGCCTGCAGAGACCTTCTGAGCCAGGCTTGGGTGGGAAGGGTCTCTCCTGCGCCTGCAGAAGGGACTTGGCTAGGGAGGGCTGAAGGAGGCCAGCCAATTCGGAATGAAGGGCCAGACCCATCTGCACTGACACCAGCGCTTGTCCCTTTCCCAGCACCAGCAGCAGCCAGGATTCACGGGGATTGACTCCAGGAACAGAAATACCTCCCTGGACTCAGCTTCCTCCTGGCTAAGGCCAGGGACCACCACCGGCCACACAGCAATGGCTTCATCCAGAGCAAGGAGAGGAGACCATGACCCCAGCCCCAGTTTAACCATGACCCCAACCCCAGTTTAACCACAGCCGAAGGGTGACTGCTGCCTGACACAGGGACACACTCGGTGCTCAGACCCCGGCGGCACAACACAAACCCGGCCGAGGCATGAGCCATCTTGAGCAGCACCGTTTTTCCGCGTGCCTTCCAAAGGGATTGTTAATGACAAAGGAAGGAGCAGGGGAATCCTTGCGGGTCCGTCGCTGGGTCAAAGAGCAAGCCCGCAGGGCTGTCTCAGCACGGGCGGGTGCTGCGGGTGTGAGTAACGCTGCCGGGCCACCATTACTCAGCAGAAGTCAGGACTCAGCCCAGCCCAACATTCCCGCTCGCTCACCGGGCTCCTCTGCCAGGGAGGAGGCTCCAAGGGGAGCTCTCGGGGAGCTTCGGGCTTGTGCAATGCTTGTGACGTGGAGAACCTCCTCCCTCTGCTTTGGTTCGGGGCACTGCAACTCAGCACCTTCCCGTGCCGTGGCAGGTCACACCAAGGTACGCGGCTACCTTTGCTCTGGGATTACGTACAGAGCAGGGTTAAACCCGCAGGTGCCCCGAAGCCGGCGGTGATTCCCGGCTCGCGTGGGGAGGCTCCGGCCGTGGCTGCGTTCCCGCTGCATCGGGAGCTGAGTCGGCACGGGCGCGCTCCGACTTGATCCCTGGGGAGGGGAGTTGTGCAAACAGGGAGCGATGGGAGGTGACGCAGAGTTTTCCTGGGCTTCCCGGAGCTGAGGTCGGTGGTGGCAGGGGCCGGGGCGATGGGGCACCGCACACGTGGCAGCAGAGCCGTGCCTGTCTGTGTAGCAGTGCCAGCCTGTTGCATGCACTGAGTTTGTTGCAATGAGAACCAGGGCTTGTTCCACAACAAAACCAACTCCCTTCCCCTTCCCAAGCCGCTGGCGAGGAAGCAGCAGGATAGGGAAGGGGCAATGCCCGCCAGGGCACTGTGAGGCCTGGAGGGTCACGGGGTGGGTGGCAACCTGGTCTATTGACCTGGGTGTACAAGGTGGCCATGGCTGCATCCCTTCCTAGCCAGGACAGCTCACTCCTCCCGCAGTTATACTGTCACCCACTTCCCCAAAACGTCAAAGCCCATGGACGTGGGGTGTGCCTCAGTTTCCCCATGCCTGAGATGCTGCTGCTGTAGGGCGGGGGAGCTGGGTTCACAGTGACTGGCGGAGGCTTGGTGCTGTTGGAAAGTGGAATGTGGTGATTTTTTTGTCTTGAACTGTGTTTTATGAGCTTTGTGCGAGCGCTGCCTTCCTGGGCAGAGCAAGAGGTGTATGGTGGCAGCGTGCTGGGGCTGCCTCCAGAGCATCCCCAAGCCTGCAGCTGACCAGCAGCTGGCAGTGCTCATCTAGTGAGGTTAACAGTGAAAAGACAGGCAAAAATTAATAAACCCAAAGGGCTTCTGCCCAGTTCTTCATCACTTTGGTGGGGTGAAACAATTCATAAAGCAGGTCTGCTGTGGGGGCCTTGGAAACAGGCAGCCCAGGCAGCAGGGTGTGGGCACGTAACAGTGCACTTGGACCATAGGGAACAAAAATACTCATATTAGGAAAAATTTCTTCACTGAAAGAGTGGTTAAGCATTGGAACAGGCTCCACAGGGGAAGTGGTGAAGTAGCCATCCCTGGAAGTGTTCAAAAAACAAGCAGATGTGACACTTTGCCATATGGTTTAGTGGGCATGGTGCTATTTGGTTAAAGGTTGGCCTTGATCTTGGAAGTCTTTTCCAACGTTAACGATTCTATGGAAAAGCTACACGAGTGTGCTGGGTTTCAGAGAGCGTGGTTGTTCTGCTGTATTTTTATGTGGCTTTTATCATAGAAAGGCAGGTGATCTCTGAGGGTTTTGCTGTGTCCCTGCTCACCGCACCCCATGTAAAATAAGTAACAACTGCATTGCGAGAAAAATACTGCACGTGTTTGCCCTGAGAGGACGAGCTGGCCCGAACCGTGCGCTGGCACCGGGGCTGCCTCGCCACCCTCCTGCCTCAGTTTCCCCCCCGTGCTGCCGGCGCTGGCCAAGGATCGCGAACAGCGGTCGCGATGGAGCCGCCGGGACGTGGCTGTGGCCGCCCCCCGCTCGGTGGGTGGCAGCGGCGGGAGCGATGGATGATTCCAGCCGGGAATCATTTCCGCCGCCGGCCGGCCGCGGGTTCCTGCGCGGCCCCGGGGCTCTGGGAGAGTTGTGGGGCCCCCGTCCCGCGCACCTCGGGCTGTGCGGGGCAGAGCCACTCCTCCGAGCCGTGACATCAAGCGACCGGCAAGAGGTCAAATTCCCGGCGCAGGTAGCGCTGGCCGCACTTCCGCGCAGCGCCGGGGATTACCGGGGAGGAGCCGCCCACCCGGGGACCCCCCGCGCCCCCGGCCAGCCCCGGGCCCGCCGTGCCCCGCCATGAAGTCGGAGCAGGAGGAGAGCAAGGCGGGGACGTGCCGCTGCCAGCAGGGCTCCGCTCCGCGCCCGGCCCATTGTCCGGCTGCCCGGGCACGGCGAGGGGCGGCCGCGGACGATGCTCCGGGCAGGGCGCCGTGCCCCCGCTTAGCCCACGCAGGTAAGGGGGTCCCCGCACGGTCCCCGGGAGGGGTCGCAGCCCGGCGTGCACGGCTTCCCCTCGCTCGCTTTGTGCTCGGAGCTCGCTTCCTCCTGGGAGAAACAAAACAACGCCGGAGCGCGCCGGGAGCCGCCGGGGCCGCGGGGAGGGTGGCGGTGGTGGCCGTGCTGTCCCCACGCCCAGGGCCAGCGAGGGGCAGGGGCAGGGGCTTCGTGCCCCCGCGGCGCTGGGGGGCCGGGGCGGGCGGTTCCCGGTGCCCCGTAGTCCATCTTGTCTCCCGGAGAAGTTGGAGCGAGCCGGGAGCTGGGGAGGGTTCGGAGCCGGCTCCGGGGGCTGCCCCGGGGGTCGCAGCTCACCAGGCAGTGGCTCTTAAGCCGTGTGTGTTTCTGGCAGCCTCCACAACCCCCAGCCTGGCCCCGAAGCCCTGTGTCCATCAAGCCCCTCTGCCCACCCTCCCGGCAGCGTGCACAGGGGTTTAGATGAGGTTTTACTTACTTATGTCCCATGTGAGACACCCGCCAGCGTGTGGCCAGGGCAGACCAGAGAGTGGGCGACTGCGTGGTGGAAACAATCCTTATTTTTGGGGTGGGGAATGCCAGGACATGGGGGTAGCTTGGCAAGCAGGTGGTCTCTGCACATCCTGCCCCATCTGGGTGAGGGGGCACAGTCGGTGTGTGTGGCTGGGGGTCCTGTCCCGGAGCTGTGACCATGTGGGCACACCAAAGCCAAGTTGGTATCTAACTCAGGAAATGTTCAGAAGTGGTGTTTGCAAGGATTTGCTGTCACTGGGTGAAAGCTTTACCCTGAAATTCTTACAGATTGTCTGTACCTATGTCCAGGTGTGACAGCTTGCTCGCAGCATTGTGGCAGTAGCAAAGGATGGAAATAAAAGCTTATTTAAAAGTAAAAGATGAATGTGCAAAGCCAGAATTCATTTTATTAATCCAAGTGGCTCTGCTGAGCACCCCAGCACCCACCCAGGAGGGAGCACCGGTGCCAACAGCTTCTCTGAAGTCGTGGAGTGCCACAGTGCTGCAGGAGACTCTGTACTGAGGGGTGTGCCTGGGATGCACAGCAGGACTGGGCTGACGTGGTGGTTTACAAATGTCAGGCCCTTGTGCTTATCCCCTTGAGGAGATGATGCTGTGGGGTGGAGAGGGGGCTCATTTTGAGCCACTGTAAGTCCATCATGCTGTCCAGGTGTCGAAGGGAGAGGTTGGATGTGTCAGCTTTGCCCCAGCAAATCCTGGGCAGTGGCAATAGCTGGGTCTTTTTACAAATGGTTTGGGTTGGAGGGAGCTTAAAGCCCATCTCGTTCCACCCCCTGCCACAGGCAGGGACACCTTCCACTGTCCCAGGTTGCTCCAAGTGCTGTCCAGCCTGGCATCAAACACTACCAGGGATTGGGCAGCCACAGCTATGTTGGGAAACCTCTGCCAGGGCTTCATCACACCCACAGGGAAGAATTTCTTCCTAATATCCCATTTACCCTGCCCTCTGTCAGTGGGAAGCCATTCCTGCGTGTCCTGCCACTTCAAGACCCTTGTCAGAAGTCCTTCTCCAGCTTGCTGCACCTTTGCAAGGGGGAGGTCCCAAGCTGGGAAGCTACTTAAAAACCAGAGGTGATGAGATGCTCTTTAAAATACAAACTCAGCTCATCCCTAGGTCTTGAATCCTTATTTTTTTCTAATAATGTTCTTTATGACCCTTGCATTTCCCATCCTAGGTCAGAGGTGTGTGTACATGTATATTTATCCTGCTGATGTTCTGGATAAAAACACACCCTTGACTTGTGCCCAGCAAAGCAAAAGCCATCTCACCATCAAACTCAGGCAAGCGGCACAAAGTGCAGCTTTCACCTGAGATACTGATTCACCCACACGAGCCTCGTCGTTTGTTCTGCATCCATTTTTAATACGTCCCCTCCAAAGGCAGAAACGCATGTACAGCAATCATGTCAGCTGAGTTACATGGAAAAAAAGGCTTTTAAATGGATGTCTTTAAAGTGATGCCTGTTCCAAGGCCAGTAAAAGGCTTTGCTGCTGCATGGAGGGTTGGTCTGCTGCCCAGAGGAGTCCAAGATGGGATTTGCAGGAGCTGGAGTGGAAACTTCAGCCCCAAATGCTGTCTGGAGATGTTCACCACAATTAAAAAGAAACCCAGAAAAATCTCATTTGCGTTGTCTGTTAACACCAATCAGTGGTTGAAGCGTAAAGGATGCAGAATCCAGCAGTGTCATGGAAGTTTAATGTGATCAGCTAAAATATAATTAACAGCCAATTATTTCAGTGGGAATGGTAGTTTTCATCAATTAGTCTGGGAAATGTTTAAATTGCATTAATTTCATCGCTCCCCACTTGCAGCAGATTTGGAAGGGGTTGGAATGAGTGATGGTGCTTGTCCATGCAATGCAGTACCTCCTTCTCCTCTGGGTAGTCAGGAATTACAGAAGGCACCCAATCCTCCCTCCAAAAATGATTAAAAAGAGGAGGGAAAATTTAAAAGGGACAAAAATAGTGGGAGAAAAGTGCTGTGGAAGCTTTTTGCATTGAGGTTGTTGCATTTAGGGGGCGATTCCTAATGGCAGATTTAACTTTGCACCCTGACATAGTGACACTTGCAAGGGTGAACTGAGAAAAAAAACCTTTAAAAATATTCTATTCTCTTGATTGGCTTTGCATCATGTTGGGGGGTGTGTGAGGGGCACTGAGCCCTGGTCCCTGCTCGAAAGGGCTCACTTCAGACTCCTTTGCAGCTTCAAATAGAGGCACAGCTCCATCCAGCTCATAGGAATCACATGGAAACCGTTTCTCCCTCAGCCATCTGTATGTGGAAGAAATAGAGGCTGAAATGAGGTTCCTGAATAATTGACCCCATTTTCCCAGCTATTGGAACTTTTCTGTAACGATCACTGAGAGCTGCCTGCAGACGGCGCGTTTCGGGTCGTTCATTTAGGTCCTTAAACTTGGCAGAGCAATGGGGATTTTCTCCCCCGTGTTTTAAAATGAAGCTAAAATTCCCCTTTCAAGCTGAGTCTCCTAATGCAAATATGCAAATAACATGGGATTTCTCCATAGGACCCTCATGAGCAGGAGGTGCTGGAAAGGTGGGATGGAAGCTTGGAGAAGAGTGATGAAGAGCAGATGCTCTGTGCTGGGGGAGAAATGCTTTGGGGGGGAAAATTGGTGTGATTTTGGTGGGCAAAAGATCAGAGGAAGCATTGGAGTGATGGAAGTCCTGTACACAAGTGAGTGTCATTGCAGGTGTGTGCCCAGAGAATTTGTGGCTGCCCCATCCCTGGAAGTGACCAAGGCCAGGTTGGACGGGGCTTGGAGCAACGTGGGATAGTGGAAGGTGTCCCTGTCCATGGCAGGGGGTGAAACAAAATGAGCTTTAAGCTCCTTTCCAACACAAACCAGTTTGTGATTCCATGACATTGGCAGGAGCCCTGAGAGTGAGTTGGAAAGAGGGATTTTCCTATCAAACCCTGGCTGCATGGATTGTGCTTTCCAATTTTATATATATATATATTCAAACCAGATTTGGCTTTGCCATATCCATAATATATATGTAGCAAATATAACTATATATTGCAAAGCATAATCCTTTTTTCTACAGATAGGTGTATATATATATATATATACACACATTTATGTCTATCTCAAATTACATGTCTAAAGAAGCAAGAATTTTGGATATATGGCTGATCAATAATTCAGGTTCTCCATAGGCTTTGGCTTGCAGCCAGCAGCGTGGGGAGCATGGTGCTGAATGCTTCTCTCCAGATTACATCTGTAGCTTCTCATAGATTTTGGATTTTAATCCTTCAGCAGTTTCTGGCTGGATCAGGAGCCGAGTACTAAGTGGGGATGAAATTCCCTTGTTGCCTGTTTCGGAGGAGAGATGCCTTTGAGTTTTTTCAGTGTTTCTAACCATGACCAGAGGGGATGGGTGCATTTCTGGAGAGCTGCACTGGACAGTGCATTACAGCACCTTGGGCCATGCCCAAGGACCCCTCTGGAATTCCTTGCTGCAGAATTCCCCCCGGGCTGCCTGTCCTTGATCTTGTTTCCCCTCTTCCTTTCCCAGATCACTTCCTGCTGCGTGGGGATGTTCTTGGTTCCCACCAAAATGCTGCAATTTGCAGGAATCCATCAGGATCAGTCACCCCTGTGCAAGCTGCCCTGCCTCCATCCTCATCTGCTGGTTGATTTTTTTCCCAGGAATAGCTCTTGGCGAAGTGGCATGTAAGGAAAGGTGAAAATGAGTTATCAGTGAGGAAAAAAAATGAGCAATTTTTCGCAGCCAGGGATATTTTGTGGGGCTGCAGGGGGCTTTCTGTGGCTGGGGAAGGCACTGGGTGGGTTTTGCACACTAAATATTCCACTGTGTGTGAGCCCCTCACAACCTCTCAGGGTTCCCAGAGGCTGGAGGGGACACGCTGTGTTTCTCCCATCCCTGGGGAAGATCTTGTTGGCCTTGGCCGCCTCCAGTTCTTGCTTTTTGCACGGATTTCAAGAAAGCACTTTAGGCTGCACCAAACCCCCCAGCCCGGAGCTCGACTGTTCCTCATTAGTGACTTTATTGCTAAATAATTTACAGAATGGGGCCTTGCCAGTTTTCATTCGGGAAGCATTTCAAGTATGTGAAGCAGATTTTATGCCTTCCTGGCGCAGCTGCCGGGGGGAGCTGCCTCTCCCTGTCCTGCCGCCGGCGTCACCTCCCGGCCTCGCTCCGCGAGCGCTGCCGGAAAGGAAACGGCCCATGCACGTGCAGAGGGACCCGAGGAAGAATAAGGGGGAAAATCCCTGTGTTCCATGTCCAGTGGGTGTCCCCCAGGCTGGCTGCTACACGGGGGCACCAGGGAAAGGACACAGCCACGGTGGTTTGGAGAGGAGGTGTTCGGGTTTTAATTTCTGTTTCATTTTTCTGGTAACTGTGACGTGTGTGCTGAGGGGGTCATTTTTTTCTCCCCACGTCCATGATGCCAACCCAAGAGGACGTGGATGTCCCACCCCTGGAAGTGTTCAAGTCCAGGTTGAACTTGGAGCATCCTGGGATGGTGGAAGGTGTCCCTGCCCATGGCAGGGGGTGGGACTGGATGGTCTTTAAGGTCCCTTCCAATCCAAACCATTCCATGATTCTCTGAAATCAATAAACCAGTTTGGGATGAGAAAGGGCTTTTCTCCACTTGTTTTTAAAGGGGAGGAAAAGCAAACCCAGACTCAGGTGGAGGATTGCAGCAGTGCATGCACAGCCCCAAAGTGTTTTGCAGGATAAGGGTGATGGGTGCGATGTGGAAATAGCAGAAAAGCACTTTATTACACTAAACAGTGGGTGCAGCTCTAGGAAACGAGGTGCTGGAGCTTTCCTGCAGTGCCTGCTGTGGAGGGGATCCCGGCTGGGTTCTGCCAGGATGCTCCTGCTGTGCAGCTGCTTGGAGGAGTGAGCAGTCACTGGGTGTAAGTCTGCAAGATTCAGCATTTGGGGCTGCAGATGGAAGCATCATCTTCCCTTTTCCAGTCTCACAGTGGTTTTGTTGAGTGTGCCCTGAGCACGTGGGTGGCTGGAAACAGAGCTGAGATGTGTGGGAGCCCAGGAGACTCTGTTGGACCCCAGCCCTGTCAGTGAGTGGTTTGGATAGGAAAATCCTTCTTGGTTTCTTCTTACTATTATTGTTACATATTAACATTTATTTTTATTTTTTTAATGCAAAAGCCATCACTCAGTGGCAGCTCCCCTTCTCCCTCCTAGTGCCTTCCCATCACATCCCTCCTCCTCCTTCTCTGGTGCCAGAGAGGTGCAGGCTCTGGGCTGTGCAGAGCAGTTTTGCCAGCAGGGAGGGGCCATCCCAGCAGCATTTCCCCGGGGTTTGAGTTTCCAGCGGGGGCGCGGGGCTGTGCCGGGAGCCGTCACTCACTTCCTCGCATTGTGTCTCCTCTTCCTCCAGCGCTGCTGCGGGAGGAGGTGGCCCAGCTGCAGGAGGAGGTCCACCTGCTCCGGCAAATGAAGGAAATGCTGACGAAGGACCTGGAGGAGACACACGGCAGCAAGTCCCCGGAGGTGCTCTCGGCCACCGAGCTGAAGGTGCAGCTGGCGCAGAAGGAGCAGGAGCTGGCGCGTGCCAAGGAGGCTCTGCAGGGTAAGGGCTGCACCTCCCTCTGCTGCACCTCTCCCCGGCACCCTAAACTTTCAAAAAGTTGGTTAGTGAGGAAAGGAAAAGCCATCCTTTTCACTTGGACTCTGCAGAGTGCATTCACCAGGCGCTCATAATGGGGTTTGGTGTTCCCCCTGCTCTCCTGCCCCAGCAAGGGGTGGTGTGGAGCTGGGAAGGAGTGGGGTGCAGCGATGGGCTGGGAAATGAGATGTGAGGGCTGATTGCAGCACTGCAAAGGAATTCCTTCACAGCTGTAGAGTAGAGCCAAGGCAGCAGCTGAAATGCAGCTGGAGGTGGGGGTGGGTTGGATTTGAGCCCCTCAGACTTGTAGGAGGGAAGCAGCGAGTTTCCTGGTGACTGCAACTTTCCTTATCCCATGTGGAGTTACCTCCAGGTGACGTTCAGGGTCTCCTCCTTCCTTCATGCCTGCATTTGATGGTTTTTGTGGCAGTCGGGGCCGTGCTCTCCCTCCCTCACCAGCACAGTAAGCCCCAAGACTGGGGTTTGTGGAGCAAAATACAATATTACAGCTTTTCCACTCTAAAACCAAGCTGACAATAAATCCAGGCAGGATGGTTTGTTAGCTGGAGCCAGGGGATGATCCTGAGCAGGGAAGGCTCTCACGCGTCAAGCCCTGGCAGCGCCGCGGCTTTAAATATCATCTCAAATCCCCAACATACCGAGTGTAACTTGCACTTGTCAGCTCGTGTTTGTGGATTATGAGGAGAAGCTGTCAAAAGTTTTCAGGCTCAGAGGCTGAGCGGCATGTGGGGAGCTGTGGGGCCTCTGCATCTCCCCCTGTCCGGGATGCCGAGATGCTCGGAGGTGCAGAGAATCGGGCTGAGTCAGTATTTGGGGAAGGGATTTCAGAAAATTTTGTGTTAGCGCACTCTGATGTGCAAAAACATCCCTGTATATCAGCAACAGCCAAAATACCTCCCAAAATCCCGCCTCCCCCTAAGCCACCAGTGCAGCCTCTGGCAGCAGGAAATGCTCTGGGTTTATAGAACTGTAATTGGAGGAGAAAAATCTTAATTAGGGAATATTTGCTCTGTGTGGATGGGGCTGGGGGAGAAGTGCTGATAAATGCAAAATGCAGAAAAGCAGAACTATTATAATACTAGTTACAAAAAAAAATAAAATAGTAAGAAGTCTTCTAAGAAGCTGCAATGAGGTTGTATGTGCTTCTGTGGAGGATAGTCTAGAGAAAAAGTGAGTTTGGCTTGAAAATTGTGAGTATTTAAGGAATATAATGTTGGGATTTTATTGGGCTTTTATTTGCCACTCTTCGAGCCTCTGAGCTTGGTTTTCCAGGACTTCTCTGCAGGTGTGGTGGCTAGGAAGAGAGAATCTCAGCTGCCACTTGGATGGGCACACATTTCTTTTTTCAATTGATGCTCCTTCCCCATCCTGCAATATTGAGAGGCTTTTGTGATTTTTGGGAAAGTTGTCCGGGCTGGATCTGGGCTGGAGGCTCTGGGCAGCAGAGCAGGCTTGGCAGCAGTGGCTGAGACAGATAACTTGAAAACGGGATCAGCAGCTGGAGGGGAAAAAAATCCTTTTTCCTTTCCGTGAAAAATTGTCCATAGAGAAATGTAGCCAAAAATGGAGGGAAAACGGCGCCTGGTGCCTGGTTCTGCCAGGGGAGACAGATGTGCTGAGGGACACACTGGGGAAATCATGGCTCTGTAGTAAGGAACTGCGGGATAAGGCCGTGCCAGGAGCACAGGGAAACTTGGCCACGCTGTCCTGGAGTTTAGGGATCGGTGTCAGTCGTGTCCTGCAGCCAGAGAGCATCTCCCAAGAGCAGCTCCCTCCTCACAGCCTGCGTCCCTGCGTCCCTGCATCCCTGCATCCCTGCGTCCCCAGCCCCGCGTGCTCACCAAAGGATGCCCCACATCCAGCAGCACTGGCCTCAGCATCCCTGCGCCTGCAGCATCCCTGCGCCTGTGCTTGCAGCATCCCTGAGCCTGCAGCATCCCTGCACCTGCAACAGTCCCATGCCTGCAGCGTCCCCACGCCTGCAGCATCCCTGTGCCTGCAGCGTCCCCGCGCCTGCAGCATCCCTGTGCCTGCAGCATCCCTGCGCCTGCAGCATCCCTGCACCTGTGCTTGCAGCGTCCCCGCGCCTGCAGCAGCCCTGTGCCTGCAGTGTCACTGCTCCTGCAGCAGCCCTGTGCCTGCAGCATCCCTGCGCCTGCAGCATCTCTGCACCTGCAGCGTCCCTGTGCCTGCAGCATCCCTGCGCCTGCAGCGTCCCTGCGCCCATGGCAGCCCTGCGCCTGCAGCGTCCCTGCACCTGCAGCAGCCCCGTGCCTGCAGCGGCGCTGCTCCTGCAGCGTCCCTGTGCCTGCAGCGTCCCTGCGCCTGCAGCATCCCTGCGCCTGCAGCAGCCCACGATCCATGGTGGGTCCTGTGGAATGTCATTAGCAGATAAATTATATGGAAATCTGTCATCGTAGCTGGCGCTGAGCCTGGAAGTGCAGCGCAGCTGGTTCAGATGGATCTTGGCTCACCAGGCCATGCTGCAGAGGGAAGCAGAGAGGGTTTGCTGGTTGGGTGTGCTTTTGGGGGCTCCAGCAGTGTGTAAGAGCCTTTATTGTGCACGGCCACACAGGGTTTGGTTTGTGATGGTCTTGGTGGAGGGTGGGTTCATTGTACCCCTTTGGAGGTGCATTTCCAGCCCTTCCCAACAGCATTTGGTGCAGGGATAAAGCTGATAAGCCTGTGCTGAATCTTTCCTGTGCTCAGTCCTTGCTGTGGAGGGAAGGAGCAGGGATCTGGCCCAGCACAGGATGCTCTGCAAGAGCAACTCGACCAGTTTCTTCATTTCTGTCAGCGTGTGCTTTGCACATCTTTATTCCACTTTTTCCTGGGCTAATTCCATCTCTTGCACTTTTTTTAATTCATTAACATCCAATTAAAATCCCATAGTGCTACACCCTATCACCCTTCTCCACTTCTGCCATAGCTGGGACTCTGAATTGTGCTTCCAGCATCAGTGCAGTTATTATTTCCCCTGTCCTGGCTGGAAAGGTATGGATGTGGTCTGGATTTTTGGAGTGGAAGTCCCTGATGGGAGAAGTTGCAGACAGCTTTATTACTGCTGGTCCTGCTGCGGGCAGGGACTGTGCCCAAGTGCCTGGGGGACTCAAGGAGCGTCTTGGCTGGGTGACATCCATGAGTGTGTGGGCTAATGGCAGAAACCCCATTTCTGGGAAGGTTTAGCCAATCTGCTGGAGCTCGCCTGCGGGATTATCACGCGGAGAGCAAACCTGGTTTCTGTTTCCATTTTGAGTGCCAGGGTGGAAACCTCAGGCTGGCTTTCACTGCTGCTTGGAAAGGCATGAACAGACTTCATGTCTGCTCCACAAATGGGTTGTAGGGTGGCTTTCTCCCTCCCTCACCTTCAGCTCAAAGCTTTGACTCCCTGGCAATAGTATTAAGGCTGGGGAAAGCCTCCTACAGAGATCCACAGCACCCTCAACTTGCTGCAGGGAGGGGGGGGGTAGCAAAGAAATGGACGGACGGGTGTCCCGGTGGATGGATGTCCCAGAAGATGGGGGTTGCATCAGATGGGTGTCCCAGAAGGATGTGTGATATGGCAGATGGGTGTCCCAGGAGACGGGTGTCCCACTGGATGTATATCCCAGCCATGGACCCAGCCAAGGAAGCTGTCTCCACCAAGAGGACATGGACCTCTACAGAAAACTTGTTGTTCTCCTTTGAAGACCCAAGTTTTCAGAAGTCATTGACCACCTTGTTGACTGCTGGGTCAGGTTTGGAAAGCCCTTGGCTGTTACCAGGTAAATTCCCCCAAGGAGAATTGCCTCACCTAACTTTTTCCTGAAATTTGACATTGGGCTCCAATTTCCTGCCTGCTCCATACCTCCACACACCCAGCAGCGAGTGCTGGCTCTGCCTGGCGCCACGGAACGCTGACATTTCCAACGTCAAGATCTTCCTGATGGTGACGGCTGTGCCCGGGGACTGCACATGCCTCTTTAATTGCAAAGCAAGGAGCAGCACTGCAATCCCAGTTTTGTGGGTTAGTCATGGTGACAATATTGGATTTCATGGTTGGGAGGAAGAAACAGGAGAAATTAAGTAAATGTTAATGGGACAGGATGGGTTTGCACATTCCTGTTGAGTGGGGCATCGCTGGGGTTCCAGCGGTGCTCCCCGAGGATGCTCTTCCTTGCATTAGAAAATAAGTGTGTGATTCAGTAAGCGATGAAGTCAGCTCTGATTCTGTTCCTGGCATGAAAATTCACGTTGTATGGGGTGAGAGAAGGACTTGAAAGTGGACAGGAGTCACAGGAAGCTGCTCTTTGGAGTTCAGGGGTGTGCTGCATCTTCTGCCAGTGCCCTGGTGTGTGTCTGGGCTCTGCTGCCTTATCCCAGAGATGTGAAACTGGGCAGAGATGCTGCTTCTATGGTTCAAACAGATTTTCATCTAATATCACATTATCAAGGTAGTCAAACTAATTATTACTCATACGTCCTCCAAGGGATCCTCGGCTGGATGGTGTGGCCTCCACCCCACAGGGCCTGGGGTTGGACATCAGTGATCCTTGTGAGTCCCTTCCAGGTCAGGATGTTCTATAATTGATATCCCCTTAATCTGATATTATCAGTTTCAGGGGGGGAAGGCAGTATTTATCTCCCAGGGAGATGCCTGGGTTTAGGATACAGAAGCTAATTCCCGACTGGAAGCTGTTGAATGGTGAGATCAGGCTGGGGCCCATGGGGTGGTGACACTTCCAGTGGTGGCATCACTGGGTGGTTCCAGCCCTGCTGCTGTCCCAGACAAGGCTGTGCCTCTCCAGTGGAGTGACTGGATTTTGGCTCCTCACGTAGAGCTGGGAATAAAAGGCGCTGAGGGGGCGGGTTTTTAATTGTTTTGGCTGCAGGGGGAGCCCAGCGCGGAGCCGGTCCCGTTACGTCTCTGTGTCCATCATTCTTCTCCCCAAGGACCCAGGGACGGATCAAGTGGCAGGAGGTGGAAGCTCAAATAACAGGAGCATGGGGTGACCTGGTGCAGGTGGGGGTGGTGGTGAGAGCTGGGGGGTTCACCCAGCTCATCCCAACCCGTCTCCCCCATCCCTTGCTGCCGAGGCCGGTGCCGAGCTGCTGAGTCCAAGGGCGGCTGCTGGGTCCCCCCTCTCCTGCCGTGTGCTCTGGTGGGGAGGGAAAAATTAATAATGCAAGTGGGAGAAGTACTTTCCACTCATGGTCTGGGTTTAGGATTTCTTTCTTCTTTTCTTGGGTTTATGAAGAGGTCAGAGGTTTGGCCAGAGCCCACTGTGCCAATGGGCTGGGGGAGTTTATTTGGATGCTTGTGGAGGTTTGGGATACGGAAACCTGGCCCTGGATCATCAGATTAAAGGGAAAAGCCATTTCACCTCCTCAGATGGCCCTGACAGACTGGGAAAATCTGCTTTATTCCTCCTTGGCTGGCCATGGATTGCAAAGGCTCGTTTTCCCCGACTGAGTAATTAGCTGGGCTTGTTTGCTAAGGACGAATTAAGCTGCTGCAGCAAGTGGGGCTCGGTCCAGAGCTGCTGGCAGCCCTCACAGCTCACTTCTGCCTCACTTTTTATTTTTCTCCTGCCTTTTTCAATTAATTTCCTATTAATTTGGTTTGGAATGAAGTTCTCAAATGACTGATAAATCTTCTTTAAGCTTAGGAGCTAATCGGTCTTGGAGGAAGGAGAGTAATAGAGGGGAGGAAAAAAAGTGTGTTAATTTCAGCAAATCTCTCAAATATGAAATGAAACAAATGGTAAATTGTGCTATTGGGTTAATAGGAAAAAGTCTGCTCTTTCAATACCCAAACCTCATCATCTTCTTGTAATACTGATACACTGGCATAAATACTGGTAAATATTAGTATAGCAATATATATTCAACCTTGGGAGATAGTTACTCTTCTTCTAACAGTACTTCAGAGCATTTTATTTTTTTTCGTTGGCAAGTGATTAAGAGTTTTCTGTAAATCTTTAAGGGCCATGAACGCTGCCACTAATTAAAGGAGTTTGTATGCTATAGGGGACTCACTATTTAATTAAATTCATTAGGAGTCTTTTGTCGCCTCCAGCTTCCGAGATTGGCAAATGTGACTTAAACTTTTATAAAAGAGCCTCACAGTATCCATGAGGAAATTAAATTGTACATATATAGATATATATGTGTCTGTGGGGTCTGCATCTCACCCCTGTATGGCTCGGTCAACTTAGCATTAATTTTTCTTTTTTAGCAAGTTTTTAGTTCCTGTGAAAGAGCTGGGCAGGGGAAGGTGGTGGTTAAGTACACACAGGCAGTGGGAAAGGGCTTTTTCAAAGACATGGACATGGTTGTGATTGTTTTTAGAGGGTTTCTGTAGTGATTTCCTAAGATGGGAAAAAACTAAGGGAAGTCCCAGTGTCGGAAGGGGCCGAGTTGTCCCAGGAGGAGTCGCGTTCATTGAAGTGGGCAAGGAAGACTCCCAAGAGCGCCTTGTCACAGGACAATGAATTTTTGCAGCATTTCCTACCTCATTTTCTGGTTTTCTTTTTTCTGATTTATCTCCAATGCTTAATGGCAGAATAGCTGGTCCAAAGAGTTTCATCTCTTGGATAAAAACAGATAACAGGTAAAAATCTCTATAGTCCCAAACATCTCCCTGTTCTTCTGCTATTTAGTCTGATTTTTTCCCCATCTTTTTCTCCTCTCACCTGCAAACCTCCTCCTTTCCCTACAGCTCCATTCCAAGCACTTGCTTTGTTCATCTTCCCAGCACACACTTAGAGTAAGAAATACTAAAAAAAGTAGAGTAAAACCTGTGCACAGAAGTTCACATCTGAGTAAACCAATTCTTGAGACTGTGGTTGTGACAAGCTGGGGTGGGATGTGGGAGCTGCACAGAGCTGGATGAGGGAGGGCTGCTCTGATTTTGGGGTCTATTCCAGCACGTCTGCGGGGTTGGGTGACCCCTGTTACCAGGTTATTCTGCCTGAGGGTGCCTGGGGCCTTCACTGCACATCAATTAATGATGCTCCCCCTGCTTGCACGCAGGTGGAAATGCCTTTTGAGGGTTCCCAGCCAGAGGAGGGTGGGAGCAGAGCTCCCCTGTGCTGGGTGAAGGCAAAGGCTCAAAGCCAAGGGTGCCAAAGGTGCGTGAAGGAAATTAATTCCCCTTTCAGAGTGCCACAGTCATGGTTTCCTTGTATTTCTTACATTGTCTTTATCCCCCACATGCTGAGAGGAGCCCAAAGGCACCTTAGGGTGCAGTGTAAACCCCCGGATGAAGTGACTCATTACAGGGGGTAGAAAACAACAGCGTGGGCTGAAACACCCGCCGTGATTTCTGTAATCTCATGGAAAAAGGTTGGATGTGTGCATGGAGACAGGTCCCACTCGTGGTGCTGCATCATCTTCTGGCAGCTTTTGTAGTAGACACAGCCCCTGGTGGCTTTGGGGTTGTTTTTTTCTGGAGACTTTGGGGGTATTTAGGATTTTTTTGCAATACAAACAACAACTTGCAAGACTCAGTGATTCAATATGATGAGTGCAGGGAGAGTTGGAGGGGCACAGGGTGTTTCATAGCATCCCACTCCCTCAAGAGCAGCACTTGCCCAGGGTGGAAAAGCAGGAATATATAATGAAATATTTGGGATCTGATTCTTAAACTGGGCATTATTTTGGTGGAATGAGGTGTATCTGGAGCAGGGAGCCACAGGGCACTTCTGCAGCACTGCCAAGGATCAGGTTCAGTACTGGGTAAAGCATTAATGTACAGAAATGACCGAAACTCCTTGTCCTACGTGAGGTTTCTGTGAGATTTCTCCCTGGATTGCCAGCCTTCCACAGCTGTCCCGGGCTCAGTGGCCAGCGAGCATCCCTCACAGGGGCAATGAGGAGGGAAAACATGAAGGATTTGGGTTCCTCTCAGGGCTGTTGAAACACCCATCACGTCCCACAGTGCCTCTGCTCCATCCCCTCATCCTGACACAGCATCATGGAGTGGAAGGGGACACTCAGGGAGCCGTGCCCTGGGCTCGTGGGAGCGCTGCCGGAATCCGCCTCGCTGCTAAAAATAAACTGCTGGTGGTTTATTTATCCTGAAGAGGGAGCAGCAGGTTTTCCTGTGCCGGGCCCCGAGGCTGAGGCAGCAGTTCTGCTCCCAAACCTCCTTTTCCAGGGTCTGAGCTGCCCCTTGGAGGATGGGCAGTGGTGAGGAGCCACAGAGGTGACGTGATGGGCATTTTGAGGGGTGCAGCGATGGGGATGAATTGGGAATATTCTCCCAGCCCAGGCCCCAGGATCGTAATTTTGGTGCTTTTTCGTTGAAGAATAAGAGATGGAGTCAAGGGGCTGCCATGCCCCCCATGCTGGAGTCATCCTCTCTCCCACAGCCATGAAAGCTGACCGCAAGCGCTTGAAGGGGGAGAAGACAGACCTGGTGAGCCAGATGCAGCAGCTGTACGCCACGCTGGAGAGCCGAGAGGAGCAGCTCCGGGACTTCATCCGGAACTACGAACAGCACAGGAAAGTGAGTGCAGAGCCCAGCACCGTGGTCTCGTGGCACAGAGGGCTGGCAGCAGGTTGAGTGTGAAATCTGGTTTGTAATCAGGCAAAATCCCACTGAAGCCCCAGCTGGACTCTGCTGGAGCTGGGATGGACCACAGCAGGTTAAGGTTAAATAAATTCTGGAGGAAATAGAGCCAGACCTGGGGAATTTGGTGTAATTTTAACCATGTGCACAGTGAGCACTACTTTCTGGGGACTGGCCGCATTCCAGATCTCCCCAAAATGGGTTGACATTCCTGCCACCACAGGGCTCTTGTGACACCTGAAGATACTGCTCATGGTTGGGTGGTCCCCAAGGCGGGGTTGTGACAGATGGATTTTTAGTAGCACATGGATTTTTCCCTTCCTGATGGCCACCCCCTGTCCTGGCAGGAGAGCGAGGACGCAGTGAAAGCCCTGGCAAAGGAGAAGGACCTCCTGGAGCGGGAGAAGTGGGAGCTGCGGCGGCAGGCCAAGGAAGCCACGGACCACGCCAGCGCCCTCCGCTCCCAGCTCGACCTGAAGGACAACCGCATGAAGGAGCTGGAGGCCGAGCTGGCCATGGTGAGATGGATAATTAACACAGATCTGAGTGCTGCAGTGGTTGCACTACTGCAATACTGAGAGGAAAAAACTCCATCTCTCAAAAGGAGCTTGATATCTTTGGCACGGGGAACATCACTCAAAAATAACTTGATATCCCTGGCACGGGGAGTGGCACAGTTTGGATCTTTGCTTGCCCAGGGGAGGGTGGGTTTGGTGTGCAGTGTGCTGCTGCTTGTTCTGCTGCTCCAGGAGATGTTCATATGGTTTTCCCACTCCATCACCACCACCTCGATGTCCTTCCCCAGGCCAAGCAGTCCCTGGCTACGCTGACCAAGGACGTGCCCAAGCGCCATTCCTTGGCCATGCCGGGCGAGACGGTGCTGAACGGCAACCAGGAGTGGGTGATGCAGGCTGACCTCCCGCTGACCGCCGCCATCCGGCAGAGCCAGCAGACCCTCTACCACTCACACCCCCAGCACTCGGCGGACCGGCAAGGTGGGCACCCCATGGACTGGGACATGGGCAAGTTCCTGAGGGCCAAACCCCTTCTGGGGAGGAAAGAAGTTGGTCAAAGCCACTCCCCCCAAATATGTTTATGAAAGTGCATCAGAGGCTTTGCTGGTGTTGACTCCCTGTTTTCCCCCTGCCTTCCAGCGGTCAGAGTGAGCCCCTGTCATTCCCGGCAGCCGTCCATCATCTCCGACGCCTCCGCGGCCGAGGGCGACCGGTCGTCCACGCCGAGTGACATCAACTCGCCCCGGCATCGAACGCACTCGCTCTGCAACGTAAGGCCCTGCCTGGTGGGGGCTTTGGTGCCCTGCTTTGGGGAGACGGGCTCTGGGGATTCTGTGGGGCTTCTACTTCCCAAAACAGCGTTGGGTTTGGAGTGGGGGGCACGCTGGGGCTTGGCTGACCTGGAAAGGCGCTGCCCTGGGGTTTGTCCCAGCCCCACTGCGGTTCAGCTGCACAAACGCTGCCTTTTGCCATGGGGGTGGGTGGTCTCAGGCTGTGTCAGGGTTGACTCAATGGATCCATCTCCTTGTGCTGTAGGGGGACAGTCCCGGCCCGGTACAGAAGAACTTGCACAATCCAATCGTACAGGTAGGGCACAAATCCTCTCAAATCCTGCTTGTGAGACCCCTTCCTGTGCTAGGAAGTACTTTAAGGTGGCAGGGGGGCTCAGAGGCACCAATTTGGAATGAATGGAAGTCACCCTGAATTGTAAGGCTGGGATGTCGCATATTCCCATAATTTGTCCCGAAGCCCGGGTAATGCCATAGGCATTCACTGAGCTCAGGCCTATCACAGTGTTGGTTTTTATAAGGCCCAGCCAAAGCAGGTTATTCTTCTGTATTTGGCCCTAAAAATTGGGATATTTTTGCAATCCAGACAGATGCTCTGACCATTTATTCCAGGAGCTGGAATCCTGATCCAGTTGAATTAAGAGGCCAAAATCCCAGAAATGTGGAGAGGGGGCCCAATTTCACTGCAAATTCCACCACACAGGTTTCAGGAATATTATTGTATTTTTATCCAGGATCTTAACATTACTTTGGACATAAATGAAAATCCAGATGCAAATATTTTTTGGAACCTGAACCCAAATATTTTGGGACTGGGACCACATTATCCTTGTCCATTAATGGACTGGGTCCATTATCCTTGGTGTGAGGGAAGGGGAAAAATAGTGAAGGAAAAGCTGGTTGCCCAAACTTGTGTCTTCTGCTCCCACAGTCTCTAGAAGACCTGGAAGACCAAAAACGGAAAAAGAAGAAAGAGAAGATGGGCTTTGGCTCCATCTCCAGGGTGTTTGCCCGGGGGAAGCAGCGCAAGTCCCTCGATCCCGGGCTCTTCGACGGGACAGCCCCCGACTACTACATCGAGGAGGACGCGGACTGGTGACGGCGCCGGAGCCTCTCCCGGCACCACACATGTACATATCCCACATCCCACACCCGCCGTCCCACCTGTGGACATGTTACCTGTTGTCTTGGGAGCGATGCAGCTGTGTCGTAACTTCAGTTTTTTCCCCTTTTTTCTATGTCTTTTTTTGGTTTTTTTCCATCCTGGTAACTCCTTTGTTGTCGCTTCAGTTTGTCAGTTTGGGTTGGGGTTTTGTTCCTGTTTTGGAGGGGGGGTTTTCTGTTCTTTTTTCTTGTTCTTTTGACAAAACTTGAAACTTGAAGGACTGCTGTGTCTCTGTAAATACCAGAAATATTGTGCACTTTGTGCTTGTGACGTCTCTTGTCCGAAACCCGCTGTTTTCCGGAGCCCAGCCCGCGGGATGTCCTCGCTTGGGGACGAAGGACCTGCCCAGCTGAGGGATCTTAGGGAGAAAACACACAAAAACAACGGAAGAAAATCTCCTTCGCTGTGATGTCTTCCTGGCCGAGCCCCGCAGAGGCGACCCGGGCTGGTTGTTACGCCTGCCGGTCTGGAAATAAGTGTTTTAACGTTCCTTTTTAGTTGTTTTAATTTATTTGCACAAACCCAGAGGAGCTATTCTAACTAAATTATTGCAGAAGTTTTGGGATTTTTATATTTTTCCACGTCGGTTGGGATGGGGCGGGGAGGAGGAAGGGGGTGTTTGTACTGTACTGTCCTGGGAAGCTGCTGTCGGGGGGAATTGGGGGTGTCAGAGCCGTGGACCCCCCACCCCGAGCTCCCTCGGCTGCCCCAGGAGCACTTAACGCCTTGGAAAACGCAAACCTAAACACATGCTGGGAAATCAGACGGGGGGAAGCTGGTGGGAGCTTTGCCCGCTGTTTTTCCCTGCTTTTGGGGGGCTCACCCTTTGCTTCAAGTAAAATTTAGGGGGATCCGGCACAAGCTGGGAGCAGGGGAAGGGTGATATCCCAAGATATCCCATATCCCAAGATGTTGCCCAGATAGGGCCGGCCACCCCGCTCCAGTTTGGAGTGTTACTGCCGTCAGGGGGGCTGGGGAAATTGGTACGAGTCCCCACTGGGGAGGTTTTTCTGGCTCTGGGGTGATTTGGAAGCACAGGTAGAGCTTGTTTTTCCAAATCCCTTGGAAATGCCCCCAAACCACCCCCCGGCGCGGCGGCCGCTTCCCCTCTCCACTAACACGTGCCGCGCTCTGCTTATGCCAAGATAAGTACCTTATGCTTTAATGCTTACAATATAATTTTAAGCTCTTAAAAAAAATGTATTAAGATTTATTTAATGAACTATAATAGTGTATTATTTTTCTTAATTCCGATACGCGTGCCCTGGTTGAGAAAAAAAGGGTATTTTGTCTTAAATCACCGAACTAAAGCGATGCCCTCGCGCTGTGTATTCCATTCCAAGGGATGATGCAGAGAGGCCATGGAGGGGTGACAGAGGGACCAGCCCCCCCAGGCTCTCCTGGGGTGGCAGGGCAGGCTTTGCCCCATGGCATCTTTTCTCTGCAGAGAAGCATCTTTATACATTTTGTTGTTTTTTGCATTTTGTTTTGGTTTTTTTTTTGTTCTCCTTGCGTTTTTATAATTTAAATTCTAAACCACCAGAACAGATGAGCGATCTCCTTGTTATCGAGTAGTTTCCTTTGCATTTCAGCTTTTTTGTAAATTAGGAAATAATTCTAAAAATTACTAAGAGGATGATTTATTTAAAAGAGAACTTCGCTAAATAGCATATGAATTATGGGTAACATTAGATTTAACTTTTCCCCCCGTGAGCGGGGGAGAATTCTTGAAGGCATGGATGCAAATATAAAATTATAAAAGATCTAAATAAAGCTTATTTTAAAGTATGGATGAACTCCATGTGGTTTAATTGGAGAGCCTGGACTGCTGTTGGCATCTCTGTTGTGTCACCAGGGTGCAGGACACCCTGAGTGCCACGTGAATTTGGGGGACTCCGGGGTGATGGGAGGATGCAGGAGAAGGCTGGACCAGCTTTTCCCATGACCAGCTGCCACCCAAATGCCTGCTCCCAAATGAAATGATGCTGGCAGGAGGCTGGGACCATCTGCATCTGTATGAAATGGGGATTTCAAGGGTTTAACGTGAGTATGGATTTGGGGTGAACAGCCTGATGTCCCCCTTGGATATGGAAAATATAATGAGAAGTATCAAGAACAGCAGGAGGGATGGAGACATCAGAAAGCGTTGTGCTCTTTTATTAATGGATAAATTATTGTTACCAATGTACAGGTTGATAAATTACTACTGTTGTTACTATTATTCAGATGACATTGGTCACCTGTAGGGCTGTGCCAGCACTTCCAGTGGGGCCTGATGCCATTTTGGGGTCAATGACTGTGTTTGCAGGCTGGAGCAAAGGCAACCTGCAATGACTTTCAAGCCCATAACTGAGGGTACCTTTTGATCAAGAGATCAAGAAAGGTACCTTTTCTTCTCTTTTTTTTCCAACAGAAACAGCCTCCTGGGCTTGGGAGCAGCTGCAGAGCAGGTAAGAGCCACCATAGAGTGAAATGGGGAGAGCTGGAGCAAAGAAAAATAGGAAAAACTCAGGAGAAGCCAGCTGGCTCTTCAACTCTATCACCTGCAGCTGGAATCCAGCATTAATGGGAATTAAAGGTGGCATTAAAGGGTAACTGCTGGGCACGGCAAACACGAGCCAGGCGCAGACCGTGGCGGCATTTGCTGCACTTGGAGCAGTTCCCTGCTAAGATTTGATGTTGTCCTTTGTGCATGGGATGGGCTGCGGGGGCTCATCCATCCCATCCGTGGTTTTAAAAGCTTTAGGAGCCCTTTGGGAGCCAGGAATGTGGCAGAGCTGTGGGTGCCACACCAGTCCTGGTAAAGCTTCTGCCCTTGTGCCATGGGGACCACACCAGACCCTGTGTAGGGGGACACAGGTGTCACCTCCTGTGCCAGAGCCAAGCAGAGGGGCCACACTCCCTGTGTCTGTGATGTC
>VZRS01013827.1:0-17266 GCA_013398055.1 Ifrita kowaldi | reverse complement strand
CTGGGCGGGGGGGGGAGGGGGGGTCTTCTTTGTGGCTTTGTCGCCCCTCACCTACACTGCCCTGGCAGTGGAGGCTGTAGGAGCCTCATCCCTGCTGCATCCCTCCTGCATCCCCCTCACATCAGGCTAATCCCTCCTGCATCCCTCTCACATCAGCCTCATCCCTGCTGCATCTCTCCTGCATCCCTCTCACATCAGCCTCATCTCTGCTGCATCCCTGCCGTGCTGGTTGCTGCAGCGCCGTGCTGCGCTGCTGCCACCGTGTGAGCAGTGCCCGAGTTTCTACGCCCCGGGTGTGTTTGTTTTAGGTGTGACTGGCCCGCGTTGGTGCACTTTGCACCGCGCACGTTGCTGTGCAAACGCTCGCAGAGCCTTTTCTCTGGCGAGGACTTTAGACTGAGAAAGGCAAACATCCCAACACCGCATCAGGGCATGGGGTGTTGTGTGGCATGGCCGGGGTACCCCGCAGAGGGGACGCCCCGTGTCCCCAGCACCCTTTCCTGGTGTGTAACCCAGCTGTGCTGGTCCTGGCATCACCTCTGGGTGACATTACAACGGAAGCTGTGTTTCCCTGCCGTGCCACAGCCGTGCACTGGTAACCTGTGGGTCAGGAATGGGGTTGAGAGGTCACAGCAGGGAAACAGGCGAGTCTGGGACATTTCCTGCCTTGGCACTGACTCACCCCATGGCTTTAGCTGGTGATCTCCCCGGGCTGGATTTTTGGTGATAAAGAGCTAAACCAGTGTACACCAGATAGCTGATAAATCATCGGGAGGTTGGTGGGGTTTGGCATGGGGTTGGTCACAGAGTGTGGGTGGTGCTGGTATCTCTCCAAAAGCTGGTGTCAAGGGCTGCTGCTGAGGCTGCTAGTTTATTGCTCAGGACTGCTGAAAATTTGGGAATGTGCCTGTCATAAATTCACCTGTTTTCAGTGTTTTCCCTGGAGGAGTTTTCTAGTGATGCTGCTTTGTATGTATAAAGCCAACACTGGAAATGTCTTTGAGTCCTCGCCTGCGCAGCCCCAGGGATGCAGCAGTGCCTGAGGGTATCCCTCACCGCAGACATCCTTTGGGACATCCTGCTCTGCCGTTGTCGCTGCAGCTGTCCCTGCTTCAGCCCCTTTTACCTTCCCACTGGCCCGACCTGACACAAGCACCAGCAGAGCACAGACCGGGTGGCTGCGCTCCATCCGACCAGGACACTGGAGCTGTGATAAGGCCTCATATCCAGGTAAGAAGGTTTCCTTGGAGTTTTATCATTGCTAGTGATTGATTTCCCAGCATTTTCCTGTTCTTGGGCACGAGCCCTCATTTACCATCTGCTCCTAATTTTGAAAAGCTACATTCAGCTCTGCTCAGCTCTTTTAAATAACCAGCTGCATGACACCACCGTAGCTCTTCTCTTCCAGCCGTGTTCTCCTCAAGCCCTGGGTCTCCTGTTCCCAAGTCCTGCCCAAGCCGGAGCTTCACCAGTGGGATGCAGCAGCCCCCGGAGCAGCTCCAGGAGGAAGCAGCAGGTTATTTACTGTTATTACTGTTAACACAGCGGCTTTATTGACGTTGTTTTCCAGCTGCAGACGTGCGTGCGCTCGGAGCGGCAGACCGTGACCTGGCACGGTGGCTGAACTGGTTGTACCGGAACCGCCAGGTCCCGGCAGCCCCGGGGACACCGGATCCTCACCCTGCCAGGAGATGCTGGCAGGTCACACCCTCCCACCGGGAGCTTGCGGAAATGCCTCCCAAGTGGCTGGTTTTCCTCTTTTTTCCCACTTGCATGGCAGGTTCCCAGCCTGCAGCCCCGGCAGGGACTCTAAAGCCGGGTGTAGAAACTCAGGCATGAGGAAGAGAGAGAAAAGTATAGACCAGTGCATGTGGGCTGGGAATGGGATCTGAGGGAGCCCATCAGGGAGCAGGCTGGGATGGGCTTTCATCCTGGGGGCAAAGCTGGGGCCCTGCCATGCTCCATTACGTATTATATTTTTATATATATTATATTTCTGTTGTTAATTAGCTGTTAATTCTATTAATCATCAAACCACAGAATAGTTTGGATAGGAAGAGACCTTAAAGCCCATCTCATCCCACCCCTGCCATGGGCAGGGAGACCTTCCACTATCCCAGATTACCCCAAGCCCCATCCAACTTGGCCTTGAACACTTCCAGGGATGGGGCAGCCACAGCTTCTCTGGGCACCCTGTGCCAGGGCCTCACCGCCCTCTCAGGGAAGAATTTCTTCCTCATATCTAATCTAGATCTACACTCTGCCAGTTTGAACCCATTTTACCTTGTCCTATCACTCCATGGCCTTGTAATACAGTAATATAATAATATAGTATAACATAAACGTGCAGCCTGGTGGCTCCATTGACCTGACTCCCAGGGATGGGCTTCACCCCTTTCAGGACAAGCCATCCAGCTGTGGGTATCCAGGAGTCACCTGGAGCAGTGCTTTTGGCTCACTGTTGGGAAGAGGAATCCAGGAACATGTCTAGGCTTCCACTGGTGACTTTAACACACATGTTGAGCACCTTTGAGCAGGAAAAAGCAGGGAAATGTGCCAGTGAGCAATTTCTAAGGCAGGATAATGTGATCCTCTGGCACCTCTGCACATAGCAGGGCATCAGAGGCCCCTCTGAAAGGCCCTTTTGTTGCCTGCTGGTGGCTCTGGTGGGGCTCCAGTTCCCTCCTTGGCATTCCTGTGCTCTGTACCCTGCATACCTGGCTGGATAAACACTCTGGAGAAGTCCCAGCCTGCCCTGAACTGGGCAGGGAGTGTTTGCAAGGGGAGGATTTGAGCTGCCACAGATAAATTCCCACATTGGGATGGCTACTGCGGAGCTGGACTGGGAAATGAGCCCAAGGGATGGATGTGAACACATTATCCCACAGAGAATGTGCGTCAGGGAGAGGCAGGTGCTTTAGCAGCCATCCAAGGGGTGAAGGCAAGGCCCCCCCTCCTTGATCCTGCTCCACTGCCACTGAAAAGCCCATTCCTGGCCAATATTCAGCTTTGTGGAGTGGGAACCCGAGGAGCCACGTTATGAATGTCCCCTCTGTGCTCACGGTCTCCAGGGCCTCTGCAGGGGGTGACCTGGCTCGGGCACGGAGCTCTCCCTGCGCCGGATCGGTGACAGTCACTGTGTGAAGCCCATGTTCCCCCCACTTTCTTACAGAGAAAACAATTCCCTGTTATGTCTCCTGACTGCCGGAGCTGCTTGGGATGTCGGGTTTGTGTTTGACACAGGAAGGTGGAGAAGGAGAGGGGGAAATCCGCGAATTTGCCTGAGCCAGTGGCCAAGCTGGAAAATGCAAAACCATCCATCCAAGGAAAAAAAAACAAATATGCAGTTATGTTTAATAATTATTTCTTTCTATAGCACGGCTCTCAGAACTGCCCTTTGATTAGAGGGGGAGGTCTCGCTGCCGTGCGCCGGGGCAGGTGAGTCAGTGGAAAATACCATCGGCTCCATGCGGGATTGTGCTCGTAGGGAGAGATGCAGGGAAGCAGGGACGGTTTCCCAAGCATCCTGAACAGCAGTGGCCCCAAGGCAGGGCTGTGGAGCTGAGTCACGCCAGGTGATACGACAAGTTTCGTTGGGTTTGTGATGGCTTTTGCCTTCACAAGGTCTCGCAGGACTTAAGGGACAGGAAAAACTGCAGTGGCTGGTCCAGCAGCATAGTGATGCAGTTTTTTCTCTTGGATCAGGGAAAAACCCACCCTGAGTATCATCTCCAACAGGATTTGAGTGCTTGGTGGTGTTTATTATTACAGCTGGGTGTGAGAAGAGCCTGGAAAAACACATCCCCGTTGCTGCTGGGATGGCAGCCAAGGAGAGGTGACACTGGACACAGCGTTAGTTGCATTGAAGTTTGCCAGAGCCCAGCTCTGCTCCCCGTGGCTCAGTCTGGAAACCATGGGAATGTCTGGCTATGAGGCCAAGGCATGTGGCCAGAAGCCGTGGTGAGGGCCATGCCTGGAATGGCTCTTCCTGGCAAGTGAGTGGTTAACTGGGAGTGTTTATAGAGGGCAGCAGCCTGATAAAAAACGCTTTCCAGGCTCCCTGTGAGTGCAAGCTTGGCTTTGCAGGGATATTGGCTTTGCTCTGTTGAATACAGTGATGAGCCTGAGTGATTGGAGTTCCTCAAAATGGGGCTTCTGCAAACACAGCTTGGAACTGATTGAGGAAAAGCTCCACTCATCAGTAAAAGACAGCTTTACAAAGCAGGTCCATTGCAAGATGGGTTTTATACTATAGAATAAAAACTAAAACTTGCATTAAGTGTTGGGAATAAATTTTTCCATGGGAGGGTGGTGAGGCGCTGGCACAGAGTGCCCAGAGAAGCTGTGGCTGCCCCATCCCTGGAAGTGTTCAAGTTGGGTTGGGTGGGGCTCAGAGTAACCTGGGATAGTGGAAGGTGTCCCTGCCCATGGCAGGGGGCGGAACGATACGGTCTTTAAGGCCCCTTCCAACCCAAACCATTCCGGGATTCCATGAAAGCAGAGATGGGGGCTGCGACTGCTCCGAGGGTGTGACCCGATCGGCATCCCCAGTGTGACCCACACCTGGGTGAGGGAGTCTCTCTAGTGGTCTCCCTAACTGCTTTCGGAAGTCTCTTCGTTTCCGCCCCCTCCGCTCTCCCGTTTTCCCGGAACGGATCCCGGTGCCCGGGGCCGGGGAGCCACGGGGCCGGTCCCGGGAAGCGCCGCCCCGGGAGGGCCGGGCCGGGGAGGGCGGAGCGGCCCCGCAGAACCCACCGCAGCCGCTGCCGGAGGTACGTGGGGTCGGGGGAGCCGGGAAGGGATGGGACCCCCTGCTCTGGGATCCTTCGGAGCGCTGGGAACCGGGAGCGGGGCGGGCTGGGCTCGGTTCCGCCGGGAACGGGACCGGGAGCGGGAGGGGGTGGGAGCCGGGTCGGCTCGGGCTGAGCTGGAATCACTTCCAAAGCTTGGGGAAACACCTGCAAAGCGGGGGAAACACCCCTCAAAGCAGGAGCAAACACCCCCAAAGCGGGGGGATCACCCCCAAAGCGGGGTCGCGCACTACAGGGTGGGAGCGGCGGCGTTTGGGGAGCGGCGGTGCCTTGGGGTCAGCCCCGGGGAACACCTGGGCTTGGGCACCTCGTCAGCCCGGGCAGGGACCGGGGTGGCCGTGCTAGGAGTGGGGAGAAGAGTTGCTGTGGTTTCGGGAAAGATCAGCTGGCACTTTGGGGAAGGATCAGCCGCAGGTCGGGGGTCAGGCAATCCCGCACGCCAAACCCACCCCGCAGCCGGCTCCCACGGGCGGCAGCCCCGCAGGAGTGTCACGGATCACGAGCCCGCGGCTGGCGATGTCCGTGCCCGGGAAGGTGCGGGAGCGGTGTGTGAGCCAGGCTGCTGGGAAAGCAAACAAAGCCAAGGAGAAGGACACCTGCACAGGCCAGCTCGGGGCCGGGCGGTCCAGGAGCCGAGCGCCGGTCGCTGGGGGTTCGACCCTTCCTGTCGAGACATTCCCGCCGAAGAAAGTGTGGCCTGGAGCTTTGAGGCACTCAGCAAACCCGCGAGTGTCTCCCAAGCGTGTCCCAGAGTGGCTGTCCACTGATGTTGGTGTTTGATTTTTGGAGGTGACGTGGTGGGGACAAGCAGTGCTGAGCACAGGGTAGCAGGGTTTGTTGGGAAGTGTGGATGTGTGAGCAGAAACCAGCGGTTCCATGAGCGTGTCCCGTGTGAGATGGGCTACCCTTGGCTCTGCGTGGTGGATGGAGCCTGGTGAGGTGAAGCTGCACCAGGAGGTGTGGCCCTGGCTTTCCGGCTCCTTGAAGCCTGTCTGGAGCAGACCTAGGCCACTGCCAGATGGGATGCTGCCACAACACATCCCTCTACAACAAATCCAAGCATCCTGCAGCTGTCCACAGCCCTGGATGTCCTGGCATGAGAGCCAGAAAGGGAAACCTCCCAGGTGTCAGCGAGGAACATGTGGGTGTGGGGCTGGTGAACCCAGCCCTGGACTGAGGTGACTCGGAAGTTTGTGAAATGCCTTTGATTTTAGCTGTGTAATTACACGGGCTGGAAAACCCTTGGGAAGGGAAGTGCCTGGGGAAGGAGGAATGTTTGGCCATCGGTGCCCTGGAGAGAGCTGAGTGGCGGTGCCTGGCGCCGTGGCGGTGCCGTGGGAGATGCCAGAGGGCCAGGGCTGGGCAGGGCTGTCTGCCTGCTCTCCCACCTGGAGCCCAGGAGGAGGGATCCCTCCAGCAGCCCGGGTATGTGTCTGCCTCCCAGTTCTGCTCCATGCTTTTCTTATTCCCAGTGTACTTCACAGACAGAAACTGATGTCAGGGCTCTGTGGAAGCAGCTGAATATCCTGTGTGTGCAGTGCAGGTGACTTGGAGCAACACCATCCCCAGCAAACCGCCATCCCTATCAAAATACCTGTGCCCACCTTGTGGAACACTGCTGCTCTGTGCCTGGCTGCTCCGTGTCGCTTGGCTGCCCGGCCGGCTCCGTGTCCCCGGGCTGGCTCCATGTCCTCCAGCGTCACCCCTCACTCCTTTCCTGCCCTGGGGGCTCCTTGGCCATCCACAGTGGGTTTTCTTTGTGGGTCATACTCGTTGGAGAAGCTGTTGGAAAAGCATGGGGAGAGGTGATGCTGTGTTGGGGAAAAAGGCGTTGCTGGAAATCCAGGCAGAGGATGAGGAAGGCAGTGCTGGCGAGGCTGATGGCAGCGTGGGGTGCTTGCAGGAAGGGGAGATAATCATCCAGGGACTCCAGCAGTGGGACAGGAGGTGCTTAAAGCACTCCAGAAGGGCTGGGAGGAAGGGGGAATGCTGGGTTCCGCTTCAGAGGACATCAAAAGGGCATGGATAATGTCTCCCAGTGCTGGAAGGCTCTGGAGGAGGGTGTGTTATCTGGGTGTTATCTGGCACGGAGACAGGGAGAGGTCCCAGAACAAAAACCAGGGGGAGGCTGCAGAGGAATGGCTTTATCTCAGCAGAAACAGCAGATTAGGAGAATTTTAAAAAATTCCAAACTCAGAGGTACAAAGTTGTGTCCAAAGGAAAGCAGGAAGGAGAAAGAGTCAAAGTGCTGGGATTTTCCCAGGCTGGCATGCTTTCGCAGGCCGAGGTGCACAGGAAATTCAGCTCCCCGAAGAGAGGTGAGCACTCCTGTTGCCTGGAAAATTGAATAGATCTTCCCAACGATGTTAGAGTGAATATAAAAGCAAATCTTTACTTGAAAGCTTTCATGTACACAATATGACAGAAATAACACATTATGGTAATGGGACAGTTTTTATAAGGTTAGTCGATCAGTACACTTATCATATACTGTCCAGTTAAAAGGTTAGTTGGTTAGATAATAATTCCTGGGGTCCTGCCACACTGGCAGCAGTCCAGAGGCTTCTTTTGCCCCACTTTTGTTATGTCTGGTCCACATTCTGTTGGAAAACAGAAAGTCCTAGTCGTTGGTTCTCTTCTTGGAATGAGACTGAACAATATTTTAGGAAAATGTTTATAAGCTTAGCTTATTGTTCCTAAATGTAGGGAAGAAAGATAGGAAAACTACTGGAAGCTACAGCCATGCATCAACAATCTACAAAGCTACAAATATATGAAAAATATAAAAAGCTAAAAATCTTAGGCATCACCCCAAGCCCCCATCCCTGGTTTAGCAGAGCTGGCCCTGAAAGCATTAGTCTGGCAGTTGCTCCCTGAGCCGATCCCAGAGCCTGGATCAGGAAAAGCCACAGGACCGTGTTTACACAGCAGCCAGGACACAGCGAGGGCTCGCCGACCTGCCGAGAGCCGCTGCCAGCGTGGCCTCGGTGGCCAGGGCAGCATTGTCCCCAGGAACAAATGGCAACGTCCTGAAACACAAATGTAAAAGGACTCTCTGTCCCTGTCCATTGCCACTGAGCAGCAGGCGCCACTTGGATGGATATAATGGAATTATGGGGAGAAGGAGTCTGGGAGGCAGTTTCTTATATCTCAGTGGCAAAGGCCAAGGTGATGGCTGCTGCACAGTCATGATTACAGCTCTGGAGAACGCCTGCCGTGGCCTGTGTGATCCGTGCTGCTTCAGAAACCCTTGGGCATTCCCAGGGACACAGCAGAGGCAGAGGCATATGGCTTGGGAATGGTCAGGCACCGTGTTGTGGAAGTGGGGTGTTTTGTGAGCCCTGGCACTGTTGTTCTGCTGTGGAGGCCATGGCCAGCCGGGTGGATTGCAGCATCCTGAGCCTGGGAATGGGCTTTCCCATGACGCCCTTGTTTTGCAGGAAGTGGCAGAGCTGGGGGCCCTGGGCTCCCTCTGGAGTGGGAGAGGGGGGAGAGCCTTGGGCAGGGTTTGAGGAAAACATCTCTGTCCCCCCAGCGCTTTCTACAAGGTACAGCTGAGAAGGGGTTGTTAAAAATGAAATTTAAGAAAAAAAGAGGGTAAAATAGCTCTTAAATGTCTGTAGGGAATGCCAGGGGCAGTGGAGATGTGGATGTGTTCTTTTGTGCTTTAGGCAGGAAGTATAAGCAAGATGTGGAAAAGTCCTGATAGTCTGCATGGGGCTGTCCCTCCAGGTTCTTATTCCCTGGTGAGATGCTCCAAAATGGGCTGGAATTTGTCCAAAAGAGCAGAAATCAGCTAAATCAGCAGCAATGCTTCTTTTCCTGACTCAGCTGGTTTTCTCCGGGTATTCTCTGCATCCCCTGGGCTGCATCTGGCCAGAAATATCCCTATTTCTGGGGCAGGGGTAACAGGGACAGCGACACGGGCCAAAAAGAGAGAAACCATGGCAGGGAGTTGGAAGGAGATGGTCTTTAAGATCCCTTCCAAACCCAAACATTCTGGGATTCTATGAAAATACCTCACAAGTCCTGACCTGTTGCTTTTTAGACCCCACATGGAGTTTTGTGTTCCTGGTGTGTTGAACCCCTGTGTAACGAGGGCTCAGCATGAGGTTGTGGCCACTGCAGAAACAAGCTCCTGAGGATATGCCAGGCCAGCAATTAGCAGGGAAGGGGGTTAATGAGCAGGTTGTCTGGGTGGAAGCATGAGGATGAAGGGAGAGCCTTATAATCTAACACAGAGGAGACTCCGGAATCTTCGGATGGTTGGAGAACGGGTTTATTTTCCCCTGGAATTTTCCAGAAAATTAGTGGTATGACTGGTGATGGAGTCACAGCCTGGTTTTTGGAGGCAGCTCCGAGGGGCTGTGTCGCTCTGTGGTGTTGTCCTGGGAGCCGTGCTCCGATGACTCCTGGGGAGCGAGGAAGCCCTGGAGCTCATCCCACGTCTGGTGACTGCGTCGGGGTTTGACCTGTTCCCTGGGCTGCAGACTCATCTCTCGTGATCCTGTGACAAAGGTGTTGCTGCTGGAGCGTGAGTGGGAAGGTGATGTCATGGCAGGGAAAATCCAAAGGTTGTGGAGGGCAGAGGAGCGTGGGTGCTGCTGAGGGCAGCAGGGGGTGTCGGGCTTCCTCGTGAGTCACCCAGCGGGGCCGGGGCCGCAGCTCCTCCGGGAGCACCGGGATGTGGAACGTGATCCGGGGCTGACCCTGTCGCGGGAGGTCTGTCTCCCACGGAGGGGAAGCTGTTCCTGCTGCTGCTCCACCTGGGCGCCTGTGCCAAAGCCCCCGGGGCGTGTGGTTCGGGCTTATCCCGAACCTTCCCATGCCCAATTAACACTTGGCCATGTCGCAAGAGCATCCCGAAGGGCTCTGGCAGCCTGCAGGAGTAGGGGAGAGGTGCGGGAAGCCCAGAAAAGGTGTGGGTGGCCCCCGGGCTTTGCAGCCCTGCTGGAGGAGTTTCATGGTTCAGAGATCCTGGTGTAAATCATTGCCAGGGCAGAGCATGGGCCAGCAGGGAACAGGATGGAGAGGGGTCTGGCTTGCAGGCAGAGGAGAGGGGAAGGGGCTGTAGGGGGCTGAAGTGCTCAGGCACCACTTGCCCACCTGATGTGGGGACAAATTTTTACAGGGCCTGTTGGGAAAGGACAAGGGGAGATGGTTTTAAAGTAAAAGAGGGATGGTTTGGACTGGATGTTTAGGAAGAAATTCTTCCCGATGAGGGTGGTGAGGCCCTGGCACAGCTTGCCCAGAGAAGCTGTGGCTGTCCCACCCCTGGAAGTATTCAAGGCCAGGTTGGATGGAGCTTCGAGCAACCTGGGATAGTGGAAGGGGTTCCTGCCCATTGCAGGGGGGGGGATGAGATGAGCTTTAAGGTCCCTTCCCATCCAAACCATTCTGTGATGGTGGGATGAGCATCCAGACAGTGCCAGGGATGCTGGACCTGAGGCAGAGACAGCAGCAGCAGCTCCCTTCCCGGGATACTGACGTCAGGGCACTGTTGGAGCAGTGATAGGAACAGCTCTGGAAAGCCAGGAGAGCAGCTAATTCAATGGAGAGATAGACTGGAATAGAAAGTCTCCTGCTTTAATCTGATTGCTGGGCTGATGGGTAGCACTGCAAGGGATCTGTGAAAAACTTCCAGGCACAGAGGTGACGTAGGAGCTTAAATCCTGCCCACTTCCAGGACTGAGGTGCCTGAGGGGAGCCACAGAGGCTGTGAGCAGGCACAGAGGTTTAGACACCACGGTTAGAGGTGACCAGCCCTGTGTGTGTTCTGTGCCCACCATGGGTGCAGTGGGATTTTCCTGCCCCAAGGCCATCACAGCTGTTCTCAAGTGAAGTCTTGGCTGGCTGATGTGTTTGTGACAAGGATGGGAGCTCAGATGGATCATCAGGTGAGGAAAAAACCCCGCAGGGCACAAGCAGAGAGCAAAACCTTTGTGTGGGAGGGCAGAGGCTGGTACCACCAGTCACAGCCTTGGAAGCATTTGGGTGGGAGGATGGCTCTTGGAATGCTGGTGAGGACATTTTGGATGCAGTGTTTTCCACATCCTCAACAGCTGCTCACTAGGATGGAATTAAAGCTGGGATCAGGGGATGCCTTCCCCCAGAGGCACACTGAGCAGCAGCCCCGTGCTGGGGCTGGGCACGGCAGGGAATGCCAGGCTTGCCCCTGCCTGCCTGTGGCAGCTCCCATCGGGCTGGGATTGGCGGCTCCTGGGTGTCCCTGAACCCCAGCAAACTGTGGGAGCCAAGACTTTACCCTGCCCAGACCCATGTCGGGCCAGGGATGTGTCCAGAGGGGCTTGCATACCCCTCTGGGAGTCTCCACAGCCATGCTGGAGCTCAGGCAGTGATCAGGGAAGTTTCTCTGCAGATTCCTCCTCTCCGGGTTTGCGTGTGTGCCTTTTCCTGCTGCAGCCGCTGTTTTCTGGGAGTGCTGCTTTGTCCTGGCCCTTGCCCCTGCAAACTGGGCGTGCACTCAAGCTAAACAAGCAAACATGAAGCTTTTGAGCTCAAGAGGGTTGAGCTGAAGGTTGTGGGGGGGTGTATAGATATAGCAGCACAGCCCAGGGCCACCTTGAGCCCAACCCAGCATAAAGAAGCTGGGGAGGGAAGGAGAGATCCCGGACATGGCACATCCATAAATCTGTGAGGCTCACTGGGGTGGAGATGGGGCAGTTCAGCTGTGAGGATGCAAGCTGGCCACCCGCGGGTCACAGGACCCGAGGTCGGGGAGGTGAGTGGGCAGGAGATGTGGCTCAGTGTGCTTATTTTTGGAAATCAAGCACGTCTGGTCCTGGCGACTCGGAAAACATTCAGAGGAAGCGGTAGAGGAGGAGTTCCCACCCGTGGCCTGGCTGGTCGGGAATGTTCGTGCTCAGACATCCCCAAGGGATCCAGCCAGGGCACTCAACACCAGCGTGTGTTGCTCCAGGGAGGGCGAGAGCCGGCCTGAAGTGAGCCAGGGGCCCTACCAAGGGCTCCCCATCCCGGCAGCCCTTGCCAGCAGCAAGGCCGAGTCGGCTGGGAGAGAGGCAGTTTTGGTTTCTGTTCTCTGGGCAGGAAGGCGTTCCAGGGCAGGCAGCCAGCACCGTGAGGAGCCCTGCTCCCTCCCAAACAGGGGAAGAGGAGAAACTGTTCAGCTAGAGATGTGTTTCTGAGCATTTCCAGGTTGGTTTGCATTGACAACAGCTCTTGAAATAGATTTTGATGGCCTTTTGGTGCTGTGAAGCTGTCAGTTATCACACTCCTAAGGACGGGCAATCTAAGCCCTTAGCAAACATTAGCGATTTGATTGTTTTCAAAGGTTGGTGGGTGTTACAGCTGAGAAAGTAGCAAAGGGTGGGGATGGGAACGGCCAGGAAGGATCCAGCTGCCCTGCTCTATCCTGACATGCACTCCTCAGGCACGGCAGCGTGAGATTCCAGCGTTAGTTGGATGAATCGGTGTGGTGGTGGCTGCAGAGCCTTTGCTGTTTGCCGTGCACTCACCACAGCTTCCCCTCTGCCCGCAGAGCTCGCAGCCTGCCCGGGGAGGGGGCCGCCCGCATGCCAGCAGGGCTGCAGCCGCCGTGCCCCGAGCCATGCGGTGACGTGGGGACAGCCCGGCGCCCCAGCAGCCATGGCCCAGTCCCGGGCCAACGGGTCCCACTACGCCCTGACGGCCATCGGGCTGGGCATGCTCGTCCTCGGCATCATCATGGCCGTGTGGAACCTCGTGCCCGGCTTCGGCCCCCCCGACAAGCCCGGCAGCCACGCCGGCAACAGCAGCAAGCCCGACCGCGGCTCCGGGGGCATCCTGAAGAGCAAGACCTTCTCGGTGGCCTACGTGCTGGTGGGGGCGGGTCTGCTGCTGCTCCTGCTCTCCATCTGCCTCAACATCCGCGACAAGAAGAGGCAGAGCGAAGACCTCGCCATCGCTCACGTGCAGCGCCAGGTGTCTGCGGAGCCCTCGCAGCAGGAGGACAGGTGAGGAGGCGTTTTGGGGACAGAGGGAGCGGGATCGGGTGTGGGAATGAAACCAAGGGCTGTTGTTGTTGCTCAGGAAGATCTGGAGCAAGGCGAGGAAGGCAGCGTGTGCTGAAACAAGGAGGTTCGTGCCATGGTTTAGGGTTTTGATACGTCCTGGAGACAGGAAAGGAATGACTCTAGCTGCATTTTTGCAGCTGTAAGTGGAAGGGAACCATGTTGGTGTGTGAAGTGGGGTCTGCACAGAGCTGTGGCCAAGGCAGCATTGGGAGAGGTGCCACTCCTGGTTCTGTTGGCTCACGGGAGCGAGCTGAGAGAACGCTGGGCAGGGTCCTGGGTAACGCAGAGAGCAGCAGGCTCCTGCCACACGCTGGGAGAGCAGCCGGAGGGGCAGGAGAGGGGCTGTCTCTGCCTCACTGGGTGCAGCCAAGGTGCCAAACAGCCTTGGAGACTGGCCATGGAGTTTAGACCCGGTGAAAGTCTGCAGGGCTCCACTGTCTGCTCAGGGAGCTTCATGGAGCAGAGCAAAGGCTGCTGCCACAGCACAAACACAGGCGCAGGGAAGTCCCTGTCCACTGGCGCAGCTCCCTGTGCAGAGAGAGGCAGGGGAGCATTGGGGCAGTGTGGGGTGCAAGGGGACAGGAGGGGACAATGGCTCTGCTGGATCTTGTCAGGGTCTGCAGACCCACCCAGAAAACTGATTTTCCATGTTTGATTGGAAAGATTGATTCAGAATGCCAAGGAAGTGGCAAGTATTGTGTGCAGGTGCCTGTGCAGAGATGGTGGCACAGAGCAGAGCTGAATCTCTTTGCAGAAAACCCCAAGGTACCCAATCCATAAGACATCAGAATGACAGAGGGGTGATGTCCTTTTCTAATGTATTTTGACTGGTTTTTGAGAGTAGAGGAGAAAAACTGATGCTCTTTTGAGGGAAGAAATCACTACTGGGCAGTAGAAAAGGGTCTGTGGGCAGAGAGAGTGATGATCAAAGATGGCCGTAAATCACAAGGAAATAAAATGTGTCTGAACTTAGGTGGGGTCATGATTTGTTCTGTCAAGCAAAAGGAAACTGGCATATAATGCAGAAGGGCAAAAACTATTTCTGGTGAGGTGGGGTGGTTTTATTCTTTCCTCTCCATCCCCTCCCCACAACGAAGCTGAAGTGATGTGCTACCCACAGCCTTTACTCTTTCCCCTCTAGTCAAGAAGAGGATGAGGACGTTTCTTCCCAGTACTACGTGCCCAGCTACGAGGAGGTGATGAACACGGGCTACTCCGAGCCCAGAGACTCGGACAGGAGCAACAGGCTCAGCGTCTCCCTGCCCTCCTACGAGTCCTTGGTGGGGCTGGACGAGAGCAGCCAGGCCCCGGGAGCCGTGGGCACGGAGCCCAGCCCGGAGAGGCAGCCCAGCCGGCACAGCTCCCGCCTCAGCAAGCGCCTGAAGCCCCTCAAGGTCCGCAGGATCAAGTCAGAGAAGCTGCACCTGAAGGACATCAGGCTAAACCTGGCGCAGGGCAACAGCAGTGTCCCTATCACGATCGAGCCCCTCACCCCTCCGCCCAAGTATGAGGAGATCCAGGAGAAAATGCCAGTGAGCCAGCAAATGCCTTAAAAAAAAAAGAGGAATCTGTGATGCTGCTTGGTTGAGGGTTTTTTAAAACCCAGCATGCCAAGAGGGGCTCTGCTTGCTTGCAGAGGCAGCCAGGGCTCCCTGGAAGCTGCCACGTGGAGAACGTGCTGTGGCACAAGGATGGGACTTGTTTTCCCTGGGACTGGGTTTTACGAAAGGCTGTGGGGAAAGAAACTTGAACACCACAAGTTCTGCTGCTGTGAAGTAAATGAAGGCTGGACGTGCCAAAAGTGTCACTTGTGGTGTTTGATACGAGACCACCCAGTGCATCCTCTCACCTCCTCTCCCCCTCACTTCCAGAAAGACTTTTCCAAGCCACCAGACTGATATTGCAGAAGGATTTTCCAAGTGGAAAAGTGAAATGTTTCTGTTTTTGGTGTCTTTTCTTTCTGAGGAAGGGGAAGTGCGTTGCCAGAGCAGCACCATGGCTTTCCCTGGCTCCCAACTGGGCTGGGCTGGTGGCCCAGAGCCAGCCCTGACTCCTGCCAAGGTCTCTGCTGGCTGGTGGGAAGCAGCTGAAAGGGGCCTCCTGCTCCTCAGGGAGAGGATGGATTTCTTGCCTCGGTTGCTTTCCCTGTTGTGTCTTGTGCTCCATTCGAGGCGAGTGGGTGACTCCGGGGGGTTGGGAGCTGCGTGCGCCGGTGCCAGGGGTGAAACCACTGCTGAGCATCCTGTGCAGGCAGACTGGGCTGAATAAATGTTTTGTACATTGTGTGTGTGCTGTGTGCTCGTGTGTGGTTGGCCCTTGCCCCGGTTTGTGATCTGTCAGCTGTTGTAAGGGAGGTGCTGCTCCATGGGCACCCCCGCCCTGTGCTGCCTCCTGGGCTTCCAGCAAAGCCATCAGCCACGGAGCCATCAGCACATCCAGCCACGGGCTCCCTCGGGCCGTCTGAGGTGGGACGTGGGGGCGGCTTTGCTGGTGTGGTGCTGATGGCCATGCGGTCCTGGAATCCTGTAGGTTGGAACAGATCTCCAAGATCATCAGGCCCAACTCCTGGCACTGCCAGGTCACCGCTGAGCCATGTCCGTGTTAGAGACAGTTCAGCAGAGGCTGGATTGGTGCTGTAGTTGATAGAAGGTATGAGGAGAGTCCAAGTGACCAAAACAAAGACAAAGAAGAGATGCTGGCCCAAAACCACCCAACAGTTTCTCTTGTTAATTATTATTCCCTATTACATCTCCTAATTTCTGTTGTTATGTCACAGGAATTTTACTTCGCTGTGCCCCAAGGTATCATCTCAGATGGGCAAAATAACCTCATTAACTAAGGGACTCTTACTGAAGAGAAGGAATCAAAGAGTACAGGAATATACCCCAGACTGAGGGAGTGGGGAGTCCTTGTGTGGGTCTTGTTGAGGGGTTGGAAAGATGGTGCAGCTCCTTGTAGGTTGTGTCCCTGGCACAGGTGCCTCTAAGAGCCCACTGGGTGTCAAGTCCTCTCTCCTTGGTGAAGAAATGCAGCCATAGCAGTGGTCCTAGAAAATCTGGATGAATAAAGTGAAATTTCTTGTCTGAGCAGTTCCAAATTAAAGTTTTATTGAGCTTCTTTGTCAAGAAACAAATGAAATAGACTGGCAAAAGCAGCATCTTGTCATGCATCTTCTCCTGTCTCATGAAGGAAAAGAGCTGAAAAGCTGTGGTGAAGTGCAGTGACCTCAGTGACACGAGCTGTGAATAATGCAGGAATCATGCCAAAAATGTCCAAATGGCTAATGAGCATCTCTGGCTACTTGCATGCTTGTCCTTTGGTGGTATTTGGGAAGCAGAGGGAGATGTGGGGTGCTGAGAAGTGTGGATGCTCCCAAAGCCATGAGCATCAATGTCCTAGGATGGCTTTTCCCTGTGGCACTGTGAGGGGATGCTTATTCCTGAAGGCAAGGGCGATGGAGAAGAAAGTGGGGAGAGCACAGCTGTCTCTTCCTGTCCTGCAGCAGGTTCATCTCACCCCAACCTCAGGCTCCTCGTTCAAGGGGAGAACATTGGCAGGTGAGAAATCAGGGTGTGTTTAAGGTTTGCATGTGTCTCAGCATCTGCAGAAGGTAACTCTCAGTCCATGAGACAACCCGTGAGTTCAGCCTGGAGAAGAGAAGGCTCTGGGGAGACCTTAGAGCACCTTGCAGTACCTAAAGGGGCTCCAAGAGAGCTGGAGAGGGATTTTGCACAAGGGCAGGGAGTGACAGGTCTGAAGTGAATGGCTTCAAACTGGCAGAGGTTTGCACAGAAGCTCTATTTTGCCAAATCTGCTGCTTGTGCCTCGAAATGAAGCATGATGAAATCTTGCAGGACTTGTGAGGCCAAACTGGGATTTGGTGGTGGCAAGTGTGGCTTCTTCCCATTTTTTTCTGCTGTAAAAGGATGTGTGGCAGCCTAGGGCCAAGGAATATTGATGGAGAAGCACCAGTGGGTGACAGCATCCACCTGACAGCAGTGTTTATCCCCTCGCCTGAGGTTGTAAGACCTGTTTGTGTGTGTGTGCGTTATATTAAATAAAAAATAAGCAAAATGGGGACAAAAGGTTCTTTGGCAGCCCTGGCAGGCGGCAGGGCCCCTGTGAGGTTTGTGATACACGTTCCCACGTGTGTCCCCAGCTGGCACGGGATCGCTGCGGCCACGCCAGTGCGGAGNGGCAGGGCCCCTGTGAGGTTTGTGATACACGTTCCCACGTGTGTCCCCAGCTGGCACGGGATCGCTGCGGCCACGCCAGCGCGGAGCTGTGTTGTGCTGCCGGGCCAGTTGCTTGGGAAAAGGGGAAGAAAAAAACCCTGAACTAAACAAAACAAACAGGAAAACTCACCCAGGCAGGCAGCAGCGGGTTCCACCATGGCCAGGGTTTCCAAGGCTACTGCAGCCA
>VZRS01013826.1:427977-444407 GCA_013398055.1 Ifrita kowaldi | reverse complement strand
TTTTTCCTCAAGGTAAGAAATTATTTCTGAGTCCTGAAATGCTTATATACTTGCATCATCTCTTTAATCTTACTGAAGAAGATATTACTCCTTCTAAAGATGGAGTGATATATTCTCATTCACAGGGTTCTTCTGGGAAAGAATTTGCATGCTAGATTGCAGTGGTCAGGATTTTTTACCTTTTTCATCAGAAAAGCTTGGGAGTTTTCACTATGGATTATTTGTCCTTAGAAACAGAGCTTTAATTGAAATATTAATTCCTTAAAACAAGCTGAAACATTGTTTTTTAATTAAATTTTAATCCAAGTCTTTTCTAACAGTACTCATCCCAGTTCTTTTGCTTTATTTGCAACTTTCTGGCAAGTCAATATCTATGGTTAAATACATGTTTTTCAGTCTAGATACCAGGATAATTTTTTTTCTGATGTTTAAACAACAACCTATTTTTACATACCAGAGCTAATTTTATAGTGTTTATTTGATATTCCACTCTGTGACCTCTAGATTAAATTATTCTTCTTATTTTCATCATAAGTGAGCTACCTGTAACTCTCTCAGGTCTTTTGTAACTTGTCTAAGAGGAAGGAGGGCACAACTTGAATCTCTTCTGTGTTCTACAAAAAATATTAGATTTTTAAGTTTTCTTAATATCTGAGGTCTAATTGTATTGTTGTTTCGGGTGAAATTCAATGAGAGAAAGATTTGGACTATATCACAGTGTATAATTTTCTGATGTACTAGGAAATTAAGTAGATTATGTATTTTCAATAACAAGTCCAAATCGTTCCTGGTATTAACTTACAGTGACATATGATTGTAAAAATAAAGGTTACTTACAACATAAATTAATCATGAAAGGAGTGCTTCTTCATTGAAACAGTTATTGTCAATATGCCAGATCCTCTTTAAAATTAGTCTGTCGGTTTAATCAACTACACTGAATGCAAAAAAAAGAAATCGTGGAACTCTTCCTTCATCCAGCAACAGTAAAGCTGGTCTTGGTATGCCAGTGAACATCAGTATGCAATGAAGAGTTTGTGCTGGAAGCAAGGAGTGCCACAAGACACAGCACCACAACAAATGGAAAGCATTGATTTATTTAAGTGCCATTGCTAAGGTTTGCTCTCTTTTATCAAGTTATGTGTAGATACTGAGAACCAGACCTGGGGGGAAGGCAGATTGTACCTTTGATTTTTGATTATAAATCATTGCAGCAGAACAATAATGACACTGAAAGCAACTGTTTGATACCTAATGGTCTCTGCAAGAATAAGCCATGATTTATTAATATTCATTCAATTTTTAAAACCCCATAAAGTTATCATTAATGGAAATCAGTGTCATATGGGAATCATAATTAGAGTGTCTCAATTTGCATTTCGAACTACTATAATGAGAATTGTATTCAAATATATTTACTTTCCTAATCTACAGCTCAAGCTTATTGAACCATACTTTTGTTCCAGTAGCCTATAAACTCTAAATTCTTTCCAATGGAGTCTAGGGTGACAATGACATATTAGCCACCAATGCTACAGGGTAAACTCATTTATTGAGCAACATGCCATAAATGTAAAATAGATTTAATCTGTAGAAAAACAGTGTATCCCCCAGTACTTTATTTATAAATGTCCTAAAGCATACAGGAAGGTGTTTTAGCATATTTGGATACCTTCTGAAAGCATCCAGTTGAGATACCATGTTCCAGAATCTCTTCCTGCTTCTTCATTTTGCCACTCCTGTTACAGGAATTTCTCATTTTCAATTGCCTAGGAAAGAAAGTCTTCCAAAGATCCCAGAAGTTCATGACGTATGAACAGAAAAAATCCTTTATGTAGCAACTTGGATGAATAAATATTTTTTCCTTCTGTAAATAGGAATTGGACATAAACTAGTCTTTTATAACAATTTTATTTTTCTTTGACAGAATATTGTGTGGAGGCCAAAATCATAAAATGAAAATACACCTGGAGTGTTCTTTCTTACAAATGTGCTATACAGGTACAAGACCAAGAACAATGTATGTGCATTGTGTTCACGGTTCTTGAGCATTTTTTAAGAGACTATCTTCTATGACTATGGAACATCTGATCATCTGCTTGGCATGAGACCGTGAAATATGAAGTATAAAGAGAGAACCTTTTCTGCTAAGTCTCATGTAAGATATCAAAATAATTTTCTTTACCTTCTTCAAAACCTTTTCCTTTCTCGTTCTGTCCTGTGTCGAGATTCATTTGTGTGCCTCATCAGCCTTCTTTATTCAAAAGGCTGTAGTATCACTTGATCTGCAATGGCTCAAGGAAAAAATTTCTGAGATACTGGTCTGCTTCTGGTATTTTCGAACTCCACATATTTGGATTCTGAAAATCTTATTCACTCAACTTTAAAATAGGTATCAGATTTCACTATTTACAGTTTAAAAAAATATTAAGGACTAAATTGAAACATAAAACACAAGGATAAAACTAACCATACAGTTTTCTACAGAATTGCAGCATGCATGCCCAGCAACTTAACAGACCAGGTTATATTCATGAAGATAATACATATTCATCACATTTCTATTACGCATTCATTACGTTTCCTGAATACATGCATGTAGGCTAATTATGTCCGTGAACTTATTTGGATATGAGTGAAGGTCTTTTGAGGGTCTTTGGTGGTCTTTTGGGAACATCCCTTTTCTCAAAATTTCCTTTTACGGTCCCAGATCTTCTGATGAATCTTCTTTCCTGGAGAGTATCTTAAATATGTGGTCAGGTTATGATGCTCTTCTCTTATCATTCTTTGTTTCAGCACCCTATCTCTGTTCTCAAAACTAAGACCTCTCTAGTAAGTAAGTCTCAATCGCTAATATAAATTAATACGGAAACATTAGCTGGCACAAGACTCATTAGTAACAGATATGGGGAGTTAACACAAGGCCACATTAGTCTCTGGTATTTGTTCTAAGCACTGTATGGTACAAAACCAAGCATTGAAGTGAATATAGGGATCATACACTATTGTACTAAAGTTACAAGAACTTTCCAATGTCTTCCCCCGCAGATGCATAGACTTCTTAAAGAAATATTACCTGTTCAGTAATATTACCTTTTGCTTTCTTCAGGCAACATAAAGATTAAAAAAATCAATAGATTACAAATGTCATTTTGTTACATTAACATTCTGCTATTAAAAAAAAAAAAGCAATCTTTTTATTACAGAGTGTGTGACAGAGGAGTTTACCATTCAGTAAAGATGTGACAGCTTTTTTGTTAAATTGGCTAAAATGAGGGACGAGGGTTTATTCCTTTGTTCCTGTCAGGTTGTGCTGTCAATGAGAAGTTGGCAGAAAGAAACTCTCCAGGTGGTATAAAGCTCTCATAGTAACAAGTCCGTAAAATAGCTCTGACCTGACTGTTCACCCACATATGAGCATCAGCAGTATTGTCAGCTCCAAATGTCCAGAAATGCCAAGTCAGTTTTCAATGAGTTTTTGAATAGTCTTTTCTTTTTCAGTGCTACTATTAGTATTCAACATTGTTAGTCGAGCTTAAAGTTTCTAAAGCCAGGAGGACGGAGAAAATATCTTTTTAATAAAGAAAATCTGACAATCTGTTAAATGAATCCAAGGGGTTCTTAAGACTCACAAGACAAATAATAAGACTGTGAGAGTTTACGATGCAAAGTCAGAAGGGAAGAGCTGTGTTACAGTCAAATCCTAACAGAATATTTCTCCTCTAAAGTTGCAGACATGAGGGTTAGGGGTTTTTCCCAGAAAAGATAATTTAATAAATCCCAGCTTCCTGTGTTTTTCTGGGACTATTTGTAAGTCCTCATGATTAACACACTCAGGGAAAATATCTTTTTTTTCCCCCACCAGGTTATTTTTCAAACAGAAATGTTCCCTGACTGTTACATGCAGAGGTAAAAACTGGTGTATTAGCAGAATGAAACGCGTGATGAAAATAGGGCTTGGCGGGGGCTGAACCAGCTCTGCTGGTGAATCAGCCACTACTCCAAATCATTATTGGCCAGTTTAAATTTTTATGGTTCTACTATTTTTTGTAACATTTTAATGCTGCTATCTGATGAACAATTAGTGACAAACTTTGGTCTCATATTTTATAATACCTTTTAGTAAGTAGCTGTACATTTAAACTCACTGAAGGGCTCTGCGGAACTATCACCTGTTAAACTGTACAGCAGCTTTATACAACGCAGTTTGCTTTACAGGGCATGTGTTACATTAAGATGAATAACAGATTTCAGGCCTTTCATCTTGTTTCTTCTCCACTTTCCTTTCTTGTTTTTATTCTTTACAACTTCGTATCGTCTTTAATGGATGTTTTACCTGCCAGCAGTAAATGTTTTTAAATATAAGAGAGGACAAACACTGGGCTGCACAGAGAATGTTTGATGCTAACTAATCTTTTTTGGCTCAAGAACACTACCATTCATGTTTGGATATCTAAAACAGCATCAAAGCCCAGAGTGAAAGGTAAGTCAGAGTGGAAGGTAAGTTTCAGTCAAAAATTCCTGCCTGTCAAATTTTAAGAGATCAAATTGGCATCAAAATATTTGAAAAATCATCTCTACTGAAGAGCAGGGATTTTCACAAGTTTACTACTGTGTTATTACAAACCCATTTAATGAAAACAAATGCAGCTGAAGTAGTATTAAGAAAAAAAATTTCTTTTCAATGGTAAATGAAAAATAAATGATAGGACACTTCCTGAACAAAAGGAAAAACTGGCAATCCTCTCTGAACTGCTTCACTACTCACATTTGGTATACACTACCTGATGTTAATAAAAGCCACCTGCAGTAATAAATTGTTTACAGTTAGGCCACTACAAAAATAAAATAATGTATAATTTAAGAAAGTCAGGATGTTACTGACATTAGAACTAATCAGGAATCAAAATGGGTTTCCAACAGCAATCAGCTAAATTTATTTCTGACTTTATCTGAGTTGATATGTTCCTTGGAATGGGTTTTTTTTTAATAAATTGGGAATTTCTAAAAGAAACTTTTCCAAAGCAATGTTTTCAACCAGCTCTAAAAGACACTGTGATTTTCTTCCCTTTTTTTGTCATCTTAATTCTTCATTCTTTTCATTAGACTATTAATATTGTTAATGAAAAAAAAGAAAAAAAAAGGAAGATAAGAAAAGTCTAAATCAAAATCTAGACCAACTTGAAGCTTTCTAGTATATAGAACACAAGCTGCAGTACAGTATTTGCAGCTGGGTCAGGGACACATGTAGACACAGATTTACTTAGAATATAGAAGTTCATTTTGTGATGTTTCAGCTGAAGCTAGTAGTAATGCAACAACTTAGATTTTCATGTCCCAGAAGCCTGGTCCAGCAGCTTTACTGTGGGTGCTGAGAGTAGTTCCCTGGGAAGTGTGCTCACGGCACACATCTGATAGTGTTTCCTCAGAATCTTAGCTGCCAGTTCAAGCAAGGACATAAATAAAACAGTGACCTTACATTTGTCTTATTTAACTGTTAAGTTCTTGAAATAACTTGAAGGTAAGCATCGGTACCTGAATATGTATGGTCTTGCTTTTCTTTAAAATTTACCATGATTTATTTAAAAGTTCAGTAAAAAGCTCTCAAGCAAATGTCCTTTATGAACGGAACTGCTTTCTTGTGTGAAAATTTCATATAACAGCTTAAATGACCAAAAGGAGGAACTTCTCTCCATGGAAAGGACCTGTGCAGCATGTCATGGGAAAGCCACTCAGGGTTTGTCTGATGCTTTGTGCATATGGCTTTCTCCTATATGGGAAGATTTGTTCATGATCTGTATTTGCATTTTATCAAAACAGCAATTTTATTGTACCATTTGTTGTTAGAAGGTCCTTGTAAAGGTAAAGAAAGAACTCTGCACCATCCTTTTCTCCCTCTCTCGCCATGCACCCTGTACAGAGCACATGGACTAGCTGCGCTTCTTTCAAACTTTTAAATCTCTTGCTGTGCTTTGGATGTTGCTGTAACACACAAAAATATGAGGAAGCACATCTTTTCTCCACCTTTCTAGTGGCCAAAAATCCAAAGTGGGAGTGGCTATAGTTTTTTTTTTACTGCTGATACAGGTTTATTGAGCAGCCCAAGATTTTTCTCAGCTTGACATGCTAACAGAGCTGTGGAGGAATTTGTTATAATGGAGCAAATTTTGCTATGTAAATCACTCTAGAGAACTGAAAGAAATATGATTCACCATAATTAAGGAGAAATTACATGTATTCTGTTTGGTACCAGTCCAGTTTCTTCAACCAAAGGCAGTTGAAGCACACAAAAAATATTTACTGTAGACTTACTTAAAATATTTGAAACTATTTCCATTATTTCCTACATAAACAGCACCTCTAGAGTTAGGCAGCAAATGATGTCTCTGGCAACAGATAACCAGTAATTACTTTTTGCTGAAACCACATTAATGCTCTAAATAATGCAGCCACTTCTGTGTTAAAATTTCATGAGCTTGATTGTAATTATTCTTCAGTTTGTGTCAGTCTTGGCTCTACAGTGCACTCTGCAAGGCCTGATCCAGATCTAAAAATAGCATCAGCTGTGACTGCTTTGTCCTTTTTTGAAACTAGAAGACTGTAAATATGGATGGAAATTCCTCTTTGCATGTTATTAAAGAGTCACCAGCTATGCACAATTACCACATTTGATTTAAAGATGTTCTCTGCTCATTTCTTTCCTGTAAAACTCACTAAGCAAAGAAGGGAACAAAAATCTCTAGACAGCCTATTAATAAGAAAAGACAACTTTTGAGAATTACTTGGGGGCAGGGGAGAAGTTGAGGCCTCAGCACAGAATTGCAAGTTTACAGCAGAACCTCGTGGAAAATATGCCTGTCATGGACTTTACTGCTGACCTGAGAAGGAATGGATTTCTAGTCTTTCATGTAATTGGTACAAGTATGGAAGCCCAGACTTCCCCTTCCTGGGGCGCTGGACATAGTTCCCTCAACTAGAACAGCTGAAGTAGGCTGTTACAACCACTGTTGGCTGAGTTAGTTTCTTACAAGAATAGCCAAAATCCTGGACATTTCTCAGTATTTCACAGCACTTAAATAGCAAGAGATGAAATATAGCCAAGTCTTATCACATCATTTTCTTCTTATATTTGTGGAAATATGTTACACATTTGAGTAAGTTGCTTGTGGACCGGATGGGCATCAGTCAGTGTGTTGGTAAGCAATTTTACCGTGTGTCACATGTATCCCTTGACTTTTATTCCTCCTTCCTCTCTACATTCAAATCTGTAGTAGTATCCAATTATTATTGTCACATTTTATATTTTGTTTCAATTATTAAATTGTTCTTAGCTCACTTTTTCTTTCAAATTCTCCTTCCCACCAGAGGTGGAGAGGGCAGGGAGTGAGAGAGTGAGCGAGTGAGTGAGCAGCCATGTGGTACTTAGTTGCCAGCTGGAGTTAAGTCATGACAACAATTTAATCTTTTAAGATAACCTTAGAAAAAAGAAAAGAACAAATAGAATCATTGTCTTACAGGGTGTTCTGCAATGGGAGGTGCTGGTCCATTATGGTCCCCATAAGAAAGGCACTTGGACTCTGTAAGGTATAACTCTAAATGTCATTTATTAGAATTAAAACTATAAGAAATGAATAGCACAGCTAATATTTATTACATTCCCTTAGTTGCTGACAACCCACATGCAGCATGCAATGCAGACCTCGTCCAAAGAGGAGAGTTTCCCCTTTTGAGCTATTATTGGATTTTCTTACTAGGAAGTGACTCAATCTATCATTTCTAGAGTCAAACAGAAGTGATGGCCGCAGGAGAACTTCTTGCTGTCTTTTTAGCTAAAGGCAAGGCCACACAGATGATGCACTCACATCCAGCTGAGGTCATCCTGTGACCAAGGGTTTGTGCCACACTACACGGTCCCGAGGGTGTTCTGGATGGACAGTGTGGCACAGCACAGGCCTGGACATACTTGGGGTTAACTTATGTGGATCACTAACTCCTTGGTATGCAATGGTCTTCCAGTCAGGATGAATAAATACATGGGGGAAGGTGGGGTGCCTGTTGAAAAGCTAAAACCAGTGACAAAAATAGGAATACAAAAGAAAATGCCTAAAAAGTAAAAAAGAAAGCATTCTGAGAGTTTATCCAGGTGGAATAATGGATACTTAATTATCAAAACACCACTTTCACAGACACTGTTTTGCAAAATCAAACTTCTTTTCACTTGCACAACTCTTTTGAACTGGGCTTCTCATTTTATTCCTAGAATATTGAACTGAGACTACTTACCACAGAAAATCAAGCTATTTCACATGGAACAATCTGCCTTTAAAGGCTGATATAATCTTTAAGTTCAATTCAACATGTGCCTATCTTTAAATACAGGTCAAATAATCTATTAAACATTTCCACTGCTGCCTTTCTGCATTTATTTCACCTGATACTTACACGGCTAATCAAATTTACATTTCCTTCCAATCACTGAAACTTCAAATGCATTTTGCTATTCATACATTAAAAGCTTTGTTGACTGGGAGATGAGGTATGTGAGAAAATGTAAAGGAACAAGTGAAAGTAATGATTTCAAATCCAGTGAGGTCAGTTTTAAAGGACAGAAGAGTAGTTCCAGTTAAGCAGCTTTGGACCACAGTGTGTTTAGCTTCTCTGTAAATCCATTCTAAGCACGTATATCTTCTCTATATATTCTATATTTATTATTACCTTGTCTTTGTGGTGGCTTGACCCTGGCTGGATGCCAGTTACCCACCGAAGCTGCTCTGTGACTCCCTCCTCCACTGGACAGGGGAGAGAAAATATAATGAAAAGCTCGTGAGTTAAGGTCTGAGAGAGGGCACTCACCAAATGCTGTCACAGGCAAAACAGACTTTACTTAGGCAAATTAGTTGAATTTATTACAAATCAAAATTAGAGCAGGATAATGAGAAGTAAAACAAATCCTGAAAACACCTTCCCCACACCCCTCCTTCCATCACATGCCCAACTATATTCCCAATGCTTTACCTCCTCACCTCCCCGCAAAGGGAGATGGGGAATGGGGTTTACAATCAGTTCATCACATGGTATCTGCAGCTGCTTCCTCCTCAAGGAGAGAAGCCCTCCCCTTGCTCCAGCATGGGGTCCCTTATGGGAGACTGTCCTCCACAAACGTCTCCAACATGAGTCCATCCCATAGGCTTCAGTTGTTACAAACTGCTCCAGCATGGGTCCCTTTTTTTTCCACAGACTCCAGGTGGATGTCTGATCTACCATGGACTTCCACAGGGAGACAGCCTGCCTTGCCATGGTCTGCACCACAGTCTGGCAGGGAATCTGCACTCTAGCTCCTGGAGCACCTCCTCCTCCCTTCCCCCTCCTCCTGATCTTATGTCTGCAGAGCTGTTTCTCTCACATATTCTCACTCCTCTCTCCTCTGGCCACAATTTCATCTGTACAATAGTGGGGTTTTTTATTCTTAAATATGTTGTCACAGAGGCATTGCAACCATCGCTGATGGGCCCAGCCTTGGCCAGCAGCGGGTCCATCCTGGAGCCGGCTGGCATTGGCTCTGCCAGACATGGGGGAAGCTTCTGGCAGCTTCTCACAGAAGCCACCCCTGTAACCACCCACCACTACCAGAAACCCAATACAGTCTTGTAATTCACCTATCAGATCTTATCCTCTGTGCTATTGTTACCGGATCTGTACTGGCTTAAATGATATGATATTACCATCGATTTTGTATATTATGATGAAACATGACACCTTATTTTGCTGTATGAATAGAATAAGGGTGAAGAACCAGTTCAGAGGCATTTAACACATAATAAAAGCAAAGAGGATAAGCTCTGATAGGTGAATTACAAGACTGCATTTGTCTGCTTTCAAAATCTCAGTAATTCAAAAGTTAGAATATTTCTTCAGCTGTTGAAGGTTATCATAACAGCAGACAATCTGCTACACTGCAAGAGCGCAATCTTTGACAGATTATTAAAATTACAGGATTTAGACATACATATGATTGATTTGTTTTGCCCTTATGAGTAGAACACCAAAGACAAAATTATTCTAGTTGGCTGGAGAATTAGTCAGTGCCACCAAAATTTCATTTGAACAAAAAATATATTCTAGTACAATATTCTAATATGTGTTAGAAGTGTGGGGGTATTTAGTAGATGCTTTTTAAAATGTCAGATCACTTTTTAAAAATGCTATACAACTGCAAAAGCAAAATACTAATACAATCTTTTCAAACTAGCAAAAAGCTGATTCAGCTTTTGTTTCTGTTCTACAGTGAGCAGTTGGTCAGAAAAAGCCCACATTTTTCAGCAGCTTGTCTTAACAGGAACCATTGGTTAATAGTACCATTTAATGCAGAAAGAAAGTTTCTTCAGGGTAGCACAACACATTCTATTTGCTCAGAGCTAAAAATAGTGCCACTCTGCAGAGAACACTCTGTTTTACCTGTATTTTTAATTTCTTTTCTATAGAACATGGTAGGAAACAAAAACCACAATATCATACAACGTATATAATAGAAGAACAAGTAGAACACGGGTTTTAAATTAAGAAGAAAATTGTAAATTCCGTTTTAGTATGCATTTAACAGATTACTCTATAAAAATTCTTCCTCAGCTAAGTCAAAAATATAAAGGAGCACAGGAAAGCACAGAAGGTCATGGTAGATACGATATTTTTTAAAATACTCATCAGAACGTTTATGTATTTTAAGAAAATAAAAAACAGCCTATAGCTGGAGACAGGTTTTATGTTCATATCTAAACAGTCTTAGACTGCTGACTAATTTTTAAGTTGAAAAGTTGAATTGAAGTGTGACATATATTCCCCACTTGCAAATAAGCACCATGGTAGAAGAGAATTCAAGCTTGTTTCTTTTGATACCATCTCTTGAAAAAGTAAGATTGTGCGAGACTGAAATCTCCCTTGCTGTCCCTTGGGACTTTTTTGACTTGAAACAGGTGTACTAGAAAAAACTGCGTTGTAGTACACTAGTTTATGTGCTGTCACATTGTGAAAACAAAAACCATAGTTACAAGCTACCTGTCAATTAAAGAATATGAATTTAAATTCACCTGTTTCTACATGTTTTGTGAAAAATAATTAGGCTCCAGGATGAAGCTCTGAAGCAAGTATTATTACTAGGTTAATCTTTTAGAGCTCTGCTAAAACTGTAGCCAGGAGAACCTTTCTTTCATTTCCTAGAAGGTCAGAGCTGATAAGCTTAATAATGCAAAATTATCCTGCTGCTAAATTGCTAGAGCAACATAAGCTGTTGGAAGCATAGACGTCAGTGATTAAACAAGGTCAGCAACAGAATTCCTGCTTGCAGTTGCCTCACCCATATTCTTATGGACATAGCTATATGTTTTACATGATACAGCCACTGGCTCATCAGTCAAGAGATGCCCTGACTGTACCCCTGTTGGAACATGTGACTTTCTACAGGTCATGCTGTTGCTGCCCTGCTACTTCAGCTCCTGTCTAAACCTCTCGTTACTGCCAGACACAACCAAACATCTTCCTGTCTAGGGTCCTGTGTTTCCTTTCACTCTCCTTAAGTCTTCTCTCTTCTAAACAACTTTAATGCATTCTCCATCTTTATTTTAATATTAACATCTCTGCATTGTCTGAGATTAATAATTATCAATACATAAATTGCCTGCCTATTTAAAGCGCATTATTTTGGATTTCTTCTTATAACTTTCTCTCATTGTTTTCTCTTATGATTTTTGCCTTTACTTAAATCAAAAGATTTGAGTATTTGATAACTTTTAAACACATAAAGGATATCTTTATTTACTCAATGTGATCAGAAAAATACAGACCATCAAATTCTACTTAGTGACTTTTCCAGCTTCCACAACAGTTATTTTAAGTTGAAGTTTCTATTTTAGAAAGAGGTAGACTTTGGCTGCGTTCAAATGATGCATTTTACACCACCCATGTCAATTGTGTTTTGTTGGTTGAGTTCAAATTATACACCTTTACACAACTCATGTAAATTTTGTAATTTTAATTTTCTTTCTAGTTCAACTTTAAGGAATTTGAATTTTGGCCATTAAATCTGTAAATGCTTTTGACTACTACAAAAATTTTTTATAGTACCAGATACCTTCTATTATGAAAGTAATTATAAACTAAATAAGTCACCTTAACCTTCTTGCCTTTGAGCTAAGTAAACTGGGGGGTTTTCACTGAGTAATTAAAAATTGAGAGCTACACCACAGATCAAATCTCTGGTTCTGCAATGTAAAGAGAAAAGTCTCTTACTGCATATAAATAATTTAAAACTTTTTTTTCCTAATATAGCAGTTGAATAGATAGTCCTTTGTGTTGCTCAAGACTGCGTCACATAACTGGAACCAAGTCCGGACTGCAGACCAAAAATCAAACTGATCATTAAATAATTGATCCTTGAGAAACAGTTATTTGAGATGCACTGAAGACACTGAACAAAATGTCAATAAAATATGTCAAAGTTAAATGTCTTCTCATTCTTCTCATTTCTCAAACATACAATCCAAAGCATACAAAGTTGATATACAAGTGAAATCATTATCTTTGTATGGCTACCGTGATCTTGCTGCCAACCACTAGCAAGCACTGTTACCAAGCTCTTAAAAGATGTGTTCATGTGTTTCTACTCTCTTAAATTATTTTTTAAGAAATTTATATTTTTAAGAAATGTAAATTTAAAAAGTAGCAATTGAATACTGATCCTGTCTCAAAGTTCATTTCAAGCTACAGTGCATTTTACAAAATCTGTATTCAAAGAAAGTAAGTAAAGCAGTCATTTTTTCTCTTAGGCAATGAACTTTCAATTGCTTATTTTCTGCAGAAACCTCTTATCCAGTACCATGGTTTGCTTCCTTGGAACCAAGATGCTTTGAGTCATCTCTGTAGATCCACTTCTGCAAAAATCTGTGGGATCCACTTCCTCGGCACCTGGCCTGTGGTCTCTAGACAATCTTAGAGTTGCACTGTGACATTTTAAACATGTTAAAAATCAAGGGCAAGGGCAGGATGTGTTTATTTTCTCCAAGATCTTAATTTTCTCTTCTTTCTAACAGTGCAGTACATGCAAATGTAATATTGATTATATTATGAAGCAAAATTTATTGCACTGTGATGTTTTTAAACCAAGAATTAATTATCCCAAAGGCAGGAAGAGATACTGATATGAGCATCAGTTTTTCTGTCAGTTTCTCTTTTAAGCTATTGCACAATTCAAACATAGTGAATTTCTTTCATTCTTTTCGTTTTAAAATGGAAAACATCTACTTGAGAAAGAAACATCTACCAGCTGAAATTGTATAGCAACTTGTGTGAATGTGTGAACATACATGGGGACTTTGTGTGTATAATCACCATCTGTGCAGGTTATACCACGATGATATCTTAAATCTGATCATCTAGTTAGGCAATAGTGAAAGTTACTTACTACTTCTTCATTTGCTTATACCAATCAAACTACTAATAAAACAATAATGCTGTGAAAAATCGTTCTGTGTAAACAGTTGATTTGTCTACATTGTGGTTCCTAGAGTGGTTAGAAAAGGATTTAAAGCAATGTAGAGTTTTCAGGGCTGTTGCAGTTTTAGAGGCAGTATAATCTTTCACAAATCTAGGTGGACTTCAAATGCTGCAATAATATTAGGAAAAATAGTTTGCTCAGCCCAAGTCACAAGTACGATCACTAATTCAGTTGCTCTGGCCTTACTGCTCCCTGTGGAAAGGCTAAGTAATTGCTAATGATTTTCTAGGAGCTAAGTTCACTTGAAATTGCTCCATACATTTCTAAAAATAAAACAGTCTGAAAGGCATTATTACTGAATACTTTAACCTTTGAAAGTTAAAAACATCAGAAGACACTGAAAAGTAAGAGAAATCATCTCACCTCATAGCCTCTTTGTCCCTCTTTTTCTGGAGAGGATGGGGGAAAGAGAAGTGGCTTAATTGGAGTATAATTTTTGGCTGATGTTAAACACCATTCAATTAATGCCCAATGAGGGGCATAAGAGTGTTCAGATAACAGTTTTGACATAAGCGTTTGTGTATTAAAAAGAGAACTCCTTGGTTACAGTGTTGCTCAATCTGTTCACGTGGGCGTGGTACCTAACCCAGTAGACATTTCGGTATGTGCTCCTCCTGACTTTTCAGAGTGGGAGCAAGATCAGGATCGCTTTGTTGCTGTACTGTGTGACATCAGTTTATGACAGAATAACAGCAAGGGCAATGAGGGTCATTTGGGATGTGTGTTCAGTGTTTTCCTCCTGTCCTGGTCTTGGGTGCTGCCTCTGGGAATTCACTAATAATCTTACCCAGCCTGTGGGGGAAGCAGGGGGGGATGATTTTTCCAAATGTTTCACCCCCTTCTTCTCTTTAAGGCCTCCTACAACAGAGAATTTTTAATTCCCTCTGGATGTTAAGGAAAGCATGTTCTTGTTGCTGTGTCTGCCAGGTTTCCTCAGTACAGTCCATAACACATTCAGAGCCAGGACAGAGATTTCTAAGGAAGCTGTCCAGATACCTGCCCCAGGGTAGTCATGAGGTGCATGGAATGCAGAAGAAAATGGGCCAGCTTTTGAAGGAGTATTCTGCTCTAATGGTTTGGAAGTTCACCCCTGAACAAATACAGGACCCTTCTAAAGTGGCAAAATATTTGAAAGAAAATCTCTGTAGCAGTTCCAGGGAGGTGCAAAGTTATGCAACATGCTGAGCGCTGCTTATCAGACACCGCTCCTCACAACCCAGCGCCCTCAGGGGAAGAAGGAGGAAAGCAGATCAACGCGCTGTGGCCGCTCAAACTGCAGCTGAACCAGAGGAACAACCCGTACCAGTGGCAGTCGCCTCTATAGAGAAGAAGAAATCCAAGACTAAATCAGTTCGTGCAGTGAGTGATGAAGAGGAAGCATTCCTCTTCACAACCAGAGGAAGAGTCAGGACCAGAGATAATCACACGATCCGTATCCCTCGGTGAGCTGTGAGATATGCAAAAAGATTTCAGCCAGCAGCCAAGTGAGCCCCTACTGACCTGGCTGCTCCGGTGCTGGGATGCCACGGACAGTGCTGTGACGCTAGACGGAAATGAAGGCAAGTAATTCAGATCCCTGTCCCAGCATGCAGGCATTGACTGAGGGATTGAGAAAAGAGCAGAAACTCTCAGCTCATTCAAGTATCCTGGTAAATAAAGATGAATCTTGTGTGATGACTCAACAGTTTTATGCCACTTAACGTGGCATTTTAAAATAAATATCTGCCTTGTAGATCTGCAGATCTGGGATTTACTTTTGTTCATGGTATTAATATTAGTATATAGTAACTTCTGTATGATTGAAACACTTTTGAGCCTTTCAGTGGCCAAGAAAAGATGTAGTAAGGATTTTATGTATAAAGCAGCATGGAATATAAAAAAATATTTATCAAAAACTACTCACTTCCCAAAGCCATTTAATATAGAAAACATGGAGTGTTTGTACATGATGTGTTTCATTTAGCAAATATTTTGAGAAAAAATATTGATAGTTTACTGTCATCCATAGAGTATAAAAACAAGATTTCATGTGGTAGATTGTTTATTAAACACATTTTTGTCAGTTTTCATACTCTGATCTTGTAGTGACAGCCTTCCTGATCTACAAGCAAGTATTAAGAGACATCAGAATTATTCCTTTAAGTATCCATTACTGTCACTGTCTGATCATATAAGTAGTGCTTGGCAGCATGTTCCTTTAGTGTAAAACCATAATTTTTCCAAAATATTTTTTCAAGGCACATACTTTTTAAATTGAAATTATAATATTTTTATGTGCTCCATTAGCATTGGAGTTATTCCAAATATAGCAGCTGTAGAATATAGCCATTTGGAAATAACACTTCAGTGTTTTAAAATGAGAAAAATAGCACAGCTTTCTAAGGTGTATTGATTGTCAATGATACCGATAGACACAAAAGGAAAACTGCTCAATATTAACAAGCAATATCTATGACTGTATCTACAACAATTGCCTTAGGAACAAATGCCAGTGAGAATTTCATGTTAACATTTTGTCAAAGGGATGCTCAGAGCTTTAAGCAGTGGATGATACAAAAAAATAATAGTATAGCCACTTGCTATTCTTTGCTAGAAGCAGATAGCTGTCCATTTTCGCACATAGCTTGTAGTCTTTGATTTATTTCTTTATTATTTCTTTTTAAGAAAGAAATTAATACACTGTAGTGCTTTAAACTGTACTTAACCAAGTGAAACAAATTGAGCTGGTTTTCATGGAAATACCCACCAATAATTTATTGCTTTAATATCTAAGCTATATTACCAAAGAAGAGATTGTTCTGTTGTTCTCAGATTTGCTGGGAAATATAAGACATCGCTTTTTTTTTTCTTCTTTTTCTCTTTTTTTTTTTCTTTTTTTTTTCTT
>VZRS01013826.1:382841-427965 GCA_013398055.1 Ifrita kowaldi | reverse complement strand
CTTTTTTTTTTCTTTTTTTTTTTTTTTAATATTAGTGAGTTATTCCATTATGGTCTAATTTTCTTACCAATGCCAGTATCAGACAAAGCTAGTTCTCTCCAGTTTTAATGTATTGTAGGAAAACTTAGGATGTCTCTTAGTCACTGCTTCACAAATTAGAGAGTATATGCCCTTATGGCATTTATCTTGAGGCAGAAAATAGTCATGAAGCACTGGTAGAAGTGACACAGAGTGCTACTTCTACATTATGTTTCCTGTTTGTATTTTATGACCTCACCTAATTTTCTTCCTTCCCAGTTGGGCCTGCTCAGCCTCTAGAAGAGCTGACTGTGATGGGATCTCATTAATGCGTATAAATAGCTAAAGGGTGGGTGCCAAGGAGATGGAGCCAGGCCCTGCTCAGTGATGCCAACCACTAGGACATTAGTCAAAAGGCAGAAATAGGTGCACAGGAAGTTCCACCTGGATGTGAGGAAGAACTTCTTTACAGTGAGAGTGACCAAGCACTGGAACAGATTTCCCAGAGATGTTGTGGAGTCTCCCTCACTGGAGATATTCAAGAACTGTCTGATCATAATCCTGTGCCGTGTGCTCTCTGTGCATGTGCAATGACCCTGCTTGAGCGGGGAGGTTGGGTCAGATGACCCACTGTGGTCCCTTCCAACGTGACCATTCAGTGATTCTGTAATTCTGTGAATATAGAAAAGGCAGAAGTATCTTACATAATGAATATTAAGAGATCACTATCAGTACTATGGAGAATGACAGCTGCACTGGGTTATGTCTGTGTTAAGAACTGAATATAAGTGTAGACATCAAAGGTTTTTACAACTCAGCTGATCTAGTTTTTATACTGTGTCTACAACAATGATGAAAAAATTACTTGATGTGTGATAGAGCATACTCTTATGAATAGCTTTTCATTATACTAATTTGACAGGCTCCATAGTACATTACAGGTCTTGTTTTAATCACATCATGATGTCAGCCTATTCACTCCTTGAGACCTTATACTTGATGTGTTCTTGCATGAATTAAACACAGGATTTCTCTAGGCAGGAGCAGAATAGTAGGTTCTTTTTTAAATCTGCAATGGAATCCATGACTTCATGTCATATTTGTAGCCTCTTGAAGTAGATAGAAAGGAACAATAATTAATTATACTGTTTTTTATACCTTGAACGCAAACTTGACTGGCACTGAGAATACCGAAAATGCTGACATGACAATCTTGAAAATATAGATTATAACGTTGTAAAAATGTAGATGATGGTTTACAGTTCTTCACACATTTACAAGTTAGGAATAAAGAACTTGAGATAAAAGAAATCCAGTTTATATTTTAAATAGTTTTTAAAATTCCAGCAACAATACATGTAGCTTTTCTTCTTGACTAATGGTGAAATTCACTGTAATAGGGAACACTAACAGTACTGTGCTTAACTTTTACCTAAATTCTCATTTTCAGCCAAGATTTAGGCAGAATACCTTTTGAATATGAATGACCTTATGGAGTCATAAAGCAGAAATGTCATGAAGGGGAGATATTTGCCTCAGCCCACTGGTAATATTGAAGGGACTTGCTGTATGAACCACAAAGGAAAACCATACCCCTGCTTTGGTAATGTGGACTGGCTGCAGAAAAATTTTGAAAAACTCTGTACTTTCAAAAATATTTCCTTTTAAAAATCATAACATTGCTGCATAGCACGCCAGGGTGTTTCTTCATTTATCACTGTTCTTTAAGTGTCTGATCTGTGCTTCAACTGTTATTTACAGAGAACCTGTATATATTGGATAGAATCAGCAGAAACTAGATTAGATAGAGTAGGGTTGGGACAGAGTGGTTTGTATTATAGTCTTAAGTGATTAGCCGTTGTTTCAAGCAAAAGATGATTTTTCATTTTTTCTCTCTTTAATAACATATTCATGAGATGAGAATACCACTTCAGCCACATAAGGCCCAAGTATATAGTCTTCATGTGGAACCACGAGGGGGTAAATGAAAGTCCTGGAGTTTATACAGCAATGTAGATCGAGATGATATGCTGCAGTGTAGGTGGCATTTTTCTTGAAGTCACTGCTGCAATTCTTTCACCTCTAACTCATTTTATTAGCACTCATTTCACCAAAATGCAAACTCAGTGCCAGGTTTTCTCACTGCAATTCTACAGACCAGTCAGCATATGCTTATACTGAGTCTACATACAAAGTTTTTAAAGATGTTATAGAATTCCTCTAAGTTAGGGGTTGAATCTTGCAGATGCAGCTTCTTTATACAGTTTTGCCATAATGGCCAAAAAGTCCTTCATAACAATGTTTAAGCCATTAATCATAACATTTCAGTCTCTCATAGTTGTGGAACATACAAAGGAAGTTTGCTTGTTTCACCATTAAATTCAAACACTACTCCAAATGAAGATAGCAAAAGCTATCTTCATGCTTACATACCTGGAGAAATCAGAACTAATAGAAGATGATGAATTGTCTGGCATCATGTTCAATAATACTTTAATCACCATTCCTAACTATAGCCATGTTTATTGAAATTTAAAAGTCATTTGACATGACCTAAATTAAAAAGAAAACATCCTGTATGAGAAACTCCTGAGTGAAAGCCAATGGCTTATTGTACCCTTCACAATCGCAGAATAGTCTAAAAGCTTCAATGCTGATAATGAATTGAGGATAATACACAGCAGCATGTGCATTATTAATAGTTACCTATGTATGAATAGAAACTCAGCCAGACTTGTCTGAAAGTATACTTCAAGGACAGCTCCTTAACGTTACATCTGAGGAGCAGGTTTGTGAAGATGAACGTGACATTTATTATTCATTTAAGAATTGACAATAGGGAAAGTCCTATTCCTTTTAAGCATATTTACCCTTGTGTAATGGTAGTACAGATCCTTCAAAATCTCAAAGACTGTCCTTGTGACCAAATGTGCTCAAACAGCAAGCAGCTCTAAAATTTCAGTTACGTCAGCTGTGGAAGTTACCTGTAAGTTCTTGTACGCTGAGAAATCACCTTGGGGTTTCAAAGGAATGAGATCTTTTGCCTAGTTCACCATATTCACAAATTATTTGGGAACAGTAAAGTGATAATTTTTGCTGCTTCTATCAAATTATTCAGACTAATCACTTTTAAATTGAAAGTGAAATGTTGCACTGATAATAATGACTGACAAAATGCCAGATGACATGATGATAAATAGAAAGGAAAGTCCACTGCTTCCCAGTGGTAGAGACATTTTGTGGTAGACTCATTTGATCAAAAGTACTTACCATGTAAACTTACACCTCTAATTTAGTTTCCTATTTCCTGTCAAATGTGCTGTCCATGCTATCCTAAAGCAGCTCTTGAAAATTCACATTTTTCTCTGTTGAAAACAAAGAGATTAGAAAAAAACTCTGAACCCCAAGACTTGTTCAGAAAGCACTGAACTGCTTTAGCAAAATTTTCTACCATCCTCTTGGGCCAGATACACTGGAGGTTACTGATACACATAGCTATACTGCAGTACAAGCACATCACACTATAAACACTTTAAACTCATACAGTCTAAAACATGCTTTTCACTGAATACCTTCATCTTTAATTTTAACAAAATGGTTTGTATTTTACTGAAAACTTCCTTACTGCTGTTCTAAGTTTAGTTAGGGATAGTATCAATGCCCTTTCACCACCTATTAAAGCGTTAAAGAAGTTTACTTTGATTCAGGAGTTGCTATAGATCAGTAAAGTGTTTCTTCGGGAAACAGAGAACCACAAAGTCTCAACATCATTTTCCTTTTTATTTTCCTTAAGTGTCCAGTGCACATTCTTTACCTATGCAACACCCTTGTTAATGAAAACTGACTGTAGGTCTAACAGACCAATCATCATTAAAAGTTTTACAAATTTAGAGACTTCTCATAGGTCTTGAATCTCTGTAGTCACTGGTGTCAGGCTCTTGTGTGGTGGTTTCTTCAAAACATGAGCCAAATACAGGACAATACATTGCATTTTGTGACTCAATTGCCATTAACAGGACTCAGGACAAGCCTCGTGTCAGCTCTTACACAGCTGCCTGCCTATCAGCTAACTGCTATTCTCAAAAGCTGGTGATATCTGTGGCTGCAAAGAGGGACATCTCTGCAGACATGAAAAAATATCAGTAATAACTGGATGAGCACCACAAATCTCCAGCACCCACAGTTCTGACCCCTGTTATTTTTCTGGATTGATTTAATTTTTCCACTCTTCCAGGTAAGAAAATTGGTGTTTTAACAATTACAAAGCACTATATATATGTTAATTATGGGAGACATGAAACCAATAGCAGCTACTAGCAGGGAAAAAAGGTCTAGAAAAAAAAGTAGTAAAAAACATTTAAGCATGTGTTAAAGATGAGTGCTGAAAAGGACAAGGAAAAAACTGTGTCTAAGTATGATGAAGCAAGCATGAAAAGGAAAGAATGAAAAGAAATTGTGACGAACCACACATAGCACAGAAACAATAGGAGAGAACAGAAATGCACAAAAATGTAAAAGAAGGCCAGAGATTAGAAAACTTTAATTTCTAATTCAGTTCTCACAAGTAATCGTAGATGCTAAAAAATTAAAAGAATCAAAAAAGCCAAAGGTTGAATTCATGGAAGAAAAAATAATTTTAAGGACTACTAGATACAAAGGATTAATTCCTGGCTTTTGAATGTCTGAGCTGTAAAATGCTGGAGTAATGCAGGAGAATTTTCTGGGGAGCTGCTACTTGCAATTACTACATTCTTACCCTTTCTCCATGCTCTCCAGGCTATGTGCTAAGCAAGTAAGCAATGAAACCACTGCCATCATTCCAGACAAATAATTAAACCTGAAGATAACAGAAACAAAACTGGAAGACAATTATAACATGTTTTGATCACTAAGATGCAACAAATCTTACAGAGAATCAGCTTATAGATCATGTCACAAGTTCTGTAATGCAGCTGATTTATACATTTCATGTAAAGATTTTTCAATATTTCCACTTAAAACTGTTGATTTAATAATATCTAAATCTTTCAGGTGGAAATAACTGATTTTGTGAACATTTCTAGTACATTTATCCAAATTATGCAGCTTAGAGAGTTTGAAATCTATTTCAACTATATTGTTCAACTTGTATTATGTAATATTTACAAGAAATAAAAGTGTTTGGAGTTCATAGTGAGACATAGAATTAATGTGAAGCAAAGAAGCTACAAAAACCCCAACATTAGTAACCCATCACCTTCACTCCTGGCATTATATTAGCATCTGACCCGACATTATATTCACTAGCAGTCAACACACAGATGAAACTATCAGGTTTTGCAAGATATCAAATTACAAACTCTTTCTGGTTGCATTTTAAGATTTTATTTTATTATAACTAAATACATGGAATTTTTTTTTCCATAGGATACTTCTGCTTCTATTTCTTGGACAGGGCAGAAGAGAATTTGATCTGTGTGCCTGTTCAGTCTACAGTGGGGCTACATGGAGAAGAACAGTTCTGGGTGAAAAACAAAAGCAGAAAAAGACATAGGGCTTATTGATACCCTAAATCAAGGAAGCAACTGCAGCTCTGGAAATCTCAGAAGCCAATGTCTTATTCTGAAGTCAAGCCCAACCATCTATCTTTCCATAATTACCATGGACATAAGAAGATACAAGCTTCAGTTCATATGTAAGCCTAAATTCATATTGGATAGAACTAAGGACAATATTATGCAGTATTTGAATATCCAAGATGCAAATTTGAGCCCATACATTTTATATTTACTTTTCAGCAGTGCAGAGCTTCATAAGTTATCTTTAAGAGGAACACATCATTTTAGCTCATATTTAATTCTCTCATCTTGAAATTCAAATCCCACTGAAAAGGAACACAGTAATGCAAAGATCTGCTTGAGATATGTTATGGACCATGTTTTACGCAATGTCACCTCTGATGGTAAATAAAATGTTTACACAGCATTCTGCAAACGACTTGTACATAGAAAAAAAATAAGTCATTGGGAAAATGGAAAAACAAATCCACTGAGATTCCCAAAATTAAACAGAAGAGGGAAGTAGAGGGCCAATGTCAGTATGGTTCCAGCCACTGGATTTCATTTGAGCTATTTTCAAATTACACTAATGAGTCGAAATATCTGTAAGTTAATGCCAGGTTCTGTGCAGCAAAGGTTGCGTCTAAATAAGACTGAAGTGAATTTGAATGAGCTGGGTGACAGGATAGAATGGAAGAAATGTTTTAAAAGATCATAGCAGTTTCCCCTGCTTATCCATCACATATCTGAGAGAACAGTCAAGTAAGAATGATTTCATGTTTGAAGCAGGGTCGTGATGGCCATCAAGAAGCTGTAGGGCATTCAGCAAGTGTTAATCTAGAACATAGGATAGATAAATACTATCTAGAATATGATGGAGATCTTAAGACAGAAGTTGTAAGGGGTTTAGGAAAGGCGAACTTTTGAGAATTCATCACCTCAAAATCAATGTGGAGGAGAAATTGCTTGGTGTCACCATCCGCCACAATCATACACTGTGCCAGACACTGCATAACTACGTAATCAGTGCTGGTTACTTTCTGATCATGTGTTCAATCTTGAGCATAAGAAGGAAATCAGAGCAGCAAGAGTGAGAATGACAATCACCATGTCAGCATGACGGGCATTACATTAAACTGCCTAACAGTTGTCTAGTTTTGAAAAATGTCTATAAACTATTTACAGACTACCAATTCATATGGTACTCTGAGTACTGTACACTGACTACGGAAATAGCAATGAAAGAAAGTCCCTCTTTGAAAACAAGAATGGTAGTTGAAAGCTAATGGTAACAGTTCTAAGGCCGATTCTTTCAGACACCAGATTGTAGAAACTGCACACAATAATGTACCTTTGCCTTCTGTTAGGGATGTCAAAGTCACAGAAAATGTTTTCAAAAGGGAAAGCAGACGGTAGTTCATTAAAGTGTTTCAAGGTAATTTTTGGGGGTTCTTGCCAGAAGCGTTGCTTTGTTATTAAAGCCTGCCAAATTGCAAAAAATATTTTTCATAGATATTTTTAAACTCTGTAGCTGTAGTAACTCTGTTACTTGTCTTCAGGGACTTTTCTGGGGTGTGAAAATAAAGTTGATGTTCCATTTCATTAATGTTTTTAGGATCAAATGATTATACATAATTTTTGACCCACTGCATGGACAGTACACTTTTTGCTCCATTTTACTGGGCTTCACAGCATGAAAAGATGTAGACTGTGGAAATGGAGCTGCCAGCCTAATTTGAGAAACAGCAACAGCAGCAGAAAAATAACAAAGCCAGCTAACCCTTTAGTCCAAGGAGTGAAACTACAGCAGCAGCAAATGCAATCCCTGCTGTGAGGGAACATTTCTTGTGTATTGTTTTCTTGACTCTTTCCTGGAACTGGTTTTTTATACAGTGGAGTTATTCCCTATTTGATTTACAAAGAAAACAAAGTCAATAGAACTGAACCAGAAGCCTAAAAATATACTACTAGGCTTCCTTAAAAACTTATTTAATCACTTCTCCATATCCACACTTACTTTGTAATTTAATGTGCAGGTTTTGGAACTTCTGCCTTGAGTTCTTCCTGCTTCTCTGGAAATTACCCTTCTGATTTTTGGATCACAGTCACTCCTAGTGAAGTTCCACTGCCAGTACAAAAGCAAGGGAGGGAATATTAAATTCCACTGTCCTGTGATTGCACAAACCTATCAATCTCCCATTCCTTAACATGGAGTGCAAAAGACTGCCCATTTTGATCATCCACTGGGAATTCTTGTGATACTGAATCAAGTAAATAGCTTGCCTACTGTTCCCTGTATACTGATAATACATACAACATCTATATGCATATACCTATAAGCTTTTGAAGCAGAAAGCATCTGAGCTGAAATATGAGTTAACTGGGTCATAACTGTTGTTTCCAGAGACTTCTTTGAGGCCCTTTATAGAATCTTTTACATCTTTGAAAGGGACAGCAGTCACTCTAACAGTAATATTTAATATGAGAATTAATGTATTTTCACAATTTATAAAATGATGATAACAGTACAGTTCTTGCTATTACTGGTGAAAATTATTCTGCTTTTCTTTCCCATAACTCTGTTTAAACTTTCTACAGCACCACAGAATTCTTTTTCCAGGAAGCATCAAAAACATCATCATGATATCTCAATATTCTCAAATCTTTTGGACAAAAGGTGTGAGAGATCCCAACCAATCCTATCTCAGGAGAACCAGGCAGACAGGAGTCCAGGAGTGCCCCAGTTCTTCTGCCACAGCACATCACAGAATCATGGGATCACAGGCTGGACTGGGTCGGAAGAAACCTTAAAGATCATCTTGTTCCAGCCCCACTGCTGTGAGTAGGGACACCTTCCACTAGAATGGGTTGCTCAAAGCCTTATCCATCCTGTTCTTTAACACCTGCAGGGATTGGAGACCCACAGCTTCTCTGGGCAAGCTGTGCCAGTATCTCACTACCCTTGTAGTAAAGAATATCTCCTTACAGCATTTGTTTGATTTTAGTGTGTGAACACAGGCACCTGCATCATGGAAGGCACAATTCCTGCTCTGGAGAATGGTGTCCATCTACACCACAACTCCTTTAAACTTTCTTTGCCATTTTGAGTTCAGTGACCTGTAGTGGGTGTAAGAAATATTATGTAAAAACTCTGATTCTTTTTTTTAAACCATCTCTTAAATTCCTTACAGGGTTGTTGTGCACCCATGCACCTGTGAAGTAGCCCACAGTGGAGAATTTTCTGGGTCTTCTTGAAGTTGTAGAAAAGGACATGTGGTGTTTTCATGCTCAGGCTGAGCATGAAACAAGGTCTGCAGGAGACTGTTACAAGGTCCTTCACAAAAAATAGCTGCATTTTTTTGTTTTGTTTTCTGATAGCAGCTAAATATTCTTATTTTTTAGTGTTGTCTTGATGATGAATAACTCATAACATTCTTATTTTGTATATTCTTCTCCTAAACCTCTTGCATAATACACACAAATATAAATACATGTATGCACTACAAAATTTTCTATTGAGCTCCCCTCCAGCAGAAAAAGCTAGGGCCAACAATTATGGGCTGTGGTAATAATACTGCTGTCATAAGGAGTGAAGAAGTCTGTATCCTTTAAAGAGTCTGAGTTTGTAAAGAGAAGGATATATATTATTAAACCAACTAAAAAACATGGAAAACGTCAGACACTTCTGAACTCATAAATCTCCTACAAGTCTCTGCAAAACCTCTCCCTATAAAGGGCTTCTCTCCCTCAAAGTATGCCTATTTTCCAAAATTACATCCTCTAGCCTAATAGAATATTTCCACTGATGGTGTATTTTAATTTGGGGACAATATGGTATCTAGATCAGTTTTTTGACCTGTATCTCCTTTCTCAGGAGTATTTTCTTTCTTTCAGCCTAGGTATCCTTCCAGCCTAATAAAATATTCATTTTTCCACACCCCTTACATGTCTTACCATCTTGTCGTGGATGACCAAAATTACAAAATTTCCATTCCTGTGACAAGGGTGAATTCTAGAATATTCAATCTTACTTAAACAGCAAATTGTTGTGTATCAAATTTGGCAGCTTTACCTCACTCAGAAATGGTTCTCAAAGAGTAATCTGCAAAAAGCTTGCAAACACAAAGATGAGTGTTGTGATGGTCAGGGAAGAAACATATGTACTGGTCTACAAGCACAGTCCAGAAACCACCAGCTATATTAATCTGTAGACAATGGGCACTCTGGGCATGGGAAACCATGACCAAAGCGGCTCCAACCCTGCCAGAGGCTTCATCCCTGTGGTTCCAAGCTACAGGGCAGCCCTGGTCCCAAGGGGCAAAGATGACACCTCCAGCCCCACATGCAGAGGTACCACACCAAGCAAGCTGGCCAGATCTGCTCCCTGCCTACAGGGAGGCATGAGCTCAGCCTAACCCCAGAGCTACAGAAATGGCTCTGCAAAGGAGGCTTCTGACTTTTAGTTTGGTCCCTTGTCCTCTGGAACTTGCAAACCTGTATTTGAAAATCAGGTTTGTTTTTAGACTTTTACTTTTTTAGATATAAACACGTTCATCTCTCTTTCTATATGAATCTAAAATAAATAGTTAATACTGATTGGGAAGAGTCAAAATTTATTTTCCTGGTTAACTAAACTCTGCAAAGCATTTATGCAAAGCTGGCAGTTTCAGCAAAATTATAGGCTTTCTCGAGGTGTACATAATTATTGACATTCCTTTCTCAATTTCCACTTCAAAACTATCAGAAATAATATTCTGGTCCTTACAGAAGACTTAATATTTTTCATACTGTCTTTTCTCTCCTGTGGAGAATTTTGATGCATTTTCTAGAAGAGGGTGTTTTGCACCCCCCTGAGGAAGACTTGGTCCCACATGTTTAAATCTCCTGTACAGTAGCCAGCCTGACCTCTCTGAAGCTAAGCAGCTGGGGTCTTTTCCTTTGAGGGAAAAAATATCTTTTGTCTTTAAGGACAAAAATGTCAGTTTTTCTCAGTGTCCTATATAATATCTCAGCAGAGGTACAGTCCACATGATTAAACTCTGTAATATCTCCTCTTGTGGCCTGTGCTCTTCATGTATCAGGAGAAAAAGTATTGATGATAATTCTGTTTTCATTAACTGAGCTGTCTTGTATTAACCAGTTTCAAGCTGTGTTCTTTTACCAGCTGATAATACTGATACCTGTTCTGAGTGATACTCCACATTTTAATCTTCTGAACCTTGGAGTAAATAAAATTGATAAAAGCACAGGCTTACAGATGCTTTTAAACTTAATTGCAGATACTTGAGCAGAAAAAAAAGTAAATGTAGCCAAGAACTTTCTTTCATAAGCATATGTCACTCATTCTGTGAGCAGACCAGAATATTCACAAAACACATTTTCTCAGGAGTTATTTTTTAGTAAATACTCCTGTCAGATAGGAAGAAATCAAAGTTCATGCATTTAAAGTATATGTTCTCTATAATCAACACCACAAATGCTGGTCCACAGTTTGAAAGAGTAGGCTTCTAGAACTGTGTAGAACCTGTTGTAAGATTGTAACCTTGTTTAGTATCAAGTGTCAAAAGATCCCTAAAATTTGCTTTTTAGGGTACCACAGGATACAAGAATGAAAACAAAATAACAGTTCCATCTCAACTGCATAATTAATTCTCCACAAACCAATAACTAATGGGACATAATGACTCCTTAATTTTCTGTTTTAGCAGAAGTTCATGGAGGGAATAAAAATTACGCTATGTACTAGCCACAGAGTATTGAATATACTTCTCTTTTTAAAGACTCTTAATTTTTCATGTTTGTCTCCATGTGATATGTGATGTTGACCTATATGAGGCTTTTAGAACATCTATAGTAAAAATTGTAAGATCAAAATGGGGAAAAGACACACACAGCCACATCCATACATCTTTAATTCTCATAACTTCGCATGAGATGCTCTTGCTGAAACAAAACAAAACACACAATAGAAGAGCAAGAACAACTGCTGCTGTTGGCTATGATCTTTCCTCCTCAACCTTAGGCTTGCCTGAACCTTAAGCGATAACAAGCTTCTTGAGTTTGCCTCACTGTAAGGACTTCGAAGTAAGCATATTGCTGTGCTGTTCATATCTCAGCACTGAATTAAAACAAACCCTTCAAACTGGTCTGAAGATGCCGGAATCTATTTATTCTTGCCAGCTCTTAATTTGTTCTTACTTTGCCCTTCAAATGTGATCAGAAAGCTGTCTCCTGGAAACTTTGATGTGGAGTCCCAATGCATTAAGGTAGGAGGGGGAAGAGGTCTCCTGATCTAGTCAGATGGTGGGAGGAAGCTGAGGGAGGACACAGGGTGATTATCAACAATTAAGTGGCTGAACTTGTTTCTTCACTGAGAGAAGGATCTGTTAATGTGAGCAAACACAATCACTGATGTCCAAAGCACACACTTCCAGGCTTGAAAGCTACTCAGGGCTCACGGTGCAGCCAGGTATGGAGAGCCCTCTGTGTGAACCCAAGTGAGGAGTGAGGCAGTATTGGAACTAACAGCACCAGAAACAGACAGAACAAAAGCCAGAATGCCAACGGGACTAATCCTTCTCCAAGATTAAATGGTACTGTAGTAACGAGTTTTAAATTATTCTATTTCCTCAACTCTATAAGAAAATTCCCATGAAATAGGTGACAGTGCTGGGACTGAAAATTGATGTGTTGACAGAAGGGTGCATGAAAAAGACAAGGTCAAGGGAAGAACATTTGAATAAGCCTTTTTTACATGCACTTCTATTTCTACACATCTTCACATTTTTGTCTTACACTGCCTATTTTTTTTCCAGCAGCACAAAATAGCCATTTGCATTAAGAAAATATTCTCCGACTAAGTAGTAGTTTTGCTGCTGATGTGCTAATAATTAATTCTGTGAAGCAGTTCAGTGAAAATTAATTGTAATCTGTGCTGTGGGCTACTACAAAAGTATGCCAATCCTAATGCCATTCTATTATTTTCTACTACTTTGTTTCCTTATGCTTTGGGAGGCTTCAAACATCAAGCTGTATCTTAACTAGGTACTTGCTGGGAAACTTGCTGGGCTTTCACTCAATGATGAGACTTAATCACTAATTACTCCATATTGACACCGTCTCCTTATATTTGCAAGCATTTAATTGCTTCTGAAAGAATTAATTCCTCTAACAGGTCAATAAATAATACACAATGAAGTCGTTTCTCAACTCTCATTCTAACAATCAAAGAGAAGCAGTCATGGACAAGATCTTTATCCCACATCTAACTTATCTTTTTCTATGCAAAATACAAACCAGTGTTCAAGCTACTGTTCTGTACCATTAGGAAGACTTTTCCACTCCAGAATGGTAGGTAATTTTCGTGCCAAATTGTTTATCAGGAAGAATTTGAATCAGGAAAGTGATTGCCCAGCTATTAAGGCCTAATATTCAAACTGCTATCTAAATATTAAATAGTAAGTACTATTATTTTTACTGAAGTGAAAGAATCTGTTTTTTAACCTATTGAAAAGAACAAAAGTTCAGGCTAAAAAAAGATGAATTTGTCAAAAACATAATCTTAAAAATTATCATATTATTGTATTTTGTTAGGTGAATTATATTAATTTATCCAATGATATCAAAACGTTGAGTGAAATCACATGGGAAAAAGAAGCACAGAAATATAAACAACCTATAAGAATCACAGACATCTTCAATCCTAACTAGTTTATAAGTGCAATGCTTTTAATCTCCAATTGAGCAGCTGTTTAAAGACATTGTTGGAAAGCTTTCTCAGAAATACAGCATTAATGTTCTTTCAGCCCAAGCAGTTCTTACAGTTCATTTTTATCAGACTAGACTAAGGTACTGGGTTTTTTTGAAGACATTCTTTTCTTGACAAAGAGTCACAATAGTATAAGTAAAATATTTTTTCAGTAAAAGAAATTACCAAAAGTATCTAGAAGAACAAAGTATAAAATAAGAAGGAACAAAACAATTGAAGTACCATGAACTCCTTTATCTCTTTTTCTTTTTATATTATTTTTAAAATTTAATTTAATTCAATGAATGCAACCAGTCACCATCATTTTTTTACAGGGTTTTTTTTTTATATTAAGGGCAATGTCTTTGCTCCTAAGAGCAATTCGCAGGATATGTGTTCATCTGAGAAGAGATCTGTGTTAATATGGTTGATGAACATGTCCAAACCTCACTCTCCAAAGAGCAAATAAATCTAGTATCTTTTACAACTGCCATTTGAAATGAAACTAACACGTGTAACATTCCATCCTTGAATAGATCTATTCTTTCCATCCTTGGAAAAATGCAAAAGCTGTTTGGACATAGTCCTGGGTAATCTGCTATAGGTGACGCTGCTTGAGCAAGGTGGGATTAAGACCAAATGACACCCAGACATCCCTTTCAACCTGAGCCATTCTGTGATTCTGCGAAATTAGGCTCAAATGCATTTATTTGTTTACTCAGTATCTCACCTAGCTTCACAAGTCAATAATACGGACCGTTTTCTGTGAAAGTTTTTATGTGTTTCATTTTAGTTGTTGGAGGGGGAGCATTTCTGACATTTATTTCAGACTGAAAGTGATGAGGATACATGAAATAAACTATTATTTGGGATCACCTGATTCTCCTCATTGATTATAAACAGTTCTGATAGGTATCTTAGTCTTGAAGGTATTTTCTAGGTTACTAAAGCTAGATAAGAGGAATCATGACCTGATTTAATGTTGTTTGGGTCAAAAAGTCTCCCATGTTAAACAGTCAAGTGAGTCCTAGATACCCTTTGTCAAAGAAGGTGGCAGGAGCAATGAGATAGTGTGAGTACTAGAGATGTTTGTACTTATGCTGCAAACTTCTGTAGCAGGGTAAGATCCACATGACTCTTGTATTTCTACAATGTCTGCCTACTTTCTGATACCTGCTTTCAGCAGTGCTTAAGATAAGAATCTGAATTTGCCTCAGAATGAATTGGGATAATTAAGTAACATGGCTTGGAATTCCCAGGCAACACGTGCTTTGGAAGTGATGGGGGATCTTCACGTGAACACTTAGGAGAGAAGGGCTTCTCAGAAATGCTTTGGATGTCTTAGGCACCTGGATCTCTGAGTTCGGTATATGCGTGAGATTGTAGTCTATATCATGGAACTGCCTTTTTGATAAGGGCTTTCTTTTGCGTGGGGGTGATAGGGAATGTGTGCTAATGCCTTTACAAACAATTCCATGGGCGAAGGTATGGGTGTTAACGTCTCTGAAACGGGTTTTAATGTCTCTACTAACTTCAAGCAGCAGGTTTGTCACAGAGCCCAGACAACCTGACTCCTGAAACAGCCAAGTGGGAGTTTCTGAGCTCTGGGGTAAAATGACAGGTTCAAGGAGGGTATGTGGGAGGCGGTCCGGGAAGTTTGTACCTTCCCTGTACCTCAGCCAATGCGGAAAGGAAGAGGGCAACATGCGGCCGGGAGTTTAGGGTAAAAGGAAGCTATGCCCTCCGAAACCTCGAGAGAGAACACCCCGCTGGCGTCTGCCCCGGTGGGCTCTCTCCCTTAATACGAATAAAGTTGCAGGACTCCTCTGTCTCCTTTGTGGACACTGGCTTTTCATAGCGTGATTTTACCGTACAAGGGTATCTCGCTTTGCCCTTGTAAAGTCAGACAGTCAGCTGCAGCCTCTCAGCTCCAGGTGATTTTACCAGCATCCCAGCAGCCCTTTAGTTTACGCATCTAAATCTCATCGAAAAGACTTGACCAGAGTCAAAGTTCTCATCTATATTCCTTTAGGCAAAGGATGATCTATCACCATTAAGTACGAAAAATACCTCAGCAGGATAGTGGGGATTTCAACATTTTTGTTCTTAGGGTTTTTTAAGATAAGACAACAATGTTTTAATAAACTTTTGGGGTTTGACAAAATTTCCTTGGTTGTGAATTTGTATGGATAATTGTAGTTTGAAATATTTTGTAATAAAATGGACTGAAATAGAGAAATGTAAAAACTTCTCAGAATTCCAGATAATAATTCAGACTATCACTTATGTCACATTTTATGCAAAAGAGTGTCTCAGAAAATGTCAGAAACATGCCATATGTTTTCTGTTCCAATTAACTGAAAATACCTTACAATCCTGCAGTCACCAAAGTGAGATTTATTGCAATTCAAAGGCAGACATGATCCTTCGTACCAGTTAATACTGTTGTGCTAGTGTTCTAGGGTAAAACACGGCTCCATCCTTCTAAACATAAAAGTATGTGAAAACATTTTTAAGACCTAAGGTGTAAATTAATGGTTCTGTAGACCATTAATTCAATGTGGCACTTAGGGACGTGGTTTAGTGGGGAGCACGGTTGTGTCAGGCTTATGGTTGGACTCAATGATCCTATAGGTCTTCTTCAACTTATGTGATTCTATAATTGTATTACTATTTTTAAATGTGACTAAGGGAATATATGTCCTTAAATAATTCAGAAACAAATTGTCCTGGATCCGGATAGGACAGGTTAATTTTTGCAGTACCTGGGAGAGGGCATGGCCAGGACCTGGAGATTATTATATACCACCTCACACCATTGCCAGGAGTGGGGGGAAGGGAGTCTCTTCCAGGGAGAAGGGATTCCTTCCAGTCAAGAAAATATGGAGGGAGTTGTCGGCGTTGTTTATTGTTGGGAGATTTTGTGTGAATAGTTCCTTCCTTGCACCCGCTCTCATTAGTGCTGTTGTTGTTACTCTTTGTTTTCTTATCTTATTGCTGTTTTCTGCACATTGTCCTTATCTCAGCCTGTGATCTTTGCCTTTTGTGCGTCCAGCTCTCTCCAGCCCGAGGAAGGGATGGGGGAAGGGGAGGAGTGAGAGGTGCATGTGTTTTAGTGGGAGCGTTAAATTGGACAGTACCGTTCCTAAACCACCACACAAATCCTACTGAATTTTATGAGGGCTTGGGCCGGCACTGCAGTGTGCCTGTAAGCTGCAAACTTACTACATCTGATACTTAAAACCCTTGTGATTTAAAAAAAAAAAAAATTAATAAAATGGCAACGTTGTCAAGTACACAGGAACATGCAGAGAATCAAACATTATGAAAGCTTTCATCCTGCAAATGTTCTTAAACATCAGTTTCACTTTCAATTTTCAGACATATGGACTCAGTGCCTGATTCTTCTGTAGAGTTAATGTTTCTATCAGACAGGAATCTTACACTTCCTGAGTCTTTCTGAATCTTACACTTTCTTCTCCTGTGAGTAAAATACTAAGGGAAGATAAAAAGAGCAGAAGATGGTAATATTTATCAACACCTGAATTTTTTTTCAAGTTAGTAGGCATATTGTGTTTGTTCAAACACTTATGCAGTATCTGTACTGTCTTAACATGAACATGCTTCAGGAGAAAACTTGCCTGTTTTCCATTTTCAAAAGTCTCAGTCACTGAAATATAAGCCAATGTAAGCTGACTTAAAATCTGGTGATTCTTTGTTTCCAGAATGTCCGTATGGTGCAAATTCCATATTTGGTCTTTCTATACCTGGGCAAGTATATTCTGCAAATTATTAGCAGTTCTAAGGGTAAGAGAACAATTTGTGCTTCAAATAAATTTGCAGTAGAAGGACATGTAGCTTCACATAATTTTGTTATTTAAAAGATCTGTGAAACACTTCTACTTAAAGTCAACCTTGCATACTCCAAGTGCTTTAATATCAAATTTATCTTCCTCGATGTGCCAGTATTCCCCAGTAAAATTCCATAGTTAAAACTTTGACCTCCTTAGACTTTCTGATAATTGCTAGATGTAGTTTCAAATAACTAACAAAATCACTTTTTTAGTGTAAGTTTTACACAAAAATTCAATGCCACTCTCCCCAAACATCCTGTCAAGTAAGAAGTAAGGACAAGTAAACCTAGGGGGTGGGAAAGACAGTGAGGAAAATGTGAGGGGCTGGTGATTTTGCAGGTGTCTGCAGTTATATTTTGGTGTAAGAAGTAGAGAAAATGTTAGGGGAGACAGATGGATATAATAGTCATAAAGTTTTTACCTTTCTGTGAGTCTTTTTCAGCTCTGAGGTGAGGCGATATTCTCTTTCACTCTGAAGTGTTTTGTAGTGAAACACTAAAAAGCTGGAAAATTTATCCTCAGGATCTGTAGACAAGAACAAGCACGATGGCAGCCTGAGTGTTTAAACAGCTAAACCTTTAAATGTCACTTTAGATACCTTCTGAACACTGGCTTTTTTATTATCTCTCCTTAGAAGTACCACAGAGAAGTCACAGCCCCGTTTTGCTGGCAGTGCATGAAAACCTGCAGAAGTGACAGGCTCCACAACAGAAATCTACTGTCCTCAAGGTGGCCTGTGCTTCTCAAGCCTGCAGTCACACATGTTCAAGGACCAGATCCTTATCTGATCAAGTAAACTTAATGCTTCCACAGTAAACGTTATTTTTATTTATATCAGAAGGAAGGACTTCTGTGGTTAAGGAAAACTAGAGAATAATATGAGAAAAGTATATAATTTGAGGAATTGCAAATGTGATTACAGATGCATATTTCCTTGCAGTGGAGTTTCTTAGAGATTTGCAAGGCATCTTTGAATATTACATTTTGGAAAAACGAGAGAGGAAATCAGTTGGACACATAAAACATAACTTTGCACTATTCTTTGTCAGAAAAATACAGACTTGATCTCTTTCTGAAGGTCTTACATTGAGAAGCTGCATTGTTATCAGAAGTCCCATGCTCAGCGGCAGTATTTGTAAGTAGCAATTTGGACAACAGATTTTCTTTCCATTCCTTGTACATTTCCTTAAGTAGAGATTTATCTAAAAGCCATTTTTGGACATTGTCCCGGAGCACAGACTTCCTAATCTGTCTCTGAAAAATAGTACCAATACACATCTCGTATATTAAACACATTCAAGCATTCCCCAAATTTCAATGATGATAAGTGAAACTAATGACCACAAATGGATTTGCTTGACTTGATTGCAGAAGTTAATTTTAGAGGTTGAGAACATTAATCTCTTACTTCAATGAGCACTTAAAAGCATGGAACATAATGACTTTCCTGTGCATTGCTTTTAGTACATTGCTGAATATTAAAAACAATTTTATTCGATAATAACATGTCTCTGCTATCAAGAAAAGTGACCTAGACTGGAAATGTTTCTATTTAACATAATAGATTTTCCACAATAATATTTTCTTCAAAAGTCATCACCAAAGGAGTGGTGTTTCTCACACTAGACTACTTCCAGTACATAACTGAACCAAACTTGCAGGAAATAAAGCATAATTTTCTTATGAGTCAATAAGCAGGACTAACTGGTGCAGATTAAATTGTTTCTTTTAGAGACCTACCTTGTGGGAAAAAAAAAAATCAAATTACTTTTTAAATTACTCTTACTTCCTCAAGCTGTTTCCTAGCAAGTTATCAGACCCACAGTTACAGCTCACTTCAGGGAACACCCAATTTGGCAGTAGCCACTACATCTGCTTTTACAGACAAGAATGCAGCAATATTTTAGATATCAAAATTAAAGTGCTGCAGTTGGGCCACAAAGAAAGATGCTTGTATACTAACACAGTTCATATAGAATTCTGTATTCATTCTCTCATTTTCATAAGGTCTGTGAACCAAAAGTATCTGTTGAGTCAGGGTGATATAAGCAGTGGAATAAGTATTTTAGGAGAAATCAAAGAAGTCTGTTGAACTTTGATGAAACCTTTATCATCCTAATGAGTTCTATTACTTGAAGCTGCCACTGACCAGCTGTGACACCTACCAGATTCTCATGCAGCAATTTCTTCATGTGTGTGAGAGCTTGTGATAAGACTTCAGGTGTAGTCATGTGTGTAAAATGTGATCAACAGCTTCCAGGCCTCGTATCCTGTCCGGATCTACTAATTCCTCTCACATCCATGTTCAGTGTGCAGCAGCAGCTGTAAAGGTGATGGACAGAATGTGACTGTCCCTAGAGCCCACGATCTCACTGCAGGACCCCACTGTAACACATGCATAACATATCCCAGTGCCTGGAGTTGCTGTTGCAAATTTCTAAGCAAATTTCTGTGGTTTTCCTTTCATTTTTACTCACAAGGTATTCATTGGTTCATTGCTAGACAATTACTTCAGACAACTCAATGTCTCATTGCTAACTATGAGACTTGGAGAAGGAGAATTGATCATGCAGCATACATCCAACATGCTGAAGGAAAGGTTTCCTTGATTGCTTTTTGTAGGTATGTTCCTTGCCTTGTTTAAATTATGCAAATAAACAGGAATTCTGTCAATGAACAAGGTAGATCTTTAATTTCATTATTATCTGCTTGCAGATTTGTAGTCTATCTTTAGTTCAATTTTCACATGAAAGAAGTTTTTAATAACAGCAATTAATTCATACATGTCTTTTCAGAAATAAATGTCAAAACATTTTTTATCCCACTGTGTAGTGGAGCACAGAAGTGACATGAAGTGACTTGGCCAGTGTCATACAACAGGTATGTCCAGTCCTATCTTTTGCAACATGCTTTCCTATGCCGAGTGCTAAAGAAAGAGAAATCCGCCTACTTTAATTTCTAGACAAATGAATTTTATCTAGAAACGTAAATACCATTTTTCTTCTTCACTTCTCATTCTGAAAAGAAAGTAAGTTCTTCCCTTATTGGTCATAGATATCTGCAGCTAATAAATGCTTTTTAAAAACTAAGTACCCAGATTTTAATAATTCATTTCAAATACAATCTCCTGTGAATTTGTTTGCATGCAGCAACCACAGTTCCAAACTGTCTGAGCAGCAGCAAATCAACAGTCATTTTCCTCTATCTCAGATCAGCTTTAGTATTCCATGCCTACAGAAAAATTCCTTCTCAAGAATTGTCTATGCTCAGAAACCAAAAGAGAATATAATTTTCTTCGACTCAGCTTCCTCTTCAAGCAGTTTCTGTACAGCTCTGATCCTAGTTCTCTAAACTAAAGCGTTTATTTGTGCATGGAGGAGAAACGCATCAAAAGTATGTGCAATAACACCATGAGTGAATTATCACCATAATATACATATGCGTAAATCTAGCTTTCCATTCTACATGTCTACAGAAGAAGTTCTTTGTGGAAGTGTACCGTGATGCAAATTCCAGGATGTCAATCTTTGAATCTTTATTTTTAGTCCTAACTGGAGTTCATTAATCAACAGATTTAGTATGTCAATAAATACTCTAGGGAAAATTTTAATGTAGTTGTGCAACAATATGGAGATTTATTTCTGATGCTCTGATACATTTGTTCAAAGGTTTTTGTAAGGAGCTGTGATGAGTCAGATGGTCTCCACAAGCAGAACTGTTAGAAAAGTTGAAAACTATGTTCAACTGGTTTTAACACGGTGAGTTAACTTTGGCTAAAGGCCAAACTCCCACTTGTCTGCTTGCTCCCTCCTCCTACTCAGCAGGATGAGGAGAAAATACAATAAGAAAGACTGTAAAGAGATAAAGACAGGGACATCACTTACCAATGACTGACTTGGGGAAATTTAATTTAATTTATTGCCCATTGAAACAGATTCAAATAGTACGAAACAAAGACAAATATTAGAGCATCACTGTTTCTCCCCACTTGCCTATGTTCAACTTCACACCTTCACACTGCATATGAGCACTGGAAAATTTCAAGCAACTCAGTTCTAAGAAAGAATCCTTCTTCTATAATGCTAATAATTCATCTTGTGTTTATTACATAACTTCTAGTAATTTAGTCTTTATCACATGACCTTGATAGAATCACAAATTCACAGAATAAGCTTATTTGGAAGGGACCTACAAGGAATATCTAGCCCAGCTCCTGGCCCTGCACAGAAGAACCTCAAGAATCCCACCATGTTCCTGAAAGCATTGTCCAAACATTTCTTCAACCTCATTTCTCTCTGTGACATATTATAAGATAATCAATACTCTCATCTAAGGAGCACATCTGTTTATTTTCCCCATTCCAGGGTGATGTTTTCCCACATTTGATCAAGGTTTAACGAGTTTTTTAAAGTGAACTTTGAAATTCAAGTGCATAACTGTAACTGCAGTAAATGGACGCCACTTGCAGTACTGTAAACAGAGCTACCATGAAAGCAGAACTATTGAGTTAGAGACAGATGGTGTCTGAAATTCTGTATCCATTGTGCTGATTACCAGCAATTTTATAGGTTTTTTTTCCTGGATATAATAACAGCTACATAATAGTAAAATTGCACTTTTGTGATTTGCCTTGACATCTACATTACCTAGCAGGTTTTGGATTTTTAAACTCTCTAGCACTAAGCATCTGTGTTACCTTGGAGCCTCAGGTTTCATGGCATAAAAAGTAAGGATCTTGTCCTCATTAATTCAGGGAAAAACTTCAGAGTACAATCCCATAAAAAGGTAAATTAAAAAAAATAAACAAAGATAGAACCCCATCTGAAACCCAAACTGATTTATAAGACAATTTAGCAGCTTTAAAAAGCTTTGGGGACCGGCAATGCTAGATGCAAACTTTCACAGTACAATTGTTTTGTCTTTTTAAATTTTTTTTGCTTTTTTTTTTGTTTGGGGGAGAAATCATGATTTCATCTGATTTAAGACATGTTACGTAGATAAAAGCACTTCTGAAATTTGAATAGCTATTCAAGATTCTAAGTGAAATAATGATGCTAACAGGGCAGAAATTGATAAGGGTGAAGGCTTGAAAAGAGGAGTAAGAGATTTTTCTCTGGAACAGTTATTCTTTGAGGAGATTCAGCAGGTAATGTTAGACAGAAAAGAAAGATTTTTTTTCCAAAGAAGACAATAAAACCCCTAGAATTCCGAGGAAATTTGTCATTATTGCAAAATACGGCAAATTATGCATCATATATTTTCTCTGAATTTTATTGTATGTTAAAACATATGCTATATATGTAGTTGCAGTATATCAATTATGTTTAAAGAGTTTGGTGACTTTTATAATTCATAAAATTTTTGACGAAAATATTGCTGAAAATGTATATAAGAATAGAATCAAAGCACTAGCTAAATTTTAGATTAAATTTACTAAAGAGTCAGCTAGGTTGTTCAATAAGCACTTTCAGCAAACATAAACTGGCAGAGATATTGGAAAAAGCATTCCTTCCCACCACTAAAAACATGCTCCTATTCTCATTCCTCCCATCCTTATACCAGCACAAGGGATTGGGTGTGCTTACACAGTGTACAGCGAGAGAGCTGCACAGATAAAAATGGAAGGAAGGAGGAGAGGCAAAGGAAACATTTTCTGTCAGATCAGATCCTGCATCCAATTCACTCCTTTGACACATGAACAATTTTGGACACAACTGAGCCTTGAGAGCAGGGAGCATGCAGGTAAGGAGTGAGAAGGACTTCTCTGATGGAAGTGGTGACCTGTAATTGCTGAAATGGCTGCTGAGAAATTCCCATGTGAGAAGTGCCAGAATCAGATTGGGGTATAAGCTTCCTGTGCTGGTTAAAATATTTTCTAAAATGACAGGTTGAGATTATATTAGCAGCATTTTTTTTTTCAGGATTACATTAGCAAGTAAATCAGACAAATTTGCAGTAAATATCAGAATGGATAATCTAAAATAATCTTATTTTTCTCTTACAGTTAGATTTCTTTTCTGCCATGTTGCAGGTTTCCTTCTTATACTTTAGCCTGGATTCTGGATTCCATGACTTTCATCTATTCAGTGATACTCCCATCTTAGGATCTACACCTGGTCATGCAGAGAGAGGAGTAAGTGAGGTGTTATCTTAGGCCATTTATACTGAGATGTGGGTTAGTCTAGACTCATTTTAGTTCATTCTGTTATATGAGGAATGATGTTTGCTGTGGGACTTCCCAGAGCTGATGTACTTCTTTAAGTCTATTTTTTACTGCTGGTAGAATGGCTGAGAATTTTTAGGAGAATTTAAAAGAGGATTTAAAATAAAAAACTTGGTTTCAGTTTGCCATTCTTAAGAAGTCACACAGGACATACTATTCTGCTTTTTATAGAGGCTGTGTTTTAAGAGACATAAAGGCATTTTCAAAATGCTTCAAAATATACAATGCCTCCATACTGTTGGAGCCTCCTTTCACTATCTTTCAGACTTAGACCAAAAATAAAATTACCTTCTATCTGAAGCACAAGGCCTCCTCATACAAAATAATGCCCATGCATATATTTAAAGATGCAGTGTAGCCCTTTAAGAAAAGTGGTGAACTTCTCCCTGTACAACTTGCTCTCTGATGATGTATGAAGCTGGGAGAGAGAACTGTGTCTGCTCCTTTTGGCAGTAAAGCACCATGTTTTAATACTGTCATATTTCAAGTCTATAATGCATACAACTGAGTATGCACAGTATGTAGGTGTACAAGTGAGTAGGTGAGGAGTGGTTTTGTGTCCTTTGCTGTAACATGAACACAAGGACAGCTGCACCTTGGCCCCCCCAGGAGTTCTGGAGATTAACTATCCTCTGGTCTTAAAGACAGCTATATCAGCTGCAACATAGATTTTCTGGTTCGAAGCTTAAATATATAGAGAATAATACTGCTGGGGCAGAGATGTGCTAAAGCAGAGCAGGAGTAGTTTTCAAGGTATTAAACAGAAAATTTGGTGCTTGCAATTAAAAAAAAAAAAAGCAGGCAACAGAAAGAATATGTAGGGTTTGCAAACTAAATTTCCAATCTATCATAGGAATTTAATTTCATATTGTGGAAAATTATAGCCTTAATAATTTTCCATTAATCCTATTTTAATAGAAAGAAATAATGATAGCTTCATGAAACTGTGTCTGGTTCATGTATATTTTAGTTCTTCCAGGGTTGATAAATGCTTATATTTTTTATGAGCAACTGGAGCTGCTAGAATGGGTACTGACACTCTGATACCAGAACAACTAACCTGTTCATCCAGATGTTTGCTTTCCAGTGAGGGAAGGAACCATCCACCTCATTCTTCTGACTCCTGTCATTTGGTCATTCCTCACACCACATGAGCCTTTGGTTGAAAGGCACCTCCATTAGCATCTATCCCAACCCCCTTCTCAGAGTAGGTCTAATTTTACCAGATTTCTCCAAGCTAAGTGCAGTCCTGAACACCTTGAAGGCCGGGGAGTCCACAACATCTGGGACCAACCTGACCCTCTTGGCAAAAAGGTTTATTTAACACTAAATGGAGCTTTTCGTGTTCCAGTCTGTGCCTGCTGCCTCTCATCCCACAGCTGTGTACCTCCATGCAGAGTCTGACTGCTTCTTCTCTCTATCATTCCATCAGGGATTTGTAGGCAGCAGTAGGGTCTCCCCAGAGGTTTTCTCTTCTCCAGGCTGGACAAACCCAGTTCTTTCTGTTGCTCCCAGCAGACCCCATTCTGCAGCCACACAGCCACCCTGCAGGAGCCAGCCCCGTGAGCAGCAGCCTTGACAGCTGTGCCCATCCTGCCTGTGATGATCTGATAAAAAGGTGGTTGAATGCATAAGGAGGAGAGCAAACTGGATGTATGGCCCTTTGCTAGATCAGCCTGCACCCACAAAAAAAAACTAACGGCTTTGAAATTTTATACCAAGTCTTGCATTTATTTTTGGTGAGAATAATGAAAACTTGTTCCCCTGGCAGTTAGACAACAGTAAGTAAAATTACAGTGTTCCTTTAACTGACTAAACTTTTTGTGTTTAAAAAAAAATAAAAAGGTGGGGTCAGAATGGAAGAATTGAGCATATTTACAGAATTCTAGCCATTTGTCGAAGGATTTTGCTAAACACTAACTTTGGGTAACTTTGGGCTGATCTTGCAGTGATAGATGAGCTGTAACTTGAGAAAATAAGGCTTGACTTTTTTAACCTGTAAAAATATGAGTTGTAAGAAAAAATTTCAAAATAAAGATTTTTGAATGAGCTTTATATTACACTTGAAGAAGGGCATTTTTGTGTATATGAGGAAGGTAGATTAGTTGTAAGACTATTTTTTGTGTATATGAGGAAGGTAGATTACTTGTAAGACTATTTTTAAAATTGTGGTGACTACATTTTAATTTATAATGCCTCTTGGAATTAAACTATAAATATTTATGAATTAACGCTATTAATTTCTGTAACAAGTCAGATTATATTTGAATATTTCTAAAGTAAAACTATTTCCTTGTATAATGGAATCCAAATGATTACATAAAAATATTCATTTATAATAAATATCTAACATGAGAGTTTCCAAACAGTTGTTTCCTTTGGTTTTTATCCTCTCTTAATACCTATCGTAATAAGATGGGAGCTGAAAAAAGTCGTTTGTAGTATGACAAAGCTGTTCAACTGATGAACTAAACCCTTAAATTATATGGAATATTAGAATAATTTTTTGTCTGAACAAATCAAGTTTAATCCCCCCAAGGGGGCTGACTTTCTAGACGTTAAATAAAACCAAAGGAAATATCTTTAGAACTTGAATCATTCTTTTAATCTATTGTACTGAAACTAATGGCAAATTATTTCTTAAAATATCCTTTTTATGAACTACTTTTGTCTGTGTAATATGCTAAATGCTATGGAAGAAATCTGCAGAGAACTATTACCAAGCACCAGAAATTTACAATTGATTCATTACTAAATTAGAACTTAATGGCTATTAGAAGTTAGCTAATATTGCATTAATCCTTGTTCATAGAAGATATTGAATTACATATAACTGAAAGCTGTTTGTAACTACTAATACAGGGAGCTGATGTTAGAGGATAAAATGCAATTGGTTTCAGAGTCTTTCTTGTTCACATACCTGTGATGCATGCATCATATATTATTGACAAAGTCGAAAATACAAAGCAGCAGTTTTAGACAGTAGCCAAATTTTCCAAAATTTTGGTTTGAGGCCTCTTCTGTGTACAAAGTAGACTGAGAAAATAGACTTAAAGATGAAAATTTACAGACAACATTTTGACAGTGGAGGGTGTTAAAAAAAAGTAAATGGCTAAATACACATATGTACATTTTCCCCAGAAGAAAGAGGAAAATAAACAGAAATACATAATGAAAAAATCTTCTAGAGCTGGAAAAACAAAACACGTTGAGATTTTTTTTCCCCCTGTTTTACCTAGAGGTGGGGTTTTTTGTTTGTTTGTTTTTGGTTTTTTAATGTATCCATTTTCCTAGAAAAAAAACTTGTTTTCCATATGAAGTAGTTTTAATTGGAATATTTATCTTTGCCGACTTAAAGTGGCAAAAATTTCCATTTTATAGACAAATATTGGCAGATCATGAAAAAAAATTACTTTTTTTTTTTTTCCACAAAACCACCCAATATGTGTGGTTCATCCCATGGTGGTTCAGAAGGTGGCACTGTTCTCCCTGTTGAGTTTAAATGCTTGTGTGGCATATTGGAACAGGGAACGGCTGTCATTTAATGAAGTTGTATGAATTCCTTCTCCGTCCATTAGTGCATCTGTCAAGCAAATGGAAAAATAAAATGTATGTTAACACTTTTCTTATTACTCACTGATATGAGTCAAGTAATATCCTATTACAATTCCAATTATGGCTCTTACCTGCCTCTCTCTGCTTATAGTATGTAAATAACACCTGTTCACACAATGGAATTACAGACTACAGAATTTCATTATGAATAGCTTTTTTTAATTGTTTTTCTCATCATCAGACATTTTTTATATGGTCTATTATGTTCATTCTGCCCTCACGTATATGCCAAACACAGTAAAGAGAGTAGGCCCTGATTGCCTCTTAACTCATCCATGTAAATTATTTTGTTTTCTCTAAAAAAGAAAAGAATATTTACACTTTTCAGAAAGGAAAAATATTCCACTTTCTAGCTGTAATGCATTAACTGAAAAACTGTAAAGTAACAGATGTCAGTGCAGATTGAATTTATTTTTCCAATATGCTTTCAAATGAATGAATGTGCAACTGTTAATACTTGTTGTAGCTCAGAAAGTTGGTTATATTTACATGATTTTAATGTCTGGTTTTTTTATGTTAGAACTGCAGTCACGTCTGTGGGAGGTAACTGGCACTTTCCCAAAAGAGGCTAGCTGTATGAGCTTGTCATTTAGGATGACAGCCATCTTTTCTTTCCTGTTTATTTTGTGATTTCATAAACCAAATCTTTTTTTTTTTTTTTTTTTTTTTTTTGCACAGTTGGATACTGAATGCATATTTCTACTCACAGTAGAACTCAAGAATCAGATTGAGTCTAACAAAGCTATATGGGCAATCAGGTCCGACAATGCTCTATGGGCAATGAAAAAGGGTATGCTTTTCCAGGAAGAAAGGCATTCTAGGCTCCTACAGTGGTGTTTCTTGTACTGTTGTTGAAGCCGTACAGAAACATTTTCTTCTTGATGCAGATAAAGGAACACATTCATTCATGGCTCATTACTTGTAGGCATCTTGAGAATGTGATAAAATGAGATACACTAATAAACCAATCTGCAGAGCTTATGGTCAGGAAAACCAACATTGTAACATTATTGTCCTATTACTCTGAATCTAGAGTAATCCTAAACAACCCTTGGATGCTGTGGAGCCATGTATACTTACATTAATGACTAAGACTCCTTTTTCACTTCTGTGTTACAGCATCAATACACTGACAGAAGAATGAGCTGAGCTGGTCTGCAGCTTTCCTTTTACATCATCCACACTGTCAGCTTAGCTCTGTCTGCAGAGTCCTCATTAGAAAGGGGAGTGGAAGGAATGAACAGATTGCTTTTTTCAGATTCCAGATGGAGTTTGTAAATCTGACAGGTGAAGAAGAGAAATGAGTCGGAAAGAAAAATTTTCATACTTGTGAAATCACAAAAATCTGTCTAGAAATTCTTGAGAAAATGAATATTGGACAAAATGGGGTTGTAAATTTTACCCTCCCTGAGTATAACAGCATCTGAGGGGTTAATCATTCAAAAATGCTTGTAACTGACACACAGGTAATCTGCAATTGGAAATATCTCAGATGAGTAGCAGCTGAGATCCTTGGCCATGAACAGATTACTTTGCATAAATACTTGTGCTATTAGGTGTTTCATCTGAACTTACTTTTCTTGAAACTTCCACATATAAAATGTTTCTCTGCTATAGAAATATGAATCTCACAGCTACAGCTTACTTGCTTGTTTTTAAATTCAGTCATCTAATGTGTTTTAGGGCATCAAATCACTTTACAAGGGCCACATGGAACAACATACTTTTTGCTTTGGTTCACGTACACAACTTAATATGCTGGGTTCCTTTGTGTCCTTGCAAGCATGAGGCTGCAATTTTCCAGATACAGGTATTAAACTGTGCCACACAGGTGTCTAACCAGGCAGCTCTCTAGCTTCAGGTCAATACTTACTTGCTCTCTTCCTTCATGTCTGACTGTGCTGCTTATTTGAAATAAACCAGGCTTAAATAAATACAGCAGTTAGTTTATATGGAATCATACTTGCCATTTTGCACATTTGCAGATATTGCAGGCAATGGAAAATAAGTCAGCTTGAAAGCTTAAAGGCTAAGGTTTATACTACAAGCCACTAAATTTCTGTATTTCCCCAATATATTTGAAAAGTAAAAGGTAAGGAAAGAGCATGGAAAAAACCAATTAACATGTGGTAATGAAATATATAAGACTGAAACCCAAATTTTCTTTATCAGTGTGAATAAGTATGCAGATATATCTGATTTGTCTCTGCAAATCCAAGCTAAGCAGCTATGCAAAACCACTGGCAGCAGCAGGTAGAGATGACACATACGCTATTATATATAAATAAATAAATAACTAATACAAACAAATATATGCCCAGATATATATACTTCCAGATTAGAGTGTGTCATGATAAAGCCTTTTCCTGGCTTTTAAGCCCCTCCAGAGCACAGGGAGGTAAAATAAATGCTAGGTAAAATAAATGGCTATATGTCACTGTGTTGAGCATTCCAGCACTTCAGAGTACTTTAGAGTACTTTAGCTACAAATAACTCACAGAAAGTCTTTCATGTCAATTATGATCCAGACATGGATAATAATTTCATTGAAAGAAAATGAAATATGATTCAGAATATGATGATAAGAATTAAGCAACTTAATTCTGCACAAGAATATATGTTTTTATAGAATTACTTCAAGATATTAAGAAGGAAGGCTTTCTGTTAGCCTCACACTTTTGTATTACACGATTAAAATTACTTTTAAAAAATAAATCTAGTATCCTTTTCAAAATTTTCATGATTTTTCCAGGTTTTGTGTACCATTATTCTTGAAATAATTTATTACTTTTGCATTTTCTTATTGTGAGTGTTCTTATTTTGTGTTTCACTTGACTTTTCACACAAGAGCTGAAAATTGAAATAAAAGGAATATTCCATAGGGTCAGTGCAAATGTTTATCTAACCCTTGCAGGGGCTGAGAGTGCATGCAGAAGAGTGCATGAACCAGGGTATTTATATGATCCTTTCTCTTTTAGATTCTGGAAGATCGGTAATACTGGAGGTTTAAAAGAAAAATTTTATGTTTAACAGCTATACGTGGAACCATCTTCCAAAAGTTATCTTCTCCTACTGTCTTTTAATACATGAAAAAAATTGTGTTTATTTTTTACTTAAAGTGCTTTACTCTTAAGAGACTGAATCAAGATGACTGTAAAGAACAGCCCCAGAATTCTGAATCCATCAAAAGATGTCAAAGCACCCAGAAAAAACTGATACGTAAAAAGCTATTTCTATAGTCTGAAATGGGTTCTTGTCATGGCTTCAAAATCTGGATATAAATTTCTTCTGACCACAGAAGGCCTGCTTCTGGGTCAGAGAAGAGCAAGTGCTCTCAAGGAATGTGAAATTCATGATTTTGCTCTCAGTGGAGTGTAAACTGCTAAAGGTTGCATGCCTGCAGCCTGCATTCAGAAAGAACTCTGGCTCCTTTGTATTCACCATATCAGACTCCTAGATATCCTCTGGGGAAAAAAAAAAAATATATATATATATATATGCTGGGAAAATGAAGGTCTTGTCTCTGCCAAAGGAAAGTATTACACTGATGCTTTCAGAAACTGTGGAAGGATATTTGTGACCTGCTATGTTGTCTTGTACACCATAAATTCTTCAGGTTTTTTGTTACAAGATGTTACTTTTGCTTTAGTTGGATTTCGAAAGAAAAACTACCTTTTAGGCTAGTATTTCACACCTCTACTGTCTGCAAATTATGCAAAAAAAAAGAAAAGGATTATTTACTGGTTGAGTCAAAGAATTCTAATTTCTCTTCCCAATTTCTGTCTTTATGCCTTAATCTAAGCTCTTTAGGAAACAGCCGTATTATCTGTTCTCACAGAGGCTCAAGGCAGAGATTTATTAGCAACATGCTTCTGAATTCTTCAGATTAATGTATGACTGAAATGCAAAGTGCCCCTACTGATAGTAGAAATTGCAGCTTATATTGCCAGAACAAAGCTTTTTCCATTGACTTAAGATGGAATCAAATTCTTCTGCATTTGTATCCAGGGTGTGTATCAGAGTTAGGTAGTAAGAACTACCAGAGTTTCATTAATTTTGTTTCCAACCAAAAAAACATGAATTCTAAAAATATACTTAAAATATTACTTGGGCAGCCTCTAACAGTGCTTGGCTTCGAATTAGTCACCAAGTATTGAGAGATAATTATAGCACTTAGAGTGAGTGTGAGGAATTGTGGTTCTCGTTGCTGAAGCAGAGATAATTGCTGCGAACAGACTCTCCACCCGTGCCATTCTATAAACACTCAGTTTGGGAGACTGGTGAAGAGATTGCTTAGATTATTTCTGCAAAAACATGTCCATGAGTTCATAGTCTGGAGCATTAGGAGGAAATTTGTTTCAGTGAAATCAGTGGTAATTTTTTTCTCCCATAGTTATGTCTTACTCTACCAAACTATCAGAGGCTCGAATGTGCTTACTAGTCCATCTCCCCAGTGTTAGTAGCATCCATCTGACAACAATACCTGCTTTCTGCAGAAGTACCCCTTGAGGCTCACAACCTCCTCATGACCCTGCCCTCTCTTTCCATTTCAGTCCCAGATGTCCTTACAAGCACCAAAAAAGCCACACAGGAGCTGAATGAAAAACAGTCCTCTCCTTTCTGAAGCAAACCCCGCGTTTCTGGTATCTAGCAACTGACTGGCATGCAGAGGCTTTTGTTTTTTTCATCAGGATGTGAATGCCTCCATCATATGCCTATATGGGAATATTTGGCATGTAAAAAGTTTTTAGGCAGTCCCCACAGATGCCTTGATCACCACCATACTTTCTCTCCAACTTTCACCAAAACTGGAACTGTACACAGTAGCAATCTGCTCTCTGCAGAATGCAGATAAAAAATGCATCCAAGGACTCTAATGTTTGATGAAGATACTGCCTAGGCTGATGCCAGAACATGTTCTAGAGAACTTGCTGTTGTTTCTCTGTCCCCTTGTCAATCCCACAAGCCTTTTGATGTTTTTTCTCAAAATCTCTCTTCTCTCTTTCCCACTTTCAGACTGGCCAAGACACAACTCTGAATTTGGCAGCAATTCCCCAAGGAAAGAATTCACCCATATTTTTCTCCAAAAGCAGCATAGTGTGTGGGGATATTCTGAAAGAATATGGAGAGGGATTTCACATGGATGGAAGTATGAAAAAAATGCATAACAACTGAAACATTCCCAAGTAGTAAGTCATACATGTGATGACTCAGTTGGCCTAAGAAACTGAAGCCCTCAAAGCACCTGTGTTTCAAGTACAGACACTTGGACACTGATGTCAGATGTCCGTGCAAGTTTCCACGATGGCAAGAGAGCAAGGAGCTTGTGAAGAGCTCACTACCCATTCTCACTAGGACAAATACAACAAATTAGCAGGTTTTCTTAGACCAAGAATAGAAAATGAAGGCACTTCTTTTCCTCTTTCCCTATGCTCACATTTCTCAGCCTCTCCTACTTACCTAATGGAATATCTAGCATAGCTATGCTCTCTCCTTCAGAAACCTGAATCTCTGGTGTGGAGTTCAGCTACTTGAAAGACCAGCATCTAAACTTCCTTCTGGAAATAAAAATAAGCCCCCATAGTCCCCTATCATCATCTAAGGCAACACAAGAAACATTTTCAAAGTATGACCACATACTGAAATTACTTTTGTGTCAGACACAATAGCCTATGAAGATGTTTTAAAAATACACTTCTGATTCAAAGTGCTCTTCATTATCTGTTTTGTGATTTTGTGTAAAAGATTCTATTGTTAGGCTTGTTTCCCACCGAAAACTTACTCTGAGTTCCTGTCTCATCCTCCATTTGATCATGAGAGTGTACATTCTTTACTACAGACACTGTGTTTTTAGGGCAATTGCATCTTATTTGCAGATTTCTATATTTCTGAAAAAAAGCAAAACACAGGCTTAATACTCTTGTATGCACATTAAACAAACCATATTTTAAATATCTGAGAAATAGTTTTCATGTATGATGAAATGTCAGGAAGTGGTTTTTTTCAGCCCAGTCAGCAAAATTAAGTTCAAATGGAATTAATTATCCCTCATATGAGAAGCAAATGCTGGCAATGTGGCTTCTTAAGAAGCAGAAGCATAATTTTAAATATGATTTTGATGAATTTTTAAAATTGAAAATCACATTACGTAATAATATTATTGTATATATACAACTTTTATTCCTAGATGACTTGTTGTAACACAAAATCTCAATTCCCAACTGTTAAAAACATGACTTCTTTCTTTGCATTTTAAATTGTTTCCCCTTGAAATGATATTGCTAAAAATGTATTTTTGGGAGTAGTTTTCAGTGTTTTTCAATACTATGTGTTTCTTCTGCAGGGTTTTCACCTAAAAATAACTACCTACCTTGAAATCTTCCCACTCTTCACTCTGTTTATTTTAAATATTTTGTGCACACTACAAAGTGACACTTTATTCTTAAGGAAATACATCTATGGTGCTTTGTTGCTATATCCTGTTTGCAAAGTTCTGTAAATAAAAATTCCATAAAACTCAATAAGGTGGTTTGGGGTTTTTTTCTTATTTCTCCTAGTGATTATCCAACAGCACTGACATCATTAGCTGTACCATTTATGTAAAAGATTTCAATAATTTTAACTTAAGGGAACATATGCATTCTAATACTTAATAGCTAATAGGTCAATTCAATACAGACTCTTTGTTCAGTTTGCTTTGAATTTTCAACAGTTGATCCGTTGCGTTTTTTGAAAAATATAATTACAGTCTCAGAGTAACCAATCCTTATGTATTGAAAATCTCTTTACTCCTAATGAAATCTGAAGAAATATTAAATAAAACTTTTATTTTATTATAAAGTCATAGAACAATTTACTGACTCACCTTAACTAATATCTTGAAAATAGAAAACCAAATAAATATTGACCGATTTGAATGTTGCTTTGCTTTGGACTGTCAGGATGACTAGCTCTTCAAAACAATTCCTTCATGAGAGCTTGGGAGATCTATGAAAAACACCAGAACAGCTGGGTTAGACCAGTTACAGTCTGAGCAAATTGTTAGGTTTTGAGNTTTTTTTAACCAATCCTTATGTATTGAAAATCTCTTTACTCCTAATGAAATCTGAAGAAATATTAAATAAAACTTTTATTTTATTATAAAGTCATAGAACAATTTACTGACTCACCTTAACTAATATCTTGAAAATAGAAAACCAAATAAATATTGACCGATTTGAATGTTGCTTTGCTTTGGACTGTCAGGATGACTAGCTCTTCAAAACAATTCCTTCATGAGAGCTTGGGAGATCTATGAAAAACACCAGAACAGCTGGGTTAGACCAGTTACAGTCTGAGCAAATTGTTAGGTTTTGAGTGATTCCTGTTCTTCTGTGTGCTGATTGGTGAAGAATCGAGAATTAAAAAGAACAGACGTGACAGGCAGCATCATGTACATAACCCAGATAAAACTGGGGTGAGAAAGCACAGAGATGACCCCTTCTATATCCGTCACTCACAAAGATGATGGGCAAGAGCTTTTGAACTGGTGAATGCCACCTCCTGACGATAGTCTACAGTAGGCATTTTGATTGCCAGAAATGTCAGCTGTCTACCTCACCAGCTGAAGGGGAACTCAGCACAGATTTATGTGCATGGGCATTGACTCTTTCATCTGGAAGCTGTCTGTTCACTGATGGCCACACTACAGTGCTCAGTCAGTATTGTCCCCAGGCTCCAGGCACTACTTGGTGTTGGTGTCTGGATGTTTATCAGAGAGACATCTGGCAGTCAGATGCATCAGCTGCACTGCCAGCTCTGTTCCCTGCCCACCACTCTGCAGCTTTTGGAGAGCTGGGAGCTGTTCTGTGGCTGCACAGCTCCATTCCCAAAGCCCAGCTGCTCTCAGGTTGCAGACCAGAAAGGCTTCTAAAGGGTACACTGAAAATTACTGGCTGGAAAGGTAATGGTGTCCTGATAGTGATGTGTTTCTTTATCAGGGGCTATTTTTGCAGGGCTGAGCTAAGAAATTGGAGAGCCTAGGAGCCAGCTGCCAAAAGCCTCCTCAATGTGCCATGCAGATAAGCAGAGGAAAAACACCGGGCAATCTGGGATGGCTTCCACATGCCCACAGCGCGTGCAGATGTAAATGCCATAGTATGAGCTTTTCTGCACTCATACCTACTCCTATTAAAATCTGCACTACTCGGTGATCTGAGGGCATAGGGTTCCCTCTTAAATGAACATGAATGTATGGCCCTAGGTACCAACAGAATCCTTTCTCTCCTAGAAGTTTTTCCCTAGTTTAATTTAGGGGCTTTTTTGTTATGTTAAACATTCCTAAAGCTTCCTGACTCAGAGTTCTCAGTATTAACACCTGAGAACAAAATCACAGATCAGTATTTTGAAGCCAAATGTGTTCTGAAAACTATAGAAAAATCCATGAAGTTTTCAATTTATTTAGTTTAAACTGCCTTAACCTCTTTTAGTACACAGTGTAGTTATCTGTATATCGTTCTATGCATTACTGCAGTGTACTCTGTTATCTTGGGGAGAAGGCTTTACCATTTTAAGTACTTGTATTTGCACTGTTGCACAGAAGAATATTAAACACACCCGAATAAAAGATTGCAGCTGAAAAGAAAAAATGTCTTTTGTATTTGGTTTACTGACTGTAAGCAGTAGAAGAATGTTTGGGGGTTTTCAAACCCCATACATAGATATGAAAAACCACAACTGAAAAAAAATATTTTTCTAGTTGTAGAAAGATTTTTTTTTTACTGGCACACCAAGTATTTGCTTTTATGAAAGGAAAATGGATTTTAAAAAGTTTGAGATTGCAAGATGAAACAAGAAGTAACTCCATTGAAATTAGGCAGTTACAAGAACAGAGCAAAGTCAAAGTGCACATTTCAGAGTAGGGCCAGCATATCCTGATTATCAACATTGATATGCAATGGAAAAACACAAGCTAGCTTGTAACATTGCAGTAACATTCTCATTTACAGAACACTAACTTTAAAAAACAGCATTTAGATGTTAACAAGAGTGTATCACCTCATGGTTTTCTCTTCGTCAACTGTCCTTTTTATTTTAGGAATTTTTGGCCTGACTACTTTCTTCATTTCCCTTTAAAAGGAATCAAGCCTCGGGAGGAAGAAGTTGCACACCATGGATATTTAATTTCTTTTTCTTTCGCCTTAAAGAAAAAACCACTTTACTTTTAGATATAAAAGCAAACAAATACAACAAATATGCAACACTTTTTTCACTTAGACAGGATGGTGGCAATGAAAGCTGATTTTAGAGCCGCTTATTTAGACACATAAGTACCCATAAAAGAGAGAATTTATCCTGTTTGCCAGAGATATGCTGGTTAAAAATAGCATGGTAGTGAAACAAAACACATGATGACACTATGCCAGATGACAACAAAATGGCCTAGCAATGGAAAAGATGAATTCTATGTACAGTAAGTTTTTCTCAAGTGCTCTTATTTTCTCCACTGATTTTCTTTTCTCAATTATCCTGTACTATATATCATGACTCAAAAGCAGAATAGATAACAAAATGAAATGTTAACTACAAGTTAGAGATATGCTACTAGATCTTAGTGTTTGGGGAGGTGGGAGGGATCGTTTTGTAGGAAACAAATTCTAGATTTTATCCATTAACTGTATTCATCATTATTTCTGTTAATTAACAACAGAATTTGTTAACAGATTATCAAACAAAAGACAATTCTAATATTTTGTATATCATTAGTGTAAATACTTCACAGGAAACGTTTCTGGTAACATTAGTCAATATGCTTTGAAAACTGAATTTATTTAAGAGGTTGGTTGGTTTCCATATTAAGTTCTCTCTTTCTTTTACAGACAGAGAATGTTTTACTATTTTTTTCTTCTCTTAGTTTGCAGAAAGTAAAAGTTAGGGAAGAGAAACAATTTAGAATCCATTTAAAAAAAAATAGGTCATTATTAGAAATGTTAAACATAAAGCCCAATCACGACAAAGTTTAAAGTGCAAAGAGGTCCTTCCTAACTTATGCTAAGAAATGTTTGCATTGAACATCAATAATGACATGAAAGGAAGTTAGTCTGACTATCGTTACTATTATACAGAGAATGAAAGCTTTTCAGAATAAACCACACCTTTAAATTATCTGAGTATCCAGAAGAGCAAATTTCAAGTACTTGGAGAGTTTATAATCATTCTTGGGAAGTTAACATTACTGGCCATATATACGTGTGCAATGAAACTAATTTTCTAATACTAAGGAAAAGTATTCTTTTTTAAATCCTCAAGACTATAAATTTTTAAAGTACCTATCCATTACATGTGCTCCAATCCTTCAAATGCAGTATTGTCAATACAACAACTTCTCCCTCCACAAATTGATTGAGTCTCTGTATATTGGCTACAGCTATTGAATCAGCATTTTTAGCATTTAAAGAAACCTGATGGTGTTATCAATTGTATTATTTGGTAAGTGATTTAGGGTCAAAACCACAGTATTGATTAGACTCCATCTTTGAAAGAAATAAACAAACTGAACATCTATTGCTTTACTTTTTTGTGCATGTATACGTGTACATGCACACAGCTGCCTATTTTGACAAACATGGTTTTATTTGTCCCCTGAGGAAATGGTGCCATTAATCAGCTAATTATGAGTGCAAAACTATCCATTGGGCAGTTAATTAATTGTCAGAGTACACAAAGCCATTTCACCTAACTGATTTTTTAAATGGTTAAAGAGGTTGAGTACTACGCTATGTACAGGCTGAAAATTGATTATCTTAAATACAAAATGAAACTCAAAAGTTATTAAGAATGCATGCTTGCTACTTTCCTTTTTTCTATGCAGTTTAAAATTGGAGATGTTTACAGTGCTGAAGCTGACTGAACTCCAAGGCACTTCACTCTGAAGCAAGGATTGTGAACCCTGCTGCTCCTCCCAGTGTTGGTGGGACACGGAGAGTACGTACACGCTTCGCACTGCTTAGGCCTTACTGCAAATGGTTGTTTCACTTCTGTTGCAGAAAGTTCCAGGGCACTTGTATTAAATGTTTGAGTTCTGTGATTATTTCAGAAAGGTGACAATCTTAAATAGTATCCCCACAGAAATATTTGCATATATAGGAAATAGATATACATTTAAACATCAAAAAAAAGTTTATTAATAAACTTCTTAGTTTTTCTCAAGAACTCTGATTTGACTCTTTCTGCCCCAGAAGACAAGATTTAATTTACTGGGCAATGTTAATTGGGCAATGTTATCTTACAGTTGTCAGATTGTATGTGGATTTCTATATAATAATCCTTACTATTCTAAAAAACCCTGACATTCTCCTACTGTCATAAATTCCTATCCAAGCAACTTGTCCATACAAATTATGTCTAATGTAATTTCAGTATAACCTCTGGCATTGGCAAACACTGAACGTCTTTTATTGTTAAATGCCTTAACAGAGCCTGTGGCTGATTTTACCATGAGCAGAATCTAGCCCTGAATTTAACACTACTTCACATATTAAGTCTATGATACAGAGAACTTTGAAACTATTTGCAAATTTATATGTCTTCACAAAAAGCAGGCAGATGGTCAGTTGTAGAAAAACAAAGATAAAACCCCACAGGAAATCTATTTTAATGTTATAAATCTGTATTAGAAAAAAATTGTCACCACAATTCAAGGAGCAGTGGTGCACAATTATTTCTGGAACAAGTTTTTGTATCTGCCTTCTTGTGTCTTTTTCAGACTGGTTGCAGTAAACAAACTCATTAGAACAACAAATCTGAGTTCCAGAGAATAAGGCCTGGCAAGATTTCAAAGCTTCTCAAAGATTTATGTTCTTCCAGTGACTGATGCTGAATCAACTTCTCTGCAGATACGGATTTGCTGATTTTTTAGGCTTCAATTTGATGATTCTTAAAATATATATATATAAGCAGCAATGTTGGTGCGTGAAAATTTTTATACTTCAGTATGTAACTCAAAAGCATGCCTTCTCATTGTGTTCTGCTTATGAGTTTTTATAAACAGAGGTTTGACTTCTTTTTTTTTCACAATTAAGTGAGTCCTTGCAATTTTTCTTACTCCTTACTGCTACTTTGAAGATTCAGCAATACACAGTTTGAAAAGTTCCTTGAAGAATTTTATGTGGGAGGTTAAGAGAAATATAAGAAACTTTCTCAGTCTCACCAGACATCTGACCCCCATGATGACAGAGGATAGCTTTGCAGAATTTACCGCAGTCCAGGTTCATCTCCTCATGTTCCCCTCTGTGCTCCCTCAGGATAAAAACCTCAATTTTTTGAATGTCTGTACTGGCTTCATACAGATCCTACTCCCAGTTCTTCAGGTGGACACTTGAATCTAACTCAGTCATGGGATGACAGGAAAATTTTATTAGGTTGAGACCTTTAGAGGTAATTTTGCCCCAACTCAAAGCAGGGCTCACTTAAAAGAGAGATTTGCCCATTCTAGTGATGGCTATTCCACTGCTCCCCTGAGCAACCTCTCCCTTGGGTAATACATAATGGTTTACACATTAAACAAAATTAGGGTTCATAATCACTGAAATAATAAAAATTAAACTTAATAGTTTTCAGGAAGAACAAAACTTTCCCAAAGCAATCAGATTTTTCTCCTTTTTTTTATTCACAGCTGCAAGTTGAATAGAAAAATAAACTTGTTTCTTTCATTTGTATTATCTAGTCTGGGACATGATTTAGGAAAGAATACTATGGAGCTGAAAAAACATTACACAAGTGTTTTGTACAGGCATCACTGTAAATTATGCAGCGCTGTTTGCTTTTTCTCCCCTTTACCATGGAAGGCATTTTTTCAAATAACTGCTGTAAACTTTCTAAGTACTCTTGACTCCAAAGCAAATAGTAAAATGTAAAAATTTTTAAATTAACTGTCATGAAAGCGTATTTCAAACCTTTCTAAAGTCCTTGGATGTCATACTCAGACCCATATTTAACTCCACTGTTCACATGGCTATGATACTAACCATTAAGTGATGATAAATAGTAAGGCATGCTGTGCAAATGATATATAATTTTATGTTGCATTCCCCATACCATATGACAAATCACACTAGAATTTCTGTGGTCAGGTCATACACTGTGCTAGGCCAGGCAGCATGTGACGTCACTCCCCTGATAATCATAAACATTATGCACAGATTTTATCTACTGGTCAAAAAAACCCTGTAATTAGTGACTAAGCCAACCAGATCTAATAAAATGACAGGGTCTTTCCAGTCCTATGAGCATGGACTAATCAAACCCCTTAAAAGCTCCCACTGCTGTCTAACACACTGTGTCTTTTCAGAAAAGTGCATCTTCTAAAAAAAATTTAGGAAAATATCACAAACATTTCCAGGATATCTGAGGCTCACTTGTGCCACTTCACCCTCTTCTGCCTCACTGTGCCTGCAAGTTTTCTGAGATACCACTGGTCAATGAAGGAAATTATTCATCTCCTTTTCACACAGATATTTTTAAACTGGTCTGTGCATGTTCTGACAAACAAGATTCAGTACCCTCATTGCAAGAACTAGGACAATTTTAATGTATCCCAGTAATTAGGGATTTGGATTTTCCACATATAGATACACACATATCTATCTATGTTTCTGTATATCTTGATGTTATCTTAATTAGATTTGAATTAAGGGCTATAGATTTTGGACAGTGCTCATACTTAATTAAACATTTTAATTTTCAATTGGCAGGCTTAGAGGGGATCTCAGTTTACAGTTAGAGATATTGTTTTTAGTGTAAACAGGAAATGAATAAACATCAGAAGATATCAATGAAGAATGAGTGAACAGAAAAATGGTGAAATATTTTTTTTTCTTGTCTCATTTTGTCTGTCTTAAAGAAGGATAAAACCATCTTTTGAATGTAGAACAGCATCCTCCACATACTGCTCTTTTATTGACATGTTGGAGTACTGAAACTTCCTGCGCTGGTTTTATGGTGCATTGAGAGGCCCATAATGTACCTGCTTTCCTTTGCATGTCCCATAGATCCTGCTGTGGAATATCCCATATCCTGATGTGGTTTTTGCTCAGCCTGTCTTGCTTTCTATGCTCAATCCCTTTGGCTGTTCTTTCAGCAGCATAGAAGGAATACTTCCAGGAAGGTATTTGAGGGCGGCGATGTTTTTATTATGTGGGAAAGGAGCAGTCTTGAAGATAAGAGAGAAGGAATGCCTCCTTTGCTACCTGCCAATACATTCTGCTGCTGAAAGAAATGCAGAATTCCTGAATGCATGCACCCTCCATGGGTAAGAAAGGGCTAAAAGCAATTTGTCAAATGACCTTACTTTATCACCAAAAAGTCTGTATCTACTAGTATAAACATCAATTTTGCAGTGCATTGATACATAATGTTTCTTCTGCAAACAGTAGTAAATCATATTAATTCTATGGATCGGTTTGTTCTAAATTTCTTTTTGTTAAGCAACACTTGCTAATAATGAGGACTTCTACAAGAAAATATGACTCAGCAAGGATCATGGGAAGTATCCTTTTATGTTAAAATTTTATTTGTACCTTTTACAAAAATACAGAAGAAATTCTGTCCACTTATTTTTGTACATATGAATGCATTCTTTCATCATTAGAAAAAACAATAGAACTTATTTCATTCTGAAGCAAAAACAGTTGTGGTCCTTCAGATGACACATTGGGCATGTGCTGTAGTTCTGCAGTATACATGCATTTGTCCCAGATGAGTAGTTTCTGCTTTTACCTATGCTGCACGAGGTTTTACCCCTCCTGCCCTCAGCTCTCCACAGAACCCATCTCTTGACTCTTCAAGACCAGCTGCTTTCCCACTAGGCACAAGGAACACTGGCTGCTCTAGAGACTGCCCCTGCCACTCACCCAGTCCCTGACTCTCTTTACTTTTATCCACAGACTTGGTGGATTTGCCATGAGGGGTTTTATGATCTGAGGGCTAGAACAATTAACTAGGGGGGCAGCGTACACAGGCAACTCAGAACACAGTTCTGGCTCCCATAGCACTGGAGCCTGAGAAATCCCAAAGTCCAATACACAGCTCCGCTCTCTATATATATGGTTCATCAGTAGATTGTATCACACACTTTCTTACAATTAATTTTCTCTGTCTTGCAACTGTAAAGCACTTAAAGTGCTTAATGACTTTAGCTATGCACTAAGCACGAATGCCAGCACTTGTCATTAGCAGCCTTGCACATTCTGTTTATGCTACATATCTTTAAATAGTATATTTAAAAATTATTTCCTATGTAAGACTTCAGGTGTCCTGCACTGTTAGTGCTGTGAGAAACTGTAGATATCCTGCTTTTTAGTCCCTTATCAAGCTGCTTATCAGTGACATTCTGGTGCCTCAACTGCATAACTGTAATAGTCAGACTTCTGCTCTCCAGGCCTACAAAACATTTCTTTAGTCTAAATTCTGAGGTCATATTTCTCAGAAGCAGTTTATTATCTAAATGTAATTTTAAGTTTCTTGCACACAAACCATTTCAATAGCGTCATGTGTTCCTGGAGCAAAGGCTAAGTTATGCTTTTGAATACTCAGATGAATCTTACACCCAGATAACCACTGATATCCGTATTTCATCTCTATTCTGATGGAATTGATGAAAACTGAACCTTTCTGAATCTGAACCTCTCTCCTGATCCCACAGGATTACAGGATATACAGGCAACCTCAGAGTTTGCTTCTCAGATCTCACTCCTGCAAACACTATGGCTCTCAAAGATGCGCTTTGGTACAACTATTTAAAATGATTTAAAACTATCACTTCCTCAGTTTAAGCTCTGCCTCCTGGCCAGAGATTGCTGCAAGGAATGTTTAGGTTAGAGGTAAGGCTTGTTTGTTCTGAGATAATAGACTATGAATTGGGGTAGGAGAGATAGAAACATGTCCTGTTCTACTATGAAGATGGTAAGCTCTGTGAAGAAGTCTGGCATACTGCAGTGGGCATTAACCTTTCAAATTTATTCATCTAACTGGAACCCTTAGGCACTCAAATAATATTACATTGTTGACTGACACTTTTTTTTTGGTGTTGTTTACGGCTACTTCCATGTGTACACCCACCTGCTTTCCTAGACCTGTTTGGCATGAAGGCTGAAATCTGCTGGACAGTTTTTGTGTGCTAAATCTGTCTGACTAATAAATTTATCCAGCTGTAGGAGAACAATGGCTGAGCACAAGCATGCCACTCAGCCTGACAAGCCCAAGGATATTGAAGAAGACGTTTTACAAGAACAGTACATGTCACTGGAAACGACAGGCTATATGCTTAAATATAAACTCAAGACCATCAATACAATTCAGCATTTCTAGCAGCAGCAATCCAGTAATCCAAATTAAATACTATCAGTTCAAAAGACAATGGAAGCGAAAAGGACACAAATTTGAAAAGTTTGAGTAGCTGCAAAAATAAAAGCTGGACTTCAATTTCTACTCTCATCTAAAACACATTGCCTGCAAGAACCTACAAGAGGAAAAGAAACCCTAAAAAACAAAACAAGAGGAAAAAAACAAAAACAAAAACAAAAAACCCCCAACCAAACAAAAGAATTCCCTAAACCCAAAGCTCACCAAAATATACTAAAAAGAGAAGGGAAAAGGGGTGAAAGAAGGGCTGAAAAGTGTCATTATTAGTGTTTGTGAATGCATATTCAGCTTTTCTCTTCTTGGTTTCTGTAACCAGGCAATTAAATAACCATCGTAACTTCAGCGTTCCTAGTCTGTATGGCTGCAGAGAAATTAGAAAATAACATTTTAAATGACTTAGTATTTCGATAGCAGATAAAAATGGATCATGTATCAGAATGTTCCCAAGTTTATCTTTCTAAAAAAGGTCATGATGAACTCTTTGAAGATCTCAATGCTCAGATGCATCAGAAAAAGAAGAAAATAACCTTGTTTCCAGCTTTGCCTTTCATAACTGTGGCCTGTTCTCCCTGCTTCCTGTTCATGGCTGTGTATATGGCCTGAAGTCCACGGATGCTGGAGACACTGAACTCTAATGGCAGTCATACTCACAGTAAAAAAGGGATCTATGTTTTGAAAAATTGGTTTTAATACATAGGGACAGCTGAAAGCCACTGCGGGTTGAACTTTCTATATATACGATGGGAAGGCATTTGTAGGAGGCTGTTGCCTACAACAAAAGTAGATTGGCTTATTTCCATGATATCCATGCAAAATTTATTGAAATTAATGTGAGTCGTTGCATGGATTTCACAGCATTTCTAAAAGAGATCTAAAGGAACAGAAATACAACTGAGTATAATGGTCTGAAAAACTGAGGCTGTAGTGAACAATGCCACTATGTAACGTCGACTACCATTAAATTAAATGACGGGATTGAAATACACACCCCGTGAGCAAACAATCAATTTACATTTCTACGAACTAACGAAAGTTGTACCAACTACAATTCACGATGACAATCATACAAAAACTCAGTGTTATAAATTAAACATTGCAAAATAAAGTACAAAAATATTTTTGCGATGTTATGTTTATTTTCTAACTAACCGGCTTATTGTTTCCAAGCGTTACATTCCCAGCATTGCTACAGTGAACACATATCAATGTGGCCCAGGATCTGGACATCTTACTGACACCCAATGTAGAGAGTACAATAGCATAATTTGTTTCCAGCCTTATCCTCCGAGTGTGGAGTAACAGCCCTCTGTTATTTGTGTGAAGCCTGAAGCTTTAGCAGGAGACAATGCCTTTCAGGAACCTCTCTGGGGGCCTGAGCAGCCATCGCACACCTGACCGATCCCGGGCTCTCTGTGCTTCGGCTCTGCGCTACCCGCGGGCCGCTGGGAAGAGCCAAACCCGACTCCCGCCCCGCGGGCTTTCAGTGACAAGGTGTGAATGTGTTTCTGTTCCCAGCACGTTTAGCGCTGCAAACCTCGTCAGAGAGCTAAAAGGGCGCTTTATACGGTAATTTTGGATCTTTGCCCGTCTAAACTCTTAATCCAGGCGCCGGGCGCCTCCGCCCTCCCCAGCGGCTCCGGCGGGACTCCGGCCGCGGCGAAACCCGGCCCGCGGGAGGCTCCCGGCCGCGGCGGGCGCACGCCTCTCCTGCGGAGCGCTCTCGCGGAGCGGC